>PVKB01001297.1:0-446263 GCA_004027205.1 Ctenodactylus gundi
TTTTTTTTTTTGAATTTCAAGACAAGGTCTTGCTCTGTATTCCAGGCTGGTCCTGAACTCACTACAGAGCCCAGGCTGGCCTCAAACTCAGGGCAACCCTCCTGCCTCAGCCTCCCAAGTGCTGGGATTACAGGCATGCACTACTATGCCCACCTTGTGTGACCTGAGGAATCAAACCCAGGGCCTTTGAGCCTGCAAACTTGAGCTTGAGCTTGTAACCACAGAGCCACATCCCTAGCCTCAAATTTCTCTATCCCTTAAAACATAGTCTATGGTCTTATAACATTCATCCTAGGAATCTATTACAACAGATTCACTAGATTTATACCCCAGGAGCAGAGAGAGCAAGGACTTGATCTTGTTTGCAGCTCTGTCTGCAGATGCAGGCACTCAGTGGCAGAGTGCTCAATTATTTACACAGTATGCTAACAACCATGTGCACAGAATTCCTCCATTGCTATGCCTAGAAACAAACAAGACGAGAGCAGAGAGTGTGTACAGGTGGCTGTTTAAAGTGGTGAGACTTGCATAAATATTTTCTTCTTTTTGTTCTTTCCACATTTTCCATAAAGCACACAGTAAGTTCTATTACAAATAAACAAACAAATGTGGAACTTTTAGAATCTGTGTTGCCGTTTGGTTTAAGATGTGGGCAGCCAGGAAAGGGGAATGTCGATTAGCATCTCAGACGGCCCCTGGCTGCCACTATTCCAGGCTGGCCTCCCTCCTGGGTCCTGCCACCACCCCGGCAAGGCGCATCTCATCACAGGGACAACATCGCACGAATAGAAAAACATTTCCTGCAAAATAACTGTCCTTTCCCAATTACTGAGGGGCTGGGTCTTTTCTAACACCCAACTTGGTAAAGACTGTAAAGTCGTGGGAATGAGTGAGAACCCCAGGACAAAGTGTTCCTCGAGGTAAGGTCAATGGCTCCCACAACTCATTGTCAAAGGACACGTGGTAACTGACTTCAGGAAATACAGATCTGGTTGGGAGAGAAAGAAAGAAAGAAGGAAAGAAAGAAAGAAAGGAGAGAGGGAGGGAGGGAGGGAGGGAGGGAGGAAGGAAGGAAGGAAGGAAGGAAGGAAGGAAGGGCCATTCATTTCCTGATCTTGCTAGGAAAAGTCATTTTAAAGCCCATGAGCCAAAAGGAGCAGACATACATGACAAGAGCCTGAACCGTATTCTAGGTCCATGCACTGCTGCCGATAGCCTAGAGTAACCCTGGGCTTCCATTTCCCCTCCACATTTGTTTCTGAACATCCCAGGGAATGGAACGAGCTTTCTCTTTCTTAAGGGACTGATTAAGAAATCTAAGGTTTTCTTTATCTTTTTCTTTTTTTAAATAAAAATAGGAGAGGACCCAAAGAGCTGTGAAAATGTAGTTTGCCCCACTTAGACTCCAGAATTTAGACCACTTATCTCATTAACATTGACTGAACACCTGTTCTGTGGCGGGTACTGTGGAAGGATGTAAAGATGGATGGGAGAGAATCCTCACCCTCCAGAAATTTTACAGGCCAGCAGGACAGAAGTTGGGTGGGGCAGCTAGGGAGCATGGGAAGAAGAACATGCCCAAGTGACCTTGAGAGATCTGGGTTTCAACCTTGTCCTCCGGGACGCACACCAAGCCAGCTCCGTCATTGCTCAGCACCTTGGTTCTTTCTGTGGTAAACAGAATTGAGAATCCTTGGGGGTCCCTCTTTCCATGGGACAAAGTGTAGAGAAGGGCCAATGAGATGCTGGGTGAGAAAATACCGCCCAGAACAGCCCATGGAGCTGGGTTGTACCAACATAAGCTGGCACCACCTCACCTTGAAATTCTTGATTCCTACAACTCTTTTAAAGTGCTGTGAACAGCTTTTATTTTTACTTGTGAATGCTGTCTTCTGCTCAGGATGCTTTTGAGTGTAAGACAGTTGAGCCCCGTGAAGAGGAGGGTGGATGACACCCACCTGAGTAGGAGTCACTGTGTGTAGCAGCCTGTCTTTGGCCACCACCTTTTCCTTTTAGGAAAATGCCTTTTATTTTAAGAGTAAAGGAATTTACAAGTCTTCTTTGGTCCCTAGAGAAACTTCAACAAGGTCGTTTTGAGGAAGAAAATTTTGTGTCATTTCCTTCTAAATGTCTCTCTCTCTCTCTGTCTAAAAACTAAAAGGATTCAGTTCAAGGACATAGCAGAGAAGTATTGACTGTTTACACAACTCAAAGATGGTTTAAAATGGG
The DNA here is from genome assembly GCA_004027205.1 of Ctenodactylus gundi. NCBI lineage: Eukaryota > Metazoa > Chordata > Mammalia > Rodentia > Ctenodactylidae > Ctenodactylus > Ctenodactylus gundi. The sequence goes on from PVKB01001297.1 coordinate 2,230, forward strand.
GGAAAAAGTAGACTTATTAATTCAGTGGCTGATTGAAATTCCCCAAACATCTGACTTCACTGTCCCTAAACCTATAAGATCGATTGTTTTCTTTGGAAGTTTTGTCTTCTGTTGGTTTTTAAAAAAATAAAAATGTAGGATTCGACTACATTGAGAAAATTATAACTTTTGTTTTTAGTTGTTCTAGCTCTTTTGCTCTCCTTTTATGGCTTATTCTTGATCCGAGCTGATCAAGGGATATGCTAACATGAAAGGGAAACACAGTGATGCCTGTGTCTTTGAACACTAGTCCCTCCTCCTCAATTTCAGCTCTGAACAATCAACCACAGTCTGAAAATACTAAGTAGAAATCCCAGAACTAAGCACCGTAAAAGTTCTAAATTGTGAATGTTCCGAATAGTGTGACGAAACCTCACATCATCCTGCCTTCCCTACCACATTCACCTGCTTAGTGTGTGCCCAGAGCCAGCACAAATGCCACCGGAATTAGTCAGCCTGCAGGTTGCTGCGACGTAACACCTAACACCCACAGCCTGAAGAAGGAGAGGCTACTCTGCTCGCAATTGTGGCGCATGGTTGGCTCCAAGGTGCAGACATCATGGCGAAAGACACGGTGGTGCAAAGCTTGTCTTAGTTCCGTGTCCAGGAAGCAGAGCAGAAGGGACAGGGACCAGATGTAGATGCCTCCCTCCAAGGCCGCACCTCCACGACACATGCAGGCACACTTGGAGGCATGATCTCCCCTCCCCAGGAGGGACCCCGAAGTCACACCGCCCGCTGCCCCTGCTCCTGGTGTGCCCGTTGCTCTCTCTTTGCACGCTCCCACCGGTTCCTGCATTCAGCCTAATTTAAGTTGTTTCTTATTTGCACAGCAGCACGCAAACCTGTGGATGACTTAACCTTTGCGTGGAGCTCCTTTCTGCCCCCTCTTTGGAAGGTGAATCAGTCCTGTGACACAGACAGATCTTCTTTCAAAGTGATGGGAGCCCTTGCTCTGTGCGTCAGGGGTCTGGCACCAGCTGAGAGGCAGCGAGTGTGGAAGGGAAGCTGGGAGTGGGTGGGAGAGATGGTACTAAGCGCTGTTGCCTCTGGGGTCCAAGGGAAGCATGTAAACCCAGCAAGGTGCTGAGTTCTAGGCCTTCCCTGGCACAGCACAGGTGGGGCACAGGGTCTGTGTGTGAACCCAGAACCAATGGCGGTCACTGCAGGCTCTCAGCTAGAAACCCAAGCAGAGGAGACCACAAGGCGCAACTTTTAGAGGTGGATCAGCTGGGTTTTAGCCTCCCAAGAAAGGCCACTCTGGCCTGTGGCAGCATTCAATAGTGGCACCGTGTGGCAGCGAGGAGCAATGGCAGGGTGGGGATGGTGACAGCCAGTAGCCAACCTGGGTTCTTACCTGTGGCAGTAGGCATGTGTCCAGATGATCCTTATGGGAGGAACTTGGACTGGTTCTGGAGGAGGAGAGAGTCCAAGAAAGGTAATACTGGCCTCTGACAACGTCGGTGGGAGTAGGGGAAGGGGCAGGAGTAATTACCATATTACAGAAAAGTCTATTAAGCTGCAGCCTCCTGCAGGACAGAGACCATTTTCATTTCAGAACCTTGGGTGCAACAAGGCACTGAGTCCATTAAATATAAATATTTTTACTTTGCATATATTTGAAGACTGAATAAATGAGCACTTAGGCCCGGAGGGAAGAGAGGGTCGATGTCACAACGTGTAGCAGGATTACCTTCAAGTGCAGGGGACTTGTCCTTGAAACGGATTGTTTTGCTTTTTCTGGGATACGTGCGCACGCACACACACACACACATGCACACACACCAAAATCAAAATATGAGCCAGTGGTCAACACAGATATTTTCCAGGATCCTCCAGGATTGAATCTTCGCTAAATTCTACAGCAGTTGCTAGGATACAATTTCCATCTTCGTAAGACCTTCCCCGCTAGGTCCTCCCTGGCCCTCCATAGCACGTACCCCCTGAGCCTGGGTTCCCTCACTGCCGAGACTGCCAAGGCCCCGGTTCTTGGCACCTGCCATCCCTCAATCCATCCCACATCAGACGCGGGAGCATTTTCTTCCTGGTAAAGACGACATCGATGTTGTCAGCTCAGTAACGTGTGCCCCCATCCCATTAGAGGGTTGACTCCCCCGGGTGCCAGCTGTAGGCCATCCCTGACCCCTCATGTCACTCATGCTTCCATGATGGCCACAACCACAGCAAAGCTGTTCCCAAGAAGACAAGAGAAGTGGGGCTTGAAATATAGGATACACCGTCATCTCCTCTTGCGTGATGAATAGCCGCTCTGGTCATTTACGGGTCCCATGCTCCAAAATCTAAAACTGCTTTGCAGATGTTCCGCAGCCCGGCCTCCTGGCATCTGTGCCGGGAAGGCAGGGTGCATGGCCATCAGCTCCATTCTGCAGATGAGAACAGTTACGGGAGGCCCAAGGGGCCTCGACTTGACACTTTTAGGACGTTGTGCTTATACTTTATTAGCCTTTGCTCATAACGCTCCGGAGCAGCCGGCACACAGCACGTGTCAATGTCCAGCACAAGGTCATTCTATAAAGTCAAAAATGAGCTAGAAACAGAACCCACGATACGGGGATACCCTATCTCGTGTTGTACCCGCTCTTTTCCTGAGTTAAAGGGGTGAGCACAAAACCACCAGGATGTGCAGGCCACACCCAGAAACCAGAATACAGACAGCCCCACAGATGTACCGATCTATGCTTTACGACATAACAGAGTGGTTTTCTAAGAATTTCATAAGGCAAAAGCAGCCTGTTCTGCCTGTCTAGACTTTTATGACAATTGACCTCAGTCCAGTGGGCTGCCTGGAAGAATGGTCCCTTCAGAAGGACTACTGTCTTCTGGGCTTCTCAAGTCCCCAAGGAACATAAAGTAGGACTGTACTTCTGCCACATGTCACTGGAATCTATAAAATTTGGAATGAGAAGGGGAAAAAAAGGTAAGATAGCATTATGCTGGGATTCTGCAGCAACACTTCAGAGATAGCTAGACATTCCCTCATTTTGTTCCTAAATGAGGTCTATTACCCCAGTGTCTCCCGAGATGTGGTTATCTCTTGTCTACATGAGCACTGCGGACATAAAAGACGAGGTTGGGGTTGCACTGTGCAGCTGGTTGGAAAACCACATTAACCTATGTCCCAAGGTAAGCCAGCAGAGCTCCCTAGAAACACGTGGGAAAAGGGTAGGTTTCTAATTATTTCCCCCTTCCTTCCTTAGTGGGGGTGCATAGTGCTATGCTGAACCTCAACTTGAGAAACATTCCCAGTTATATTCCAGATGTATTAGACCTCAGAAAGGCAGTAAGCCAGCACTCGGGGTCCGTGACACGCCTCTCTAATTATCAGCGTGGGTCTAGAATTGAAGAAGTCACTTATTTCCTTTTAATTCATTGCCTGCTGCTACCAATCCAACACTGAATGTTCCCCTAAGGGCCTGTATATTAAAGGCTTGGTCCCTAGAGTGGCACTACCAGGAGAACCTTTAGGAAGGAGGGCCTCATAGATGCCCACAGTCACCAGGGGTGTGCCCTTGCAGGGCAGCGCCAGACCCCGACCCTCCTCTCTTCTGCTTCCTGACATGAGCCATTTGCTCTGCCACGCACTCTCCCAAGCCCCACTGCCACCTGACACTCCCACCAGGAGCCCAAAAGCAACAGATTTGCCCAAACACGGACAGCAATCTCTCTAAAGCCATGAGGCAAGATAAACCTTTTCTCTTTATAAGGTAGTTATCTTGGGCATGCTACTATTATGACAGGAAACTGGTTAAAATGTTTGTCACTGGGAGGTGTGCCACCCTGTGAGTAGGGGTTCCTATGGTTACCCCATAATCTGAACGATAGATTTACTTCAGGCATGGTTCATGTGACATGAAAATACAGCACACCCTCCGCTCAGAAATCCTGCTTTTCATGTATCGCTAGAGCAGCTCTATGAACTTTACTTGAAAATATCAATATAATGTTTTGTAACCAAGCTTAATGCCAGCACAGTCATACACACTTGTAACCCCAGCAGCTTGGGAGGCTGAAGCAAGTCTGAGCCCCACCTGCACAACTTAGGGAGACTCTGTGCTGAAAGAAAGAAAGAAAGAAAGCAAAAGAGAGAGAGACAGAGAGAGAGAGAGAGAGGGAGAGAGAGAGGGAGGGAGGGAGGGAGGAAAAGAAAGAAAGAAAGAAACAAACAAACAAAGGAAGGAAGAAAAGGCTGGAGATGCACCTTGGCATGGAGGCCCAACCAGCTTGAAGACAAAGCGATCTGCAAAGTGACAAAGGTCTACACATAATTTGGCTCCTGTTTCGCTACTTCTTGGTCATTTTCACTAATTTAACCTATCGTGCTTAATTCCTCTTCTGCAGTGTCCTTGGAGATCTTCCTAACTCACCTTAAAAGGTTCTCTTCTCATCTGACCTTCTCTAGGAAAGCAGTGTATGGTACCTGCTTGGCCTGACAGCCGGCTGGGGCCGTGGTCCACTCCTCTCCACGGGCCGAGTCAGCCCCACGGTGCCTCCCGCTCTCCTCATACCCAGCTAACCCCCCGGGAAGACCTGGACAGAATGAGCTGATTCCACCACATGAGCGGGAGACACCTGCCAGTGAGGAAGCAGAGAGTCACTCCCCGGCCTACCACTGGTATATGAAGATGCTTCCTTCATATTTTTATTGACAATCATGAGGAAACGCCTGCCTGCTGTCCACCGGAGCAGGTCTTTTGAGGGGAGCCAGCTTGCACCATTGCACCCTGAAGCACACATTTCAGAAAAGTTTCCTCTTGTTCTTTGCTAGTTGCAAAACACACACCAGAGGTCAAGTGCCGCTCTCCCTGGCAACCTCAGCACACAGATGCTCATGGCCTGCACTTGCCCAGCGGGCTCCGGGTGAGAGGGAGCCCTTCCCCCAGCGTGGGTCCCGTGAGACACCAGCCATGACTTCATGTGGCAGGATTCTAAGAAGATTCCTTCCTATGTTCCCTAAAATATACACAGTGTGATCAGAAAACATGGTACATATTGATTTTTAAAAATATATTGCCACAACTGAACCTACACTTTGAACATACATAGTCCATCATTCTTGTCTCTTTCTGGAGCAGTTCGGGAAGTCCTCTTTCGTGAGTGCCTTTAGTTGTGCCTGCCTTAATGTCCTGCACTGACTCAAAATGTTTACCTGTTCCCCTTCCACAGTCGCTTTGACTTTGGGGGAGAGCCAGAACTGATAGTGCCGGTGAATAACGTGGGCGATGACACACTGTTGCATTTTTTAGGCCCTCCTCTCTGTTGGACGGCCCTTGGCAGCAGTTTTCAATGTATTTTTGGCCATATACCTTAAAGACACCCATGGAGCAGGATTTCCAGAACTGCAATGACAATAGAAGACACGCTAGAAGCCAGCAGGACTATTGTGAGGATTCGTGGCAGTGAATCAGCTACCGTAAACATTTTTCTAACTTAAACGTCTGCTGCAAGTTTTGTCACATTTAAAGTAGTTTCATGAACCCACCCTTCTGCTGGGGAGAAAACCTTTTCACTCATCAAGAAGCCCTCTTTCCAGTCCACAATGGGAGCCTGGGGGTATCGCTCCTGGTTAGCCCTTCACTGGAGCCTTCCCACCTGCCCAGTCCCACAGGTCACACTCTGTTGCCCCTTCTGTGTGCAGTCTGTGGAGACACAGAGAACTTTAAAAGTGTCTGGTTATTGGTAAAAATGAAGCCATCTGAAAATTATAGTTTCCATAGATACAGGTAACAGAGATGTGAAATTGTGTTGCTGAAGATTTCTCATGTGAAGATATTGAGCGCTTAGTACGACTGAGACCAGGAAAGGCATTCAGACTACACCAGCTGTGGAGTCTGGTTCTCCACCACAAACCAAGGGTTGCCTGGAATCCTTGGGTGAAAGAGATTAAAATTGGAAAGTACAAGACTTCCTATGGTCCTATGATTGTAATGCTATGGATTCTGTCTGCAAAAGTATTAAGAGCCAAAAAAAAACTCTGTAGTCAGAAAATGTAATAGGTCTAGGCTTCTTTTCTGCCTCAGCCTACCTCTGCCAGGTGGGATAGAAAGGGGACAGTGTGGGTGGACGTGGAAAGCTAAGCTTTGTCTTCGGGAGTCTCCAGGAGGAGACCTGACTTTGTCTTGAAAGGAAAACTTGGCCCAGGGAACAAACTCAGGCTCTTCCCGAAGAAGAATTTCAGCATTGGCCTGGTGGGCCACATGTCCCACCCTTCACACGTGGCCTGCAGCTAAGGGCCAATCAGAAACCGCGTGAGAGGTGAGAGAGGGGAAGAAGGCGGGAAGGAGAACGTCTGACAGAGCCCAAGTCTCAGCACCTTCAGAACCCGGGTGTTGCCTGCCCTGTCATGGCTGGATCGCGCCGGGAAGACCTCCACAACGCGTGTACGTACTCCTTGCCAAAGAACAGGCTAAGAGCAGTTGTTTGCAAAACCAAATTCTTTTCTGAAATGGTGACACACGTCTGCAATTACAGCCTTGTGGCAGGCTGAGACAGGAGGATTCCAAATCTGAACCCAGTCCGGGCAACTCAGTGACTCAGGCAGACCACGTGTCAAACTAAAAAATAGTGGAGAGCGCAACGCGGTCATACATTCCAGTCTCCAGTGACACCCCCCCACACACACGTGCGTGCGTGTGCACACAACTCCTCTCTGGATAGTTTCTTCTATCTGAAAAATAGGTGCAGTCCCCTTCTGAACATAGCATTTCTTACTGTCTCTCTACCTACCCTTCTCCATCTTTGGTCTTCTGTCCTTTCTCCATTGTTCCTCCAACTCTCCTTCTAACATGAAGCCACACAGCAAGCCAGAGAAAGTAGGGAAGAAAATCCCTCCGATCTCGGCCCTGGTCACAGAGCCTGGAGAATTTTTGACGCATTAAGTAATTAACTTCGCACCACCTCTGAGTGTTAGGAGACGCGTGCTACTGGTACGTCCCACGTCACAGCCGGCACAACAGAGGCCAACCCAAGTTTAGAGACTCGTCCACAGGACCACAGTCCATAAACAAGCAAGAAACGCACACTGCCTTCCAAGTCACTACTCAGTTCCAATAGATTGCTTTACTGTCAAATACTTCTCGCTTTGTTCCCTTTTAATCCCCTCGCCATTAACATGGGAGCCTGGAACATGTTGGCTTCCTAACGGCTCACAGAACCCGGCAGTCATTTAGGTTAGAAAGTAAACAGCATCTCGTGTCCTTATAAGGAAGGACGGGTGGTCACGGACAGGGAACGAACAGCGAGCAGCCAGCACACAGGCTGGGCTGCGGCGCCCTGGGCTCTCCCTGACCCGGCTGCCCAGCCCATCCGCTCACGGGCTCAACCTGGGCTGAGAGGCGCTGGCTGATCTCTATCTGGGACCCCCCATCTGCATCAGCTCTAGAACTGGGGAGGGGGGAGGGACAGAGTCCTCAGCCCCAAGGCTTTAAGCAGCCTTCATCTTGGCACTGGGCAAACCATCCTCGGCGTCTCCTTATTCTGGCTAAAGCTAAAGTCTGACTCACAAAAACTCTGATAATAACGATGGAGTCAAATGCAGACGGGATTTGGCACTGGGCAAACCTGTGTTCAGTCTTCACCACAGCTGTACAACCAGAAGCCACATCCCTCACGGAGTCTCTCTCAGACTCACCTCTCTTCCATTCCGTGGGGATGGTGATGCCAGCGCAGAGAATCTCCTGGCAAAGAAGGTCTAGACAGAGAACAGGCAGTGCCTACCACATGCCAGCCCAGGCCAGGGACGCCGGATTCCTCTGGCCTTCCCACATTTGGAGAATTCTCAAGAGTACAAACTTAACTTACTCGATCCAACATCACTCTTACTTAATCTTATAGCTTTTAGCTGCTGCTGAGAAATAGTATTCTAAAATTTTTTAAACATTATTTTTGAAACAGAAAAAAGGTAGGAGGGAGAAAGGGAAAGAGTGGAAAAAGAAGAGAGGGAAGGAAAGAGGGAGGAAAGAAGGGACAGAGGGGGAGGAAGGGAAGGGGGAGGCAGAGAGACCAGAAGAAAGCCAACAGCTCCTGGCAGTGCAGCTGCTAGAAATGGATTTGAAGCCAGAAAAGCAAGGCTAAACTCTTGTTTCCTAATGTACTTGATGACCTTCAGCAAGTTTCTTAACCTCCGTTCAGCTTTTGTGTCTTTTAAATAAGTTTATAATAAGAATGCCTACCTCTTGAGATTATTCTGAGGACTGAATGTAATAATGATCATAAAGGTGTCAAGCACAACGTCTGGCACTTGGCAAATACAAAAAAAAAAAATGCTGATTGAATTCAAATGTCAAGTCTAAGCTTATTCACAGCAGCCCTCCTAGGGAGGCTAACTCAGTTTCCTCATCCGAAGTCATCACAAGGACCTCACCAGTGCACAGCGCAAAGCGTAGTGTGTCCTACAGGGCTGAGAAAGCTTCATTTTTCAGTTGCAATATTAAGTTGTTCTTATTGAAATAACCTCCCCAGACTGCTTGGGGACAGAACCTAATCCAATCCATCTCCAGCGGGCAGAAGCAATCAGTCTGCTTCAGCAAGAGCCACCCAGAAGTCAGCAGGTGGTGGGTGCTGAGCCTTCTTCCCGCCTTTCTTCTGCGGAAGAATCCCATTCATATTTTCTAAGATGGTAAATGGAATCTCATCTTAACAAAGAGGCTGAAATAAAGTATGTAAAGAAGGCAGGGGCACGATGACAGGCTTTTGCACTACTACTAGTCTTTCAGGGATCTCCTCCTTGATTGGAATTAAGTTAGCATTAGATTCAAAGTCTGTCCAACCCTGTTCCAGAGTGGATGACCGACCCGGTAGGGCGCTTCTTCTGAACTGTCCTTGTAACAACGAGAGAGTGTATTCTGCACTGGCTCTGTGCCGGCTGTCATTTTGTCATCTACTTTCACAACTGGCTGCCATTCTCATCCCCATTTCTCAGGTCCAGAGAGGCTACGTGGCTTGTTCAGTGGCACATTGTTAACAGGTACAGCGAAGGTTTGAGCCCAGACACTTGCTCTTCCGCATCCTATGCCTGAGCACAGCAGGGAAACAAGATGTCAGCCGTGATTTTCTGACTGCATATCCATTCCTAGCGGCCTGCACTTCCAGGAGCCGCGCTTGCAGGCCAAGGGCTCAGCCTTCACCCCTTCCCTGCGCCTCTAGGCTAGCGCTGACCATTGGAAAGTGCCGACTAGGTGACTGAGAAATTAAACTCAATAATGGTTTCCACTAGAAGACTTCAGCATTGAATGTCACCCTCTGAGGCCACTGCACACAACTAGACTTACCACGCCCTGCACAACCCCAGGGGGCGCTTCTCACAGAGATCACGAAGATGAACAGTCCCACCGTAACTAAGCAGAGCCTTTGCCTCTTGCCACTCCAAATCTCAGTGGAAGCCAGCCCAGACTCACTGTCTCTGACAGGCAGGAACATTTCAACTCCTGGAGGTAGGTAGCAGTATTGTATGTATATTCTCTCTCTCTCTCTCTCTCTCTCTCTCTAGGTGTGAAGGAAAAGATCAATGAAAATGTACTATAGACGAAAGTAAAGGAAGTCAAGTCTATCGCTCTTTTTTATATCAGAAAATGAGTTTAGAGTGTGATGGGGGTGCTTACAGCCCTGAACACTTCCTTCTATTATCCAAAAGGCACTCTTCTGATCAAGAACACATGTTCATGGATTTATTCTTATTCATATCAAACTTATCTAACTAGGTTGTCATACTTGGAATCAGTACACCTCAGAGTTCTAAGTCAAGATGGCAGCCCGTGTTTCCCAGTGGTTTCGCACGGCTTCTGGGCAGGAGAGCAGGCGAGGCAGACGCGAAGGCAGGTAATGTTGAATGAGATCATGTTGCACCAGTGACCAAGGCCTTCTTGGAAAATAAGGGCTTTCGACTCAAATACCAATGAAACTCCATGGGCCCAAATGAAGCCAAGAACTAGGCCATTGGTGAGAAGATCTTAGGGAGTATGTGAAGAATTCAAAAGCACAGATTCACACGACAGGAAAATTGCTATCCGTCACTGTGGTGGTTAAGATGGAGTTTGAGCTTGATTTGCTTTCGGATCCATCTGGGCGGAGGATGCGGTGAGGGTGCTTCATAGGACTGGCCGTGGAGTCCACTTTTTCCTGCTATACTTCCTAGGTGCTGGGAACTAAGCACTGTTGCCGGCCACACCCTGCCACCATGCTGTTTCTGCATTGGAGCCAATCAACCATGGACTGAAATCACAAACCAGAATGAACTGCTCCTTCTTGAAGCAGTGGGTGTTGTATATAATGTACCAGCAACAGGAACATGACTAAGACGTCCAGTTGCTTTTATAAGTAACACTGATTAGATTAAAGAGAGGGTTGGCTATGACAATGACACCAGCATTTGTTAAACATTGAAGGGGGGGAGAGGGAGGAAGGGAGGGGGAGGGAGGGAGAGAGAGAGAGAGAGAGGTTCAGCTTTCAAAACTCCAGCATACCAATGACCCTGTCTAGAATTTGACGACACTCATTGTTTTCACTTTCGTTTTATACATTCCTTCTCAGTTGGCCAAAGATCTAGGTTCCCTACTTACAGCACTCTTTTAAAGTTTTTAAATAAAAGATTTTTAGTTTAAAAAAAAATTGATCTAAATAAAAATAGTGAGTGGAGAGCTGTGGCAAAAACTGTGAATGGTAAAGTCACAAGTGAAGGTTGAGAATCACAACTCACAGGCTGAGGAGGAGGACAGGAGCCAATACAAGTGACCCAAAAAGCTGGAGACGGTGAAAAGGAGGTAGGTGGGGAAGCTGGAGAGGCAGCTGCCAGGACTATGCAACCTCAGGCTGAGGGTCTGAGCTCCTGGTCAACCTCCAGGGAGCCGAGCAGCCTCAGGGGCCTGTGGTGGTGGCTGGTGCGGGGAAGAGGAAATGCCCAGATAAAAATGAAAACCCTGAGGCTCAGCTTCAGACACACACCTTGTGAAGTGAATAAACACAGAGAGAAACCCTGCGGCACCGTGGCGAGAGCACCGAATTGGGGGTCAAGACATACTTTTTGTTTTGTCAAAGTTTTTATCAGAATCTAATTCTAACTGTCTCTAACTGTGTGGCCCAACCTTCCTCTTTCTGGGCTTCCATTTCCTTACCTGTGACACGTCCCTTCCAGGGACTACCTTCTCTGATTTAACATTCTTTAACAAGTACATTGGCAAAGTTTCCCATTTGGGCATTCTGGGAATACGATTTAAGAGAGACAATATATTTGCCTCAAGAATACTTTCTTCAACCAAACCACCCCCTGACAAGAGCTCTCACACACACAATTGCACTGAGAATTACAATCACTGGACTGCTAATATAATCATGGGCAAATGTTGGTCATAAATACAAGGCGCTAACGGGGTCACATTCCCTGGTGGACACCGAGGAATGTGCCTGGTGGGTGGTAGAGGGGAACCACTTTTCCGGGGAAGTGCAGGGAAATTAACCACCGGTCTATACCTCCGTGGCCTTGCAAACACCACCGACACTCTCCCAGCCCTGCTCTCCGAGTCCCACTTTCCTTCCCCTGGAATTTGCCTGGCCTTTTGGCAAGCACTCTTTGACTTTTAATGGCGAGAACTACATATGGTACATAAAAATCACATTTCTCTCTTGAGAAGCAAGAGCGCAGAAAGCCAAAGCAATGGTTTGGGTGTGGGTAAACTGAGGTGCAGATACAGCTTTCATGACATCACCCAGAAAACTCCTCCTCTCTGTAGGGCTGATTAAAGAGCTACAGCACCGCCGCCTGGTGTCTGGTCGCACACCGAAAAGGGAGCTGCTAGAAATAGAATCAAACCGCTGAGCCCCGACCATCACCACCGGGGTGTAGGAGGAAACATGGCTCCTGGCCTCACAAGGCCGGTCCCCCAGCCGTGGAGGAACGCCGGTGCACACGGAGCAAGACGAAAAGGTAACAAGAGACAGGACCACAAGCCCATGTCAATAATGGGGCATGTAGAGGCTTTTCTTTCTTGTCCTTATTTCCTAAAAGCACGGTATGACATTTGTGTTATAATAGGTGTCATAGGCAAAAAGAACTTAAAGTTACTGGAGATGCATATATATCATATGTAAATATGAAATATTGCTAAAAATACAAGGAATGCCAAATTTTTAAAAATTTATTACAGTCAGAAACACATTGCCAGCGGTCGCCCTTAAAATATCTCGCTCTGGTCGAGCATGCCCACAGCTCGGTTCTTGCCGCCTCCCGAAGCAGTCTAGTTGAGCTGTCCGGGCTGCCTTTGTGTCCTGAATAGACTCAAAATGTTTACTTTTCATGATCATTTTGACCTTGAGAAAGAGCCAGAAGTCACATGGCGGCTAATCCGGCAGCTGTAGTGAGCACCCTAACCTTTCCGCGGGCTGCCTTTCCCATGGATTGGTACTGGGCAGCACCGTTCACTGCCTTTTTGATCGCACTTCAAGAAGGTACGAAAGGGGACTTCAGATGGCCTCAGGGAGCAGCAAGAACCACAGGATAAGCGTGTCGGAAGTGACAGGGGAGGTATTTTAGAAGGGGTGAACGGCAATGTGTCTTTTACTATAATTTTTTTTTAAAATTTAGGCATTCACTGGGGCAGGAGGCATAACTCCGTGGCTACAGTGCTTGCCTAGCAAGTGCAAGATCCTGGGTTCAATTCCCCAGCATGACATAAGCTGGGTGTGGTAGTGCACACCTGTAATCCCAGCACTCAGGAGACTGAAACAGGAGGTTGGCCTTGATTTCCAGGCTAGCCTGGGCTCCACAGTTCAGGACGTACGTGGACTCCAGAATGAGTCCTGTCTCAATAAATAAATATTCGCTGTATATTTGATCACATGCTGTACTGCACTGCTTGCACAAGGGACTTGAGCATCCTGAGCTGGGCGGGACTGGGCCTCTGCTGGTCTCTGGGGTCTGGTTTCTTGCCTCTCCTTCTCTCGGGGCCTTCCTGTGTAGTTGGAGGTGTGTGCTGGCCCTCAAGAGTCTGGAGGTGGGGGTGGGACAGCACTCTACACTCCTACAGGACAGTAAGCATCCTTCCCAGCATGCCTCTCCGCTGAGCTTTGCTCCTGTGAGGCCCTCTGCCGGGGCCACTGGGCGCATCTGGCCCTACTGCTCAATCCACACCTCGGATCTTTGGCATCACCGCCAGGGCCTCTCTCCCTGTTCCCACAGCCTTCCGCCCGCCCACGTCAGAGCAGCGAGCGTTCTGTAAACCATCCATTTAACTGGTTGTTGCCTCCATTGTACTTGAAGATCCAGGAGGTCAGGAGGCACAGTTGTCTCAATTAGCACGGCACCCCCTCCCCGGCCCAGCGCTCGGGGTAAGTGTCCCTCCACGTGCTTGAATGAACGAGCCTGCGCTGCGGAGAGCTGGGGAAAGGAAGATTGATAAGGACCAGAACGCAGAGAAAGGAAGACCGCGCGGAGGCGGGACCGCTTCATTCCCAGCAAGGAGGACTTTGAAAAGGGAGCGAGCAGATTGAATTACGGTCAAGAGGAGCAGTAACAAAAATCCCTATTAAACTGTTGAACTACACTCGACACATGGAGCGCGTTCAACAAATGATAAGTAAGTTAATGAATAAATTAATTAATAAATCAAAAAATAATTAAGTGTATAACAAGTGACACAAATGAAAAGCATTATTCTAAAAGTGTAACTGGCTTCTTATCAATATCCCCATGCACATAGTGATAGAGTGTGCTGGTAAGGGTGGGACAACGGACAGGTCATAACCAGCCAGCACACTTCCTAGCATACATGTTCTGGTGGTGGTGGTGGTGGTGGCGTGTGTGTGTGAGTGTGATGTGGTACTGGGGACTGAACTAAGAGCCTGCATACCAACTTACATTCCCACTCCTTTTTGATTTTTTATTTTGAGACAGGTCTTGCTAAGTCACTAAGGTGTCCCTCCTGGTCCCAAACTTGGGATCTCCTTGCCTCAGCCACCCAGAGTGCTGGGACTTCAGGCATGCACTTGTTTTTAAGAAGTCACACACTTGTTTTTAATAGGTCAAGGAATCTACGAAACATTTTCCAATTGCTTTCAGACTTTATGTTCAATGAGTATTTTTTTTTCCCACTGTCTCACCTGAAATACAAAATAAAAGAGTCTTTCTAGCCAAGAGTGTCCAGAACCTAGGAGACCGATAGTTAACCAAAACCAATCCCAAACACATTCTTTCAGGTGTAAGAGGCTCTGGACTTGGCCCTCTTCTCAAACGGTATCGATTTTGTTGGAATTTCATGTGCAATTCTCCTGACCAGAAGTCTTGATTCACAAGGGACATGGAACCCCGTTTAGAAAAATTCAATACATTATGCTCTGGTCTAATATATCCTAAGCAACTCTTCTGCAAACCCGGTTGCCGCATTCCCACCCCCCTTTCCTCTGGAGGCTGAGGGACTAGAGAAGGGAGGATAAAGAGAACCCCACTTCTTGGCAGCTCAACAAGAGCTCCAGCTCCCACCCCCTCAACAAAAATCTTTACATAGTTTCTCTAACCAAGAAAGTATGCATGGCTTCCTACAGATTTGGATAATGTGGAGATTTGAGAAAATTGTGCAACTCCCTTTTCATTACACACACACACACACACACACACACACACACACACACACCGCTGTGGGTGCAAGTGTAACTTCACCCACACGTAATAGCTACTTTATTTTCCTAAACAGAAGAGCAGGACGGGGGGATCCTCGTGGAATAAGGGCACTCACGAAAGCTAGACAGAACATCAAAATGACACCCACAGTTGTCTGGAGCTGGCCCTCCAGCCAGCGCGGGACTCGAGGTCGACCTGCTTCGGTGGCAGTGCCAGCCGACCTAGCCTCCCTGAGATCAGATATTACTGAACGACACCGGGAAACCTTCCAACTCCTAAGTTGGAAAATCAGGAGGAACCTGAATCCCAGCTCAGCGTTGCCAAGAAACTCTATATGATGCAGGTGCAAAAGCCTTTTTTCCCCCTTCCTCTTTTAAAAT
This sequence comes from Ctenodactylus gundi, assembly GCA_004027205.1. Classification (NCBI taxonomy): domain Eukaryota; kingdom Metazoa; phylum Chordata; class Mammalia; order Rodentia; family Ctenodactylidae; genus Ctenodactylus; species Ctenodactylus gundi. Next base: position 17,272 of record PVKB01001297.1, read on the forward strand.
TCGGGCTCATTAAAATATGTATTTTGCAAGGGGATTAAATTCAAACATCTGGGAAAGGGAAGGGTGAAGTCCGCAACTCTGAAACATTTTTTTAAACTCTGTTTCGGAGTTCCGTTCACTTCTTTCAAGTCGGGAGGGAGAGGCTGGTGCCAGCGGATGACAGAGGGGGCAGACACTCAGAAAATGACTTGGAAAGGGCCCCGCTTCATCAGCAACCGTGATTGTGGGAAAGTAACCCGAAGATGCCAAACGAGAGAAAATTACCAGAAGAATCTGTCAGCACAATCAGCTGCTATTTTCATTGTTCTTTGGCAAATTTATACACAGTCGGGAACACCTGGGCTGGCCTGGAGCCCAGCTTTGACTAATTGCCAGGGGAGAGGAGTCGTCATTTGTCTTCGGAGGGATTTCCTCCATTCGCTCCTCAAAACATGTGGTTTCGCTTTTCCCCTCTCTCCTCAGGAAATGGCAGGACAGTGAGACGCAGAATAAATGAGTTCACTTCCAAGAGGTTGCCTCCTAAGAGGCCACTCCAAAAATAACTGTCTTGTGAAAGGCTGTTAATAACCAAGATTCTATATACTGTCCTCAGAAAACAACATTTCAAAGGCACGATGATTCCCCCCTCATCTCCACCCCCTTCCTTCCCAGAGCAGCGCACATTAAAAATGAAAGTCATGGAGACCAGAGAAGTCATCCCGTCCTCCGACTTCTGGAGGTAGGGAGTGTCACCCTCCTTACTCCTATGCATAACCCTCACCCTAGGGCAGGACTTACCCAAATCCTGTGCCCTCACCCCAGAGAGGCGAGGCTGGAGCACCGCGGGCTGCCCTCTGCAGCTCTTCCTGGTTGCCCAACACCGAACTCCCCGCACTGAAACCCCAATGGGAAACGAGGGGACCCCTTGGAAGACAGGGACGGAGTCCCGCTCGCCCTCGTCTCCTGGCTTCTGGTGTCTGGAGCTGCCACTAGGTCATTATTGGCTGGATGAAGAACACGGAACACAGAACGAAGATCACCTGCATTGGGGCAGGCTGCTCGGGATGAAGAGTAGATGATTTTAAATTTCTTGAGTTCTAAGAAATCACCTCTTTACAAGAACCACCTGCCAGGCTTCAGGGGAGGCATGACAGCCTTCTCCCCTAACCTCTCTCCGTATTTTTATAGGTCACCATGCCACCACATGGACACACACACACACACACACACACACACACACACACACACACCCCTCTCTTTTACACACAGCTCTGGCCAACATATTTTACTTGAGTAGCAAAGTCACGCTTTGCATCCCCTCCCGAAGCCAGTAGAGCCCTCTAACTTCTAGTATTTTCCACGTGCTGAAGGGGAAACGTCAAGGTGACAGTATGTTCCATACTGAACCCTACGCCGGCCGCTGCTGTGAGTCTCACCTGCCTTCTGCCGGATCGTGCCTGTGATTTAGTGGCTCTAGCATCACGTCAGCAAAGAATCAACTGCTTTCTCTCCCCTTCCCTCTTTCTCTTGAAAGCATTGAGAGCATGCGGCGGGGTCGTCACTACCCGAGGTGAAGCCGGCCACATTTGGGTTTGATTTGGTCTCAGTCGCAGGCCCTGTTCTCAAAGTTGAGCTGCGCTGTAATTCTAAACTGACCCACATTCCCCCTAGCAAAGGTGAAAAAATGTTATGGAGTGTTTTACAACCCGCAGCCCATCATTTATGCTGAAAACACTGGGAGAGTTCAGAGTTGGCTTTTTTTCCCTAAATCAGAGATGTTTTGACATGTTTATTTGTTTAATTTGTTTATTTTGACTAGCTCTGATTATAATTGGCAGCAGTGTGTAGAATTAACATTAGACAGTGTCTTAGACTTGTCTGTTACAATAATGCAAAAGGAATGCGAAGAGAAATCTACCCGTATGTAACGATGGCGAGCAGGCAGGGAGAGAGCGTGGGGTTTCCTACACAAAAAGAAACGCAGCCCCACTTTTAAGCCTTATTTAGAAATCCATACCGACAATCATGCAAGTTATCCCTGAACACTAATATTTATTTTATTCAATAAACCTGCCCCTCAGCTAATGAACACATGCAACAGTTGCTAAAAGTGAATTTTTTTTCCCCTGAAAAATCTTTTTAACCTTTGGAATTTGTGTTGGAGTCTTTCCTATTGTTCTGTCTATGGGCGCTTTAAAAATAAAAACGCCACAACTGTCAATAATACTGCGGTGTTGCTGGAATGATCACATCGTACCTGATGCCGTGGTGTGGTTGAAAACATCCTTTCTGAATTCTTTGTCTGAGAAATCCCCAGGCAGGGAGATTTACATGCCCAAGTTGGTTTCACTGAGGCGATTTCTCCTGCCTCTGTTTGCCGTAGCAGCAGTTGGCTCATGTTTGCTTCCTTCTTTGTGCTTTCAAGGTCTGTACGGAGGTTGCGTCAACAGAACGACCCATATTCCACGTAGAAAGGACATGGGATCCACTTTTAATTGGGAGGGGGCACAATCCACACCCATTGTTCAGCCGGGTCGCACTTGGCAATAAATGTCTGTGTTCTTTCCACAGTATTTGTCCTTCTAAAGCCACTGAGGATGTCCTTGTCCCCTGGCCTTGTCCATGGCCCGGGAGCTGAAGCGTGTTTGTACTCTAAGGCGTGACCAGGGAAGGACACCTGGCCATTGCTCCTTAAAGGAGAATAGAAAAAATCAGCTCATCTCCCGTCTGCGCTGCAGATTATGCACCGAGCACACACACGCTTTGCTCACATCTATTATCCCATAAATATTTTCCCCGTGCACAGTATGGTCGGCTGCTGTGTGGGATCCCGACTTACAACACCATATGCACTCTGACGGAGGCCAAGTTCAAGTTGCCAGATCCACGCCAGGCAGCCTACAGGTCCCCGGAGATGGAATTCTCACTGGGAAAAGCCTGGAGTCTCTAGACAACTGGTCCTTCTGCTTCTATTTCCCATCAGGTCAAGATGGATTTCTCGGGGGCAAGAAATGTCCCCAAGATCATGAAACTGGCCTGTGACTCTGTGATGCCCCTGAATGTCCTAAGGGGGCCCGTGTCAGGCCCAAGTGGAAGTACCAGCACCTGCTATTAAGGCAGATTTCTCTTGGTACTAGAGTTATGTGAACAGAAGACTCAGAATGAATTGTTTTCGTACCAGTCTTTCTCTTTCTTTCTTTCTTTCTTTCTTTCTTTCTTTCTTTCTTTCTTTCTTTCTTTTTTTGGTACTGGATATCAAGCCTAAGACCTTCACAATGACCTGTGTTCCCAGCCCATTTTTAGTTTTGATTTTGAGACAGGATCTTGCTACATCACTAAGTTGCCCAGGTGGACTTGAACTTTCAATCTTCCTGTCTCAGCGTCCCAGAGTGCTGGGATTACAGGCCTGCACCACTGGACCCGGCTTCCTCCCAGTCTTAGCATGAGAAATTGTTCAACTGCAGGGTACAGGGTGAGATCAGACATCAAAGAGCAGTTTACAAAAATACAATATGGATCTGGGCGCAGTGGTGCATACCTAGCATTCTAGCTACGTAGAGGCTGAGGCGGGAAGGTTGCGATTTTGAGGCCACCCAGGGCAAATTACTGGGATTCTTATCTCAAAAAATGAAAAGTACACACAGGCATATACACGCATGGATAAAGAAAAAGTCCTGCCTTTCTCACTGATTTGCTGAGTTTCCCCAGGCAGAAAAGCAAGAGGAGATTCCAAGGATTGAGAACTCGGATGGGCAGCGTGTGTGAGCCTGGCACTCATGACAGTTCCCACTCAGTCCCCAATTTCACGTGCCAGCACCGGATGCATGCTTGCCACGGAGCGCTGTGTGATTAGATTCCCTAGCCAAGTTCTGGAGGAGCTGGGTTAGGGGTGAGAGAAGTCAAGGCCAATGGCACAACAGTGGCTCTGCAGAATTCGGTGAGAACACAATCATGTGGACATCCTGAGACTAGAACCTGGGAGCCCCTGTCCCTCACCTCTGATTCGCCAGACTTAGGAAGGAAGAGCCGGAGTCCTCCAGGCGGGAGCCAGTGGTCTGCGGGCGCCTAACAAGCACTGGAGCGGGAAGGGTGAGTGCCAACAGTTCATTACCATCTATTCCAAAGCACTAACGGCCTCGCCCTGAGCTCTGGGTTCACTGGGACTTGACCGCGGACGATGTTCTGCATTGTTTCTGTCAACATCTGGGAAGAACTAGCAGGGCATAAAGATAAAGGCTGCAGCCTCACATCCGGAGTGGAAGCCGAGGTGGGAGACTTTTCCTTTCAGCCAAAAAAAAAAGAGGGGGGAAAAAGAGAGAAAAGAAGGGAGGAAGGGAGAGAAACTGGACAAGATTTACAATGAGCAACAACAAACGGAAGTCAGTTCCCGCTCGATTCCTTGAAGTCGCCATCATCTGACTTGTAACCGCTGTGAGCGGGATTCTGAGGTTCGGCCTCTGATTTCCGCTGTGCCCCCATTTTCCTAGGTGACCTTAGGCTGAATGCTTGTTTTATCTCTTCCTCATGTTCTCCGGTAGTTTCACTGACCAAATTACTTTGCACTTCCAGGACTAGAAATGTGTCCTACAGTCAAAGCACTATCGTCATCATCAGTTATTATTAATCTGTTCTTGTCTCCCTCCAAAAGGAAAGCTTTAAATGTGCTCGTGTACAACGGGCTAGCTTTCTTTCTGGTTAAACTGAGTAGGGAAGCATGGGTCCTAAGTGTTTTAAGCTCCTTCAATGTAGAGGTCACACGAATACAAAGCTGTCTTATTGAAATGGAGCTTCTTAGGGCTTTTGCGAAGGGAGCCAGAGTTAGGCCTGTCTGCAGGGAACAGGCTGAATGAGGGGGCGTCTGGTGAAGTCTGGCTGCTGAGGCTCCGTCAGGACCAGTATCTGTCCCCTCACCCCCGTCCTACTGGACACTGGGGTGATTTAGAATGTGGACAGTGACCAAAAAGTCACCAATTTAGAGATGAGTTTAGGACTTTTGTTGCTTGCCAATGCTGTTCTGTGGCTTCAGAGGTCTCCCAAACTCATTACCTTAAAAGTTATCAAAAGGCTTTTTTAGCATCCTTTAGGATAATAACAGTGTATGTGTTCACCTTTATTTTTTAAAATCACTAGGCAAAAATCTCTGACTTTGAGGTTAGATTTTGTTGCTTAAAAAGAATGTTTTTTGTGTATCGTTTTGTCTTTTTAAGAAACCTAAAAGCTATATTTTACATACATTAATCAATTGTCATAGAAGGACAGTACCAGCCAGGACTACGGGTGTCGAGGGGCTTGCCTCTCTACTGGGCATGGACACTGGGCAGGTGCAGCTAGGCCACTGTCCCCCCGCTGCTGCCTCTGCCCTGACTGGACCCCACAGCTGAAGATGGCAGGAAGACAGCACGACACTGTCTCTAATGCTCTGCATTACGGTGTAAAGGGACTCAAGAATAGTGATGAAAAAAAAAAAAGTAACAAATATTTAAGAAAACAGCTCAGAAGCATGAATCTAATCTGTAAGATACACTAAGATGAAAACACTGACCTCTAGATTACAGGTGAGTCTGGTAAGTGTTCCAGTTCTCCCTAGACCACCTGTCAGCAGGTGAGGGTCAGGAATGCCAAGGGTGTCCTTTCTGCATCCCAGTTGCTAAGCAGATCCCCGTGGATTTGGACTTGCAAAGGTGTCGTGTCTCGTACAAACACATAGCAGTATTTTTCCTGAGGGTTGAAGCAAAGAGAAATCACTCCATGGTTAAGTCAGAATCGTCAGGTGGCCTGAAAAATCCCGTTTATATCAAATTCAGCCCTCTGTGACATCAGCCATGAAACATTCCGGGGCATCTAAAATGCCTGGGTCACAAAAATGAGTGTGAACTGGCGTTTAAACATACAGATGGCTTCTTATTTAATCCAAAAGCAGAACTGACTTCTGTTCTCTCTCCAGAGAAAACTCCTCTTTTGCCTTTTCAATACGCCCTAAGCCAAGAAGCGACCTCTTTGTTTGTTTGTTCGTCTGTTATATGAGGTTGTACACACACGAAGTAATGGGATTTGATTCGTTACGAGGTATGTTTGATTCGGTTCAGAACGTGTCCTCGGGGAAGCCCCTTCCTTCGTTCTAACTGCTCTGAGACTTCCCGCTGTGGGAGTGTGCAAAGCTCCTCATGGCGGGCAGACAGGCGTTCTCAGCTTCCTCCTCCGCTGTGCCTCCTCAGATCAGGCCATCGCTACCATGAGCACCTAAGCCTCCCAGCAGAGCCGCAGCCCCAGCAGCGATCAGTGGCTGCCACTGGGTAGGCTGGTTTCAGGGTCCCAGGAGAACGTGCACCAGCCTCCAAACTCAGCTAAGCAGACACTGTGTTGGGTTGGGTTCCGGATCCCCACTCTGACCCCAGGCAACAGGGTCTCAGGCTGTAAGTACACCCTCTGCCATTTGGATCCCCCAGTCAGCCCATGGCCCCCTCGACTTCCCAGTAGTCAGAGTCTCTCTGTGTGTCTTCTGTGTCCTCCATACAACCTTGGCAGAGACCCGGGCACATGGGCCTGGACTATGGCCAAGGGATCTAGAGGCTCTGAACAGGGATGCCTTATAAGCACTAGTGGGGACCCCCAGCAGGAAGACCTCCCACCATTCGTCCACTCACGTCCCTCCCTCTCCTTTTCTGTCTTCTCTTTCTTCTACATATCTCATTCCCTTTCTTTCTTTCTAACGCAATGTGCCATCGGTAGCCTTCTACCTCACTGACTGAGTGTCAAAAGGGGACAAGAGGTCTCTGCTTTGTATCTCTCCATCTGGCACCAGCTCCCCCTTTGCAATGTTCGGTTTTGGGAAAACCTTCAGTGAAGTTTCAGGACAGCCTCATGCCCTCAGGCATGGTGTTCACTACATGAGCCAGGTGTTCCCTCCTGGGCACACGAGGCCACTTGAGCTTCTTGATCTCCCCTCATCCTACCCACAAAACCTCTTTTTGCCCCTTCAGTGATCAGAGTACGCCAGGAGGCAGCGACTTGCTTGAGACAGGAGACTCAGCCTGTCATCTGGCACAGGCCATGTCTTTGGGCAATTTCATAGCCACCGAAGGTGGTTAGTTAGTTCTTCTCAATTAAAAAGAAAAAAAAAAAAATGAAATATATCCTCTTGTGTAAAAGAAATGGGGCAAAAATGTTGCTTGATATTTTTCTTGGGAGGTTAAGACAAGAATACCATTCCAGGTTTCTTGCTATACAGGGAAGGTGGTTCCAGGACCCCCATAACACACGAAGCTGTGGCTCCTGCAATCCTTTATATAATATGGTACAGTATTTGCATAGAACTTAGCCACATCCTTCCTTATACTTTAAATCTACTCTAGATGTCTGATCATTCCAATAAAATGTAAACACTATGGAAATACTTGTCGTAATATATTGTTTAGGAAATAATGACCCCAAAAATCTAGACCTGGTCGATATGAATACATTTTAAAAAGATATTTCTCTCCCGTAGTTGACTGAGTCTGAGAATACAGAGACAATAGACACCCAAAGTTGTCTCTTTACTAAATGAAAAACAGAAGTGCAGCCACGGTTGAGCTGTGACGATGCGGGACAAGAGCACAGGGCAGGCAGAGATACTTTCTGGGTAAAATTCTTGGTATCCTTCCACTCAATAAAGACAGGCGGTTTTCAACTTTAGTTAGTGAGGCAAAGGGGCTCCAGGTAGGCGAGCAAGGCGTCTGTGGCTCTCTGTTGCCATCCAGTGGGCCGGCGCTGCATGATAGCAAGGCTGCTGGCTGAGATCATCCAGCCTGTGTAAAAATCGTGTTATCTCCTCCAAGGAATTGCTAAAGCTTCCAGAATGCCCCTGTCCGCCCCCCACCCTCCCATCTCCCTCATTAGCAGCCTTCGTTTGTGTTTGAGATAAAGGGATCTTGGCTGGTCTCCCCTTGTTGACTGAAAAACCTCAATACTCCAAAAACACAGCTTTTGTGGCACTTGGGCCAAATCCACAGTTCCCTTAATTGGCTTAAAAGATGGGGAAGAAGAGTGTGGAGAGAGAATAAATGAGAACCGGGGAGGGGGGGGGGGGAAGGGAGCAAGTAGTTGGCTTCGTGTGAGTGCCAAATGGCAAATAAGTCCTTTTATTGACTCATTTGGTCTGGGGCCACAAAGGCTTCTCTAATTGAGGGAGGAAGCAGACAGATCTGGCAGTTTTAGTGACACTCTGTTCTTCTTGAGGAATGCTAAGGTTTGAGGTTGATCTGGAAAACAGATAATACTCCTCTAAGCCTAGGGGTCAGTTAAGTCAGAACTGTTTAGCTCTAATCATCTTGGGGCATCTCCTTCAAGCACAACCTGGGTTTTCCTTCGGTAGGTCGCCCACCCTTCAGGTGGTACAAGCTGGAATAAGGCAGAGCCCCAGTGTCGTGCCTCGCTGAACTACCAACTACTTTGGTCAGTGGTCAAGAGGACAAGACGAGGGGAGCGCCAGAATAGACTGCGGGCAGTTTCAGACCGTGCACCCTTGACTCCAGGGTGCATAGGAGTTCCACGAGTACTGGTTAGAAATATCTTCAAAAATTAATTTGTTTTGTTTGTTTACTTGTTTATCTTTTCTCTGTAGTCCAGGCTGACCTTGAACTCAAGGCAATCCTCTTGCCTCAGCTTCCTGAGTACTGGGATTATAGACATGCACCACTATATCCAGCTATTGCATGGTCCTAGGCGATGGAACCCGAGCCTTACACTTCCTTGGCAAGCATTCTAATCACTGCGATAAGCCCCCAGGGCCCCAAAATTAGTTTTATCTTTAAAATAAGTTAAATACACTACTAAATGCCTTACATGGCAAAACTTAACACATTAAAAAAAGAAATAAGTTATTGTGCACGTCTGGGTATTTTGCCACTCAAAGCCGCCCTCCACGTGACTCTTCGTCCAACATCAAGGATGTATGTTCTTCCAACATGGGCTGATTGTTCGCTGTGACCCAGAGAAGAAGGATCAGGGGAGAGAAAGGCACCAGCCAGAGCCCAGGAGACATCCTCTCTCCCATCATGAGAAAACGGCACAGAACCAGGAAAGAAGTGACCACACTTGTGGTGACATCACACTATAAGTAGCCTGAACGCTCATCACTCATTTCCAGATCCTTCTTAGTCTGCTACCTCTCAGTGCAGGGGTCCCCAGTCCGTATTAGGAGCGTGAGCCACGCAGCAGGAGGGACTGGGTGGGCCTGTATATAAAGCTTCCTCTCATTTATGTATTTATTTATTTAGGCACCGGGGCTCGAGGCCAGGGCTTCTGCTCTGAGCTAATCCCTAGCCTATTTTTTTTTTTTTAAAAACTTTTGATTTTGAGACAGGGTCTCAACAAGTTGCTAAGTTACCTAGGCTGAGTTCCAGGTTGCCATCCTCCTGCCTCAGCCATGCAGGGTGCTAGGATTACAGGACTGAACCGCTGGGCCCCAGCACCCTCAGTTTTGTTAAGAGCCGCTGTCTCTCCCTCACTGACCCCGAGCTCTGCCTCGCTGGGTCTTTACACTCCCGTAGGAATAGGAGCTCTGCTCCAAACTGTACACAGAGGGGGTCTAGGTTGTGCGCTCCTTTTGAGATCTTAATGCCTGAGATGGAGCTGAGGTGACGCTAGCACCATTCCCATACTACCCCCATCTGTGGAAAACATGTCTTTCGTGAAGCTGCTCCCTGGTGCCAGAAAGATTGGGGACCATTGTCTTAGTGATGAGGAATGCTAGCAGATGTCAAATACTGGTAGTAATTCAAGTTGGGTTTTTTTTTTTAACAATCCATCTACTCCTCTTTTCGGTTCTGTATCAATGTATTTGAAAGGTGTCCAGAGATTGCAAGATGTGCTATTTATTTTATTTTTCTCCATTTTTGATCCTCCACTATTCCTCCCTACTCCCTAACCCTCACTATCCCCCTCATTTGGTTCTTTTTCTTTTTTTCATTTCATCTTCCTCTCTCCTTCCCATCCTCTCTTCCCCCCTTTCCTTTTCTCTCTACAAAATCCATCTTCTTACTTTCTTCCATGGCTCTTACATTTTTTATGATTTGGTTTTCTCATATTAGAGAAACCATATGTTATTCAATTTTCTGGGTCTGACTCATATTGCTGAATATCATGATCTCAAGGTATATCCATTTTCCTAAAAATGGCTCAAATGTGTCATTGTTAATGGCAGAGTAACACTCCATTGTGTATATATATCCCACATCTTTTTTACCCAGTCATCTGTACTCAAGCATATTGGCTTCTTCCCAAATTTGGTTATTATCAAAAACCCAGGGCTTTCCTGTTGAGCACTCTCCACGGATCTTCCACTTATTCACTGGCCCTGAAGGAAATCATCTTCGATATTACAAACAGCCCCTGGAGTGCCGTGGGTCAAAGAACTGCTGCCTCTGGCCAGGAGCCATGTATGTGACCTTGGCCACAGATCCTGGAGCCCTGAAGTGGCCGTGGCCACAGACCACACTGGATGCCATGTAGCCTGGATGAGACTTGAGCCTGAGGATCCCTGACTCACAGAACCCCTGCAGTACTACACGCCTGTCATGAGTTAGACAGACACCAATTCACCCATCTCACAAGCTTCTCTACAATAACAATGGTCAAAACCAGACTGACCACTTTTTAAAAGTCCCTAGTCACATCTGTGCCTGGAATATAGTCAGTGGTCAAATAACTACAAGAGCCCTTAGACCACAGTTGGCCTCTGAGAATCCACCAAATCTGAGGTGCTATGGTTTCCGCCTCTTCTTCCCTCACCTTGCAAAAGTGTCAACGGTCCACACATCCCAAGGCTTCTAAGAAGGCTTGCTGCCCTTTCTACCTACCTGGGGATCCAGTGCAGGTCTCGTGGCCTCAGCTCCCTGATTCAGTCCCCAGATTTGATTTAATAGCATATCCAGGTTTTGCTCACCGCTGGGATGGGAGCAATGTTCTCTCGTAGGATTCTGCGTCTTAGGTAGAACCCAGCCCAGGCCATCTCTCCCTTCCTTTCCTCTGGCCAAATGTTGGCACGCAGACCCTGGAGGCCCACATGACCAAGATGAAGAGGGTTTCCTCTGTGATCCCAGCACCAGCCCCTCCATCAACCCTAAAGGCACATGTGTCTGCTGGCAAGGGAAGAGAGATGGCTGTCTCAGCAAGTGGTTGGGTTCGTCAAGACCGACCATCCTAAAAATCATCTCATCCACTTGTTGAAATTCCTACTGCTAAAGTCAGTAGTGAGTTTGATAAGTCTGTTAAAAGCAGGCCAACACAAGAAAACAGTCAGCTGGGGGACTTGGTTTTTAGTTCCAGTTAATCACAGCCTGAGTGTCTTAAACAATTCATCTCAATGATCTGTGAGTCAGTTTCTTCATCTATTAAAGAAGTTCCCTAGATGATGCATCCAGTGATAATATACAAATTTAATTTGTCAGAAAGATACTTCTTCTCTCCTCTGGTCCCCATGTGGGTTATTCTGGGTTCCTCTGGAAGATTTTAGGGTCACATTGTCCCTAAGCAGACAAGAAATTGGCCAGAGAAGTCTTTGGGAGGAAAAAGGAGAAATGCTGTAACTACTACTCTTTACACACATTCTTGCACAATGTCCCTGCTTCCTTCACCTCCAAAACATATGTGTGAGCTGCAGAACAGACAGTGACTGAGAGCCAGCTGATTTTAGTATTTAATTCCTCCACCAACAATATTTATTCTAAGAAGTGGGTATCAGAAAGCCCTTTTATTGCATTACTGTAAGGATTCAGGAGAAGGTAGTTTTCTGCTGAGTTTACCAAGTCAGGAGAATGTATACTGGGAGATGGTAGCTACCAGGTGGGGAGAAGCTTTTCGAAGAATAAAGTCTTGAAGTGAAAAGAAGGAGACAGTGGGATGCGCCGTTCCAATTTCTAATACTCTGATTCCCACAACACTTTAGATTCTGGCCACAACCTTGGCACCTGTCCTAGGTGTGTGAGCTCAGGAATAAGACTGGTTTGAGGCAAAAGCCTGTGGCTCACAACCCAACCGTCCTGGTTAACAGAGAACAAAAGGGTGTGGAAATGACTTCAGATAAATCCAGAAAGGTGGAGCTCAAAACAAAAGCGTTTAGCTAGAGCGATGGGTCAGTCCTAGGCAAGAGACTCCCGGGATCCAGTTAAAGCAACCCGACTCCCTTTCAAAGTGCACGTGGCTATAGATTTCTAACTGCTTCTTAGGAAGTAGAGAAAGAAGTTTGTTTTGGGGAGACCTTAGTCAAACTCTCAGGCAATGGAGTGACAAACTGTGTAGGGTTTATTTCAAGCTATGGTGAAAATCAGACAACCTATGGGCACTACAATGGCTAGAAGCCTTTCTGAGCTAGTGTGACTCTGGAGCCAATGTCACTGGTGAGATCGTCACATTATAAAAGCCTGGGTACGAGTGGAGCCAGAGCAGTGGCATTGTGTTAGAGGGGAAGGCGCGGGGGTGGGAGAGGCGCCCTGGCGGGAGTCTGACACCACACTGTCTCACCCAAGCCCACTGTGTGCAAGGGTGCCGAAGATCGCGCCCCAGTTGGCGCCATGAGATGCTAATTGTTCCCACGGGGGTAGAGCTGGTCGCTTTGGCCTGGGTCTCATTAGCGCAAAGCTGAAGCCAACTGAATTAATCACAGAAAGTAATTCTTGTCCATGTCACACACATTTCCCAGGACACTTGACCCGAGTTTGAAGGGAAGTTACATTACCGGGACCAACCTAGTTTTTTGCTACATTTGTCTACACTACCTGCTGTCCCAGCACATCCAGCACCTAACAAGTTCCCCAGAATTACATCTTGGGGCCTTGGAGATTTTATAATGCACAGAGGGAGACCCGACAGCCACCCGACGGCGCCCACTCACTCCTGTGCTCTTTCTCCAGCCTTTCTGTTGCTGCCCTTTCAATGTCACAAAAGGGGACTGTCATTGTGTTCCTCAGCTACCAGAATTGTACTAGTACAGCACTGCACGGAGTAAGGAAAAGTCTTCCTCTAACCCATCTGCAGGAACTCCCTGACCACTAGCCCCTTAGCCTATGGGTGTACCTGCACGTGTGTACGCACACGTACACACACATACATGTGTAAGCACATGTATGCACACATATGCTCACAGCCCTTGATACCAAAGAGCAGTGTGTTACATATCAGCCCTTTAGAGGACCCATTGTTCAGAGTACTCTACCTGTTCCTATATGTGATTTCTCTCGTTCAGTTTCCCAGGGACCCAAATGTGAACCCACCACGCTGCTAACAGAGAACCAGCCCCTGAGACAACGCCAGCGGTCTCCTCTAGCGCTGTGCCTGCTCCACTCTGCCCTGTGGTCAGCACACTAACCTTCCCTTCCATTGGTCAAAACCTTCTGGCCTCCAAAGCCAATCAGAGGTCACAAGCCTTGGGCTTTGCTTTGACGATCTGGCTACAGGTACATAGTTTCTAGTTTTGTGTAGCATAACAGATAATCCGGCAACTGCTCCTGAATCTAGTGACGCTTGCAAAGGAAGGCCATTGCTGTAATTCTCCCTACAGAAGGCGTCTCCCTGTCGTGCTCTTTGCGTCATAGAGAAGATGAATGTGACAGGATTATCTCAGAGCCACAAACCGGACTTGATTTTTTTCCTTCTGTTCTTTGCCTGGCACCTGATGGAGATGTGTATGAGCCACGGGACAGAAAGTCTGATCACAAGACAAAGAGAAGCCACTGTAGCTCAGAAGTCAGTCTTCTCTAGAAAGTGCTAACAGGTCTTGCATGGCTACGTCACAATAGATTCAGTTTCCACTCGTAGGTTCCAAGCCCCACTTATTTTTCTGATCCTACGTTAGAAACTTCCTTACGCATTATTCCGCTTTACACCATCATTAAACTCTGATAGTTATCATATTAGAAACAAAATGTATTATTGTACTTTATCTTTTTCCTCAGGTAATTTGTGTTCACTGTGGAAATCAAAACTGACACACAGAGACATTTAAAGATATTTCTAACTTATTTACCCAATGAAAAATAGTTTTAACATTTGATACGTATGATCGTTTATACCATCTTTTGGCATGCACATATGAGTTATGACATTATAATTTTAAATTCACTGTTTTCAATAAAAAGAGATGGGAGCAAATAGAAAGTAGACTTTGTGGAGAAGAAAAGAGGATGTGGGGGGGCTGAGGAGGTGGAGAGGGTAGGAAAAGGGACCACGAGGCGCTGTGTACATACGCCAACTTCTGAAGATGATTGTTATCCTTGCATATTGCAAATACCAAAAAAAAGAATAATTTCGGGAAAGACATTACTTTGCTTAACAGTACTATTTTTTCCATAATATAAAAACATTTCTACATGTTGCATATAAATGCACTGAGTTCTGTCACACCCCAGAGCCTGTGATACAAGGAGTTGAGTCCCTATCATAGACCCTTCAGATATTTCCAAATTCTAGATATTACAAAAATGCTTTGCTCAACATGTTATATATCAAGCTCTCTGTATATGTCAATAATTAATCTCTCATGATTCTTATAAATAGAATTTCTGGGTTGTAGCATATGAAAAAATTTAAAACTTTTCTTCCACGTTGCCAAATAACCCTCTAGAAAGTTACAGTGACCTACGCAGCCACCAGTGGTATTTTTAAAAGGGTACTAACTTCCCAGCAACACAGCCAGGGTTTTTATCTCATTTTTGCCAGTTCTTAGGGAAAAAAATTACCTGTCAATATTTTAAACACACAATTGTAAACATTTACCAGGGAGGTTAACTCTATTTTTCATGAATTTGTTGGCCACTTATGTTTGTAATCATATAAAACGACGTTCATTTCTTTTGTCTGTTTTCTATTACATTGCTCATGTTTTTCTTGTTGATTTCTAAATGTTTTCTTGCCAACTCTTCCAGATACATTTATATGTGTCTTGAAGTGAACTCTGCATAAGCACCAAAAATACGGCCTGCCGTTTTCCTTTTAATGTTTAATATTTGGTATTTCATAGATACTGGTGTCTTCGTGATAAATTTTTATGGATTCAAATTCATCCATCTTTTTCTTTATGGTTTTTGTACTTTCAAACACCTAGAGAGTCTTCCCAGATTACAAAAACTTACTTAATTTTTTTTTAGAAATGTCAAGTTTCATTTGCACATTTAAATCTCTATTTTGTGCGTGGCCAGAAGCAGACCTCTACCTTTGTAAACGGCTGCCTGTTGGGCAATCCGTCCTCTTCCCGCTGGTGGGCAATGCTGGGTTCTCCCTGTGCCCTCTGTCCCGTCCTGAGCCCGCCTCTCCTCTGCCTCCGGCAGGGGAAGCACTAGGCCCTCTCACCGTTTCTCTGTTTATTCTGCTCCCTCACTAGGAAACCTGTGCCTCTTCTGCATAAAATGAGAGCTCATCACCTATTTTTTGATCTCCTTGAACAGCAAGGGGTCAAAACAGTGATTCACCACACACGTGGTTAGAGGCTTGGATATTTTTCATTCGGAGAGAGTCATTCAAAGGAACTCTGTCTAAAGCACTGGACTTCACTCCCAGTGCGCATTGGCACTGGGGGCGGCCGTGAAGGCAGCCGCCCTTCCCTTCAGTCACCCTTGCATTTCAGGCAGATCCTGAGGAAGGGAGGCCAGGGCCGCCCGGCACAGCAGTGCTACACGATCCTACAGGAAACAGAGGCTGCGGCCCTGTTCGCTGGGCTTTTCACCCGCTGCTTCTCCTTACCATGGGAGAGTGAGAATCCACTTACCCCACTGGCTAGTGTAAATAGGCCTTTGACCCTGCACCGAAGACCCCTCTATCACTCACGGCTCTGAATCTGTTTCTGGTCAACTCAGTTGGCCTGAATGCAGCTCTAATGAGGCTGAGGTCAAGGGTTCAATACCAGTGTGGTCTAATTACCAATAAGTCAACTGTTCAAGGGCCTCGGCTTGTACTTCTAAACTGGGCCAGCCACTTTGCATATGCCCAGCTTTGGCCCCATGGGAGCAAGCTGACGGACCAGAGATTCAGAGCAGAACTCCCACCATACCGGGTGCCTAGTCAATGCCCAGCCACTGGCTGGGTCAGCAGCAGGGTTCACACGTGGACAGCAGAGCACATGTTCACACTGGCACGACGGGCCGTCAGTAACTGGCGTGTCCTACTCCCCATCCTGTGCAGAGGCTGCCGAACTTTCTCTTATTATTCCAGTTTAGAGGATAGCAGTTAGAGGGAGGGGGAGTCCGCACTCTGACAAGAATGTTTTCGGTTACCACTGATGTCTAGAGCAGCTGCATTCAAAAATTAAATAGAAATTTGCATTTCTTTTTAATTTCATTATGAGGTAAATAAAAACACGATCAAGAGAGTTTGGAGAACAAACAAATACGTATAACTATTACAGGTTCACAACCATGTTAATGCACTGCCCAAAAAGCACGTTTTTAGAGAAAATGAAAATTGCATCTCTAACTAAGTGACTCTTTAAAATTCTTCCTCAGCAACTTCCAGTGCTGACCCCAGCAGCCTTGCATTCTGAGCGGTTTCTCAGAAACGGAAGCACCGTCAAGGGCACCAACCCTGCAACCTGCCAGGTGGCCTGTCGTCATTAGCTGCCCCCACAAGTGGGTGACACCTCAGGATTCTGAAGACCACTCGCCCTCGCACACCCAGGAAGTTTCTAGTACCAAATACCACGATATCATTTGGAAAACATCAAGAAGGGAGAAAATTCTGTCTGCCTAATGCACACTTGGGGAATTGGTGACCGCACCCCCCCACCACCCCAGCCTCGGAACGCACATACTGTAATTTCTCACAGAAACACTTTGTGAAAAGCCAGTCATATATCGTAGCCCCTAAGTATGAAACCACGGGTCTCTCTAGCCACACAAAACAGCTGTGCCCTCAGAGGAAAGGTCATCTGCTGCAGTCGTGTTTCTTTTTACTTTTAAAGAAATGTCAGGCCATGTTTTATGCGGTCCTCGTGACAGGGTGCTGTTTATTGTATCACCAGGCTGCCATGACTTCAGGACGAGGAAACTGCCATTATTTGGAGAGTATATATCTTTCTGACTTGCAGGAAAGATGAAAATTAAGAACGGCCCTCTTTTGGAGTGGGTATAAGTATTCTTTGACAGTCTCCTACAATATTTCAAACATCTTCGTCAGACCCATAAAACCTGAGGCTCGGCGCCCTGAGCCCAGATGAGGCTGTGCCGGGATGGGGACGTTTACCACAAGTGCAGTGCCAGGGTCCCTTTGGCAGATGCCTTGATCAAGGGCTTTAAGCCAGCTCGCTTGATGCCCCCAAGGACACAGGGGCATACATAAAGAAATCACCTGACATTAGGAAATCACAATGATAGCTAACATTTATCAGGTGCCAGACCCTGGCACTGAGCGTTGGGCACATGCAATCTCAATTTGTTCTCACATCTGTGGGCAGCTTTCTTAGTCTCTCCAAGTTGCTAAAGATAAGAAAATCAAGATAGAAGGAAACTATGTAACTTGCCCCGAGCTCACGCTGCACCAGCACTTAAATGCAGGCGGCATCACTCAAAGCCACGCATGTAAGCAACACGGATGGACCCACGATGTTCCCAGGCACTGTGGTTCCACATTATCCTGAGGGTCCCACAGTTCCTATATGCTGCCATTACTATCCAGATTCTACAGAGTTGAAGTGGCCTCCCTAGAAACACACCACGGGACAGCCAATTTGAAACCAGATCTGTGTGACCTCAGATGCCACCCTCCAATGCCAAACTTCTTAACCTGGGGAGTTTTTCTGGAAGTGAGGAGAATGGAAAACGTTTTCCAAACCTGCTGGGCCTTGTGACTGTGGAGGACGGGGCTGTGGGGGAGGGTGGGATTACGGGAGAGTTCTGCTTAAAATCCTTGTCAAAGTCTGTTTCTGTGTGTTTTTACATTCTAGGGTAGGTGACATTTTAGGAATGTCAAGATGTTTCAGAAAACAGTTTGAATCTGGACTAAGCTTACAAGGGACGTGTGGTCACTGAGGTAAAAATCAACCTGTGGGTGTGAGTTAAACCAGCGGTGCCCGGCCAGGTCAAGAAGTGTGCCGCATGGCATCTGCTTGGTGTCCCCTGCCAGGGAAGACTTTGTTTCAAGATGGGGAAACCATGTAGACCGTTCAGACTGAGTAGGTTAGACAGCCGCAAACTTTTTCCACCTAGGAAGCAGACAGCCAGGAGGCAGGCCAGCAGGGACACACAACCGACGTTTCCTCCTCTTCCTGACTCTTGCTCCTTCCCTCCCCCGCCCCACACACACTCCGGAAGGAGGGTAGAGGGTAGAGCTGGGTGAGGAGTTGCTGGCTAGGTGGGCTGGCTTCTAGCCTTGGCTCTGACACTCGCTAGCATTGTAACCTTAGACAAATCGCTTAACCTATGTCTTTTGACTTCAATTTCTTCATTTTTTCAGCAGATTTATATTAAATGCCAAATGAAATGGTCATATTTCATCAGTGACATGAAGGAGTTAGGTTAAATGGACTCCAAAGTCCTTTTCCCCAGGCCGGAAAGGCTGTGTCTCTCTCCTTCCTGCTCTTTCTCTTTCTCTTCCTCCTTTCTCCACTCTCATCTCTTGTGAATTGCCAATTCAAAGGCCACCCATGGGGTCCGGGAAATACAGGCTCACCTTGGTCTGTAAACGGTGGTCTCTTGGGGGAACCAAGGCACTTCTCGGAGGACACCTCAGGAGCCCAAAGGCATGGAAGAGTAATTCTGGTGGCCAGCGAAGGCAGCTAGCCCCAACTGCGTGTGCTTGTCCTCCTGGAGGAGAGTTTCAGATGGCCTGGAAGACTGCCAGGACCAATGGTGTCTAAGAGAATTTTCTGGGTCCACGGAAATGTTCAGTAACTGTGATAGTTAAGCTGGGCCACGAGCCCCATGGTGACGGAGCCGCTGCAGCACCACTCCTGTGCCCGAGGAGATGGATTTTTCATTATATTCTATTTTGGCTATGTAAATTCAAATGGCCATATGAGGCTAGAGGTGATCACATGGCTCACGGCAGAAGGAGAACATGAGAAGCTCAGGAAAGGACTAGGACTCTTAGGCAGGATGCAGCAGATTATGTAAAGTGGAAATCATGTGACATCAACTAGGACACCGAGGAGGTTAATAGGCAACCAAATTCTGAACCACAGGCCTCACCAGAAGGAAAACACTAAAAGGAGAAAGGAGCCTGCTCTCAGTTTCAGGCATCCTTAGTGAAGTTGTCATAGCCCTCCAGAACCTGGTTGGGTGGCTGAGGAGGGCTAGTCATTCTACTGAAGCTCATTTGATTATGTAATAGAGACTCACTCTTCTCAGCTAATCCAGATAGTGAAGGCAGTGGCAGAAAGCGCATCGTACTAGTCACCTTCCCCTCACTGAGACAAAGTACCCAACACCCGCAACATCGTTTTGGCTCACAGTGCCGGTGGGTTCAGTCCATGATAAGCTGGCTTCAAGGTGGAATCAGCACAATGGAAGGAAAACTGCTTAGCGTGTCGCAGCCAGGAAGCAGAGAGCAGAGGGAGGCTGGGGACAGAAATACAACCTTGCAGGTCACACCTCCAGTGATCCATCCCTTCTGACTTAGGCCTATCTCCAAATGCATGAGAGGGTTGAGAGTCATTTTAGCTCTGAACCCTAACAGCTAGCTTTATTCTATATAGGGGGTAGAATACTGTGGCACTCCAAAATCAACAGCTAAGTAAGGCTGCATCCCATAGTGACCATGTGGTTTCAGAATACATTTCAGTAACTTACAGGTTATCTTAAAAAGTGAGAAATAAACTAGGTATGGTGTCACGTGTCTATGATCCCAGCACTGAGAGGCTGAGGTCAGAGGATCACAACTTGGAGCCTGGCCTGGATAAGTTAATGACTTAGAAAGATCCTATCTCAAAAAAGAAAAATTAAAAAGCTCTGAGGATGTAGCTGTATGCAAAGGCCCTGGGTTCAATCCCCAGTGTAGCGGTCATATTTCTTGTCACTGGAACACGATACTCGACATCCCTAACTTAAAGGAGGAGTGGTTTAATTTAGGTGATGGTTTCAAGAAATTCAGCACATAGTTAATTGCCCTAAAGACAGAAGTGTTATGGCAAGGAGGGCGTGGCAAACAATGTTCAGTCCGCAGCAGCTGAGGGCCAGAGCAGGGTCGCAACCACAGAGAGGAAAAGGCGAGACAGCAAACACAGTACCCAAGGTCACACCCATGCAACCCACCTACGTACACCCAGAAGTGGGCTCCACGTCTCCTGGTCATCTGCTAAGCCCATCAAGCTGACACAGTGAAGACTACCTGTCAGGCCCAGTACCACGAAAATAATATTTAAATACTAAATTAAAAATAACACAATGTCAGATAATTATTAAAAAAAACTGTGTTCATTCTTTACAGAGCCCCGGTGATAACCAAGAAGGGGAGGGGGTGAAGTGTCTTCTAAATGTACATCAAGGCCAAGAAGAAGAAGGAAGCCTTCAGCTCGGGGCCAAGGTTGAGTAGCAACGGACCACGGACAGAAATAGAATTTCTCAATATTAGTCAGTTTTTCCCCTTCTATGTTGTCTCATGGTGGTGGGTCTTCATACTACAAGACACAGCACACACATTCTAAGAGAAAAGCCAAAGTTAGTTACTATTCTCTGTGAGTTCAGTTCTCCGCATCTAGACAAATTACACCATAGGGTCTTGTATAGATGATGAATGCTTAAATGCTGTGATGTCTCCTAAACAACTAAAGAGAATGAGAGACGTCTCCAGCTACAGAGGATTAAATATTTTCCGATTTTCTAGGAAGGGCAAGAAATAAAAGGTTCCATAAGGGAAAGAGCAGCAGGCTTGATAATCTCTAGAGTAATTTCTAAGTAGGTGTTCAAGGGAATGGTTTGTTTTTGAAACCAACAGTCAGAAGAGGTTCGTGAGGAAGGAACCATACCTAACCTCCTTCTTGGTTCTGGCACAGAGGATCTTGAGGCACACAGTAAGCTGCCCTTCGGCGGGCGGTGGACAGAGTCTCTTGTTAGACCCTTCTGGGAAGGGTTAGGAGAATTGAGCTAAATGCTGGTGGAGCTAGATGGATTAGTAAGCACTTGGATGGCTACTCTTGACGAGGTGTGATTAATAAAGGACTGTCAACCTAAAGGGAGGATTTTATATCATGCCACGGAACTATCTGTCCTTGGCCTCCTCTGCTAAACATTTGCCGTGACTTAGATGAGGACAATGATGGTATGTTTATTAAATCAGCAGATGACAGGAAACTAGGAGGGACAGATAACAGAATTTGGGCCCCAAATCTGCTAACACAGTCTGTGACGATGGGCCAACTTTCATAAATTCACAATGTGAGGATCTGCCCTAGTCCACAGGGACAAACACCCTTTGGTTCCCTGAGAGATCACACGGGGCAAAGCCAGAAAACCAACCCTTGCTCAAGGGACAGAAGATCCAGCTCCCACTATTATTGGTGATCAGAAATAATTTGCCTTCTAGCCTGCTCTTGATTTGCTGTGTTTCATAGTCAATATAAGATGAACGTCTCGTCTCCGCTCTTGGCTTTCCCCGGAACTGACCCCCAAGATGATGCTTTAGTCAGAAGTCTCCAAAACCTCAACAAACACTTAGGGCCCACAGCCCCCAATCTTTGACTTCCTTTTCTGATGAAAAACCCACAAGGTAATACTTGCTGAAGCAGGTTCTGCTCCATCTCTGGTGTCATCTCTAGGAAATCAAATTTCTTACAGTCTCATTAGTCAGAAACTGGCCTCAACTGGCCAGCAACACCTTAAGCATTCTGAATTCCTTCCTATTAGAAGTAACCAAAAGTAAGTGTTATCTGTAATGTCACAGCTGGAACGCATGAACAGCTCTGTAGTTAACTAGAAAATCTTTATGGCCCTTTAAACCCCAGGCATGTGGTGTTATAACTATACATGTGATTTAACTGGAGCTATTTTTTTTCCTAATTCTCCTCATCTACTATTCCAAGAATATATTGTACAAAAGATATATGGCTGCTCTTCTCAAGGGCCAGACAAAGGGAAATTGGGGAAGAACAAGATTAATTCCTTTTTGAAGATACAGCTGGTACATATCTACTGGGGTCTCCAAATGCGATTCACCATTTGTAACAATCTTTGCCCCCACCCCACATCCCCTGGGTTCTATGAAATGTAACTTCAGTGCTGTTCTGTTACCAGAATCTGGACGACAGAGAGCCTTCCTGTTCCCTGATAGGAACTACCCCAGGACACTGTGGCCAGGCTGGGTGGAGGGGGCCTTGCTCGCTTGATCATGGTATTCCACACCAAGGCCTTGATAGGCTCCGGCTCATCCTAAGGTGAGAACAACAGAGGTAAAGGGGAAATGACTCGTGAGGTGGGCTCAACCGTGGCACGTTACTACTGAGCTTCCTTCTACCCTGGTCCTGATCTCGGGCCCAGCACCTCCGGGTGACCTCCCGTCTCACCCACACCTCTGGGTCACCCTCCCCAGCTGGGCACATTGTCAGCTTAGTAGCACCTCTGTCCAGATCACACACCTTTCACCTGGAAAAGTAGGATCGAGTTCAGACCACTACTATTCGACTGGCAAGTAGTGATTATTTTAATTGCAGTATTTACCATTTTCATTCCCTAAAAACTTATAATGCTAATGTACTAATTGCCAAGGCACTTCCTTAACAGGTAAGGAAACAAGCCAAACTAAAGAATATCTATGGATTTTTTTTCCCAATATTGCCTTACTGTTTCATTGTTAGGACAGAATTCCCAGCACTCCTGGGAGGAAAGATTTATTCTAGATCATAGTTGCAGCAGGTCTCAGTCCACTCCTGGGCAGCTGGCAGTGGTGGAAGGGCCTGGCAGCAGCCTAGCCAAAGAAAAGCTCTTCAAGGCATAGCAGGACCAGAAGCCCAGAGGGTGAGGAAGGATGAAGCTAGCACGGACCCTTCCAGGTCAAGCCCCAGGTACGCGCCCCTTCCAGCCTGGCCCCATCCCTTACCACCACACGGAATCCATAGATATTCCACACCGTCCACGTTCCTGAGGCTTTTGGGGGACATTCCAGATCTAATCGATAGTAAGTACTGAAGATTGAACTCCAGGCCTTGCTTATGCCAGGCAAGCTCTCACTGAGCCACACCCAGCCCTATGGGTTCAATCACCAGGACTACTAAGAATATACAATATCCAACTAGTCTCAGGGCTTGTTCTAAGAGATACTCTTTCAAATCTAGATTTTGACTCTGATTTTCATGTTTTGACATAACAGCACATAGGTAATAACACTGCACAGGATGCAGGAATGGAGACACAACACAGAAGTGGGCCAGGAAGTACAGAAGAAATACACTGAGCTGGAAAGTCAGGATTCCACTGCACGGCGGACTTTTCCTCACCCAGAAATTACCGGCACTCAATAACCACCACTCTCAGCCCTGGCTTTCTGGATTCCCAGCCAACAACAGACCGAGCATAGCACATCCAAAGAGCAGGAGGCAGAAGGAAGCAGACGTTACAGGAAGACACAGAGTCTACAAAGATATTGGATAGTGATGAAAAACATATATAAAACTAGTAAAAGTCAGTGGACTGAGGCCATTTAGCACACTGGAGTAAACAGCTCTTCACGGCTCCACGGGCCCTGGGGGCATATATGACATCAAGGCTTCCTTTAAAAAGTTAAATTACCTTCAATATCCTTATTTATTGAAAACAGAAAACTATTACATACTTGTTAGAAATATTCTCAGCGGATGCTTTAAATGTTTTGTTGTTGTTTTTAAGCTTTGCTGCTTAAAATGGAAAGAATTCAATTGTCCACAAGATTCACAGACACAGATCTCCTCATTTCCTGGTAATACCTGGTAAGTAAATGTACCGGAAAGTTCCAGAATGCTCAGAGTCCTGCCACTCACACTTCCTCCTCTTGAAGAGAGAGAAGTAAACCCCAGGAGGGCCGTACCCCCCTTACGCATTGCCTTACTCTTCCGTGTGTGTTCTCCATTAAGTAAATCCATATGGACCACAGGGACCAGGGATCGATGCAAACCAGAGGTGACCTATCCTGCAGGCCTGAGCAAGGACAGTCAGCGGTGCAGTGGACGAGGGTGCCGTGGTGCTCAGTGAACATGCTCTAAATGGTACGGGAGCACCTGCTCTAGCCAAATCTCTCTTTATGGAAGAGCAAGTGCTATGAGATACCAGCAGGGCCTGACCAAGCCGAGTGCCCTGCCAGAATGTGGCCGTCTGTCCCAGATCTATCACCCCGGTGCTTGCTTTCGTGGGTACATACTAGTAACACAGGATGAGATCTGCTCTGGTATTCTGGCACAGGCACATAACATATTTGATTATTTCCATTCCATTACCCCCCTCTCCTTTTCCTTACCCCTCGTCTAGTTTCCTCTCCACCTCTAAACATCCACCTTGTAATTTTCCGTAACTTTTCCTTTATTCATTCATTCTTTTACAAATTGTTTACATAAGAGAAAATATGCAATATTTAACTTTCTGAGATTGGCTTATTTTACTTAACAAGATGGTCTCCACTTCCATCTGTTCTCCTGAAAATGACATGATTTCATTCTTTCTGACTGAACAATACTCTGCTCATACATGTGAGTGTGCACGCATGTGTGTGTGTGTCTGTATGTGTAGAGAGAGAGAGAGAGAGAGAGAGAGAGCAAGGGAATGAGAAGTCAGATAAGCCATAATATTTTTTTTTCTGTTTTTCAAAAGACATTTATTTATAAAAGAACCAAGATCAATGAGACGCTGCTCAGTTTATTCCATAACCTTTTGCTGTCTTTTAATAAGCTTCATATTTCCTTATGCATAGAAGGACCCGTCTTTATCTGAGAAAAACTAAACGGGGTGTTTTCCAGCCTCATCTGAACTGAATGTTCTATCACACGAGGAGCCTTGAAGAGAGTAAGATCAGTAGAAATCTGATGGCACAAGATCAGGCAAGTATGGTGTCTGTGGTGATACATCTCATCCAAGCTCCAGTGATCTTTGATGGGTGATCAAAGTCTCATGTCGTCTCACATTGTCATGATAGAACACAACTCCTGTATGATTAGCGAGCTTTGAGCATTTCTGGATGATGTACTCCCTCAAGGTACACAATTGCCAATAGCACATATTCAAATTGATTGTTTCATTCCATGGTGGGAGCTCTAAAAACATGACACCTTTAAAACGCCACCACACCGAGAACATACTCTTCCTCTGATGAGTGTCCGCTTTTGAGATGTTTGGGGAAACGTGTCACATTGGACCAAGTCCATCTGCCCACTGCATATGGTGAACAATCTACTTCTCATCACCAGTTATCAATTGCTTCAAAAAAGGATCACTTTTCTCACATTTAATGAGTTTACTGTAGAGGTTTATACACACCATCAAATGAACTTCTTTGAGTTCATGAAAAATGGAAATACTGAGCTTGCTTACACATCCAAGCTTCCTCAGGTGGTCACGGATGCTTGAATGATGGATGTTCAATGTTTCTGCAATCTCTCATGCTGGTACCATGAGTTTGACTCAGCTGGTGTCTTTATGTTGTTGTCATTTACCTCAGTGGGCCTTCCTTAACAGGGAAGCCTCGTTGCAATCACAATGACCAGCATGAAATTTCGTGAACCATCCCTGGCACAGACCTTCTTGTAGGGCACCATCGTCACCATAAACTAAATGCAACTTTTCACAAGCTTGACATGCATTCTTCCCTGTATGAAATTAAAATAGTAAAATATGGTGATATCACATCATTTGGCCTTCCATCTTCATCACTGTACAATCTCCAAAACTCAACCAAACTGCTTGATATTTTTAGAAGGAAAGTAGAACGATCAGCTGCCACGCAAGACAGCAATAACCATAACACGTCTGTGACAGGCTCTAGTACGTGGGCCATCTGTTGTAAAAATATGTCTTGACTTGTCCAATAGCCTCTATATATCACATTTTCTTTATCCATTAATTTCTTATTAATGGGCATCTAAGTCATTCATAGGTTAGCTATTGTGAATTGCACCAATACAAACACAGGTCTGTATGTATCACAATAGTAAGCTGTTTTTATTTCTTTTGGAAATGCATTAAGAAGTGGAAAATCTAGATGAAAGGTTAGAACTGTTTTCAGTTTTTTGAGGAATGACACTGATTTCCGTAGTGGCTGTCCTAGTTGACACTCCCACCAACAGTGTAGGAGGCTCCTTTCTCCCCCATTCATTGAGGTTTGCATTGGTGATGATAGCCATTCTAAGTGGGGTGAGACAGGACCTCAACATAGTTTTGATTTGTGTCTCCCTAATGGCCAAAACTGTTGAGTATTTTTATTGGCAATGCTTATTGGCAATTCGTACTTATTCTATTGAGAATTCTTTGTTCAACTCATTTGCTCAGTCATTGGTACACCAGCTCTTTTTAAATAACTGATTGTCAATTTATTAATGCCTCAACCATCAACCTCCACTCCTGGCTGCATTCTGATGGGCGCAATTTGCTCACCCACCTCAGCAGGACCATGTAAGCCCATGAGTCACTTGCGAATTCTCATCTGGAAATGGTCCCACATCTTAGAGCCTTCACCACAGATTGCTTTTCGTGTGGTGATCCTCCAGGTCTCAGCGGGCCTGCAAACTGGTCCTTTCCCTTGGGGGTTTTCCCTTTGCGCCTCTGATTGTATCAGCACACACCTTCTCCAAGGAGGTCACACTGAGGCTGGCAAAGGTAATTCTAATTTGGTGAATCGTCTTCCCAGTATCTTCAAAAGCCATGGCATGGGCACGACTTCCTGACTGACTTGACTTCCTGAGCAAACAGCGTGAGTCGGGAACACGAGCGTGCAACCTATGCCTGCTTCACCCACCTCCATGTCCTCTGCAGAACGAAGCCATACTCGTGCTTTGTAAGGAGTTGCTGTACCTGTGATCCCCGAGTGACAGGTGACAGTTCGTGTAGTGAGCAAGCTACCCCAGCACACAGACCAGCAGAGGTTGTTTGAAGAGGTGAGGCTGAGAGTGAGCAGCTGGGAGGCGCCAGCCACAGAGAGATCCGCTGGTGGTGAGACTTGGGGTGGGGAGCGCGTCACCTGCGGAGCATTGCTCACCAGGTGGTCCGACCAGAGGGCAGGTCACTGCGCTGCCGCCACCAACGCTCCAGGGCTGGGCCCGTTGTTTATGTGATCCACGTGAGGGCACTGCAGCACTCCGCAGTCTGTTTGATAAACTTGTGAGCCTCTTTTTATAACTTAAATATGTGATGCTTCCACATGCCCCTGCTTTAATTTGGTAAGCTTACAGGGGCA
Source organism: Ctenodactylus gundi (assembly GCA_004027205.1). NCBI lineage: Eukaryota > Metazoa > Chordata > Mammalia > Rodentia > Ctenodactylidae > Ctenodactylus > Ctenodactylus gundi. The sequence continues at coordinate 44,557 of PVKB01001297.1, forward strand.
AATTTTCATCAGCACCCTTAACTCATTCATCAGTTTACGTCCTACAAGAGAGCTGCTCACCTGAGTGGTGTTTTGCTTTGTGTCATTGGTTTCACGACGCGTTTGGTATGTCCAGTGGCTGGGTCGCCTGGGCCCTCCCTGGAGCTGGGCTGCACAGGCGCTGCAGATGTGCTGTTCCTTCCTCTCTGCAGCTGCACCCCTGCTCTTGACTCCGCAGGACTTGCGCAGACTCCATTCCCGCATACGACAGCCCATTCTCCACACAGCGGCAAGTCTGCTGTTTTATAAATCCAGAACAACTGATGTCATACGTCTGCTTGAAGCCTTTGTATGATATGACTCCCCGACGCAGTGAGAAAACAGATGCCCACTCTCCTTCCTGCGGATCGTCACGGTCTGGAGGTCCTGCCCTCCGTTGCCTGGGGAGGCCTCATCTCGCGTGTCTTTCCCTTCACCGTCACCGTGATCATCGCTCGGCTCCTGGACTAGACCAAGCGCCCTTTGTCCCGGGGCCTTGCACAGCAGGCCCCTTTCCAGAGGACTGATGAGGTATGCATGTGGTTAGCTCTCTCTTACTATTCAGTTCTTGGATCTAGCACTGTATATAAACCATATTAGAGCTTCAGACACAATAAATACCCTTTTCTCTATAATTTTATGTATCCTTTACATGGTTAATATTTTTCCAGAATATAAAAGTAGTTGAAAAATATTTAAAAATTGAAAATATTGAAGAATGTATGACACCAATAAGTTTAATTCCTTTACTTACCTCAAAACAGAATTTGTTGCACTTCCACTGCTCTGGCCTGTACAGAAGCAATGGATTATCTGAATAATGCACTTCTTTGTTTATCTCATGTTCACTACACAAATTGCCATATTTGGCCACATCTCTTGACCATGTGACAAAGCTTAATTAAGTTCATCACACTGTTCTTTTTCGTTTAAAATTTTAATTTTTGGTTCCTAATGGTTTGGGGCATTGATTTTGCTTTGTAAAATTGCTGTTCTAAGCTCATACTCAATTACTGAGATTTTAGTGCCCCTTAAGTTCTGGCCTTGACACTGAACAGGTCCGAAGCGGTGTCGCTCGGAGATTACAAACCTCAACTCATCAAGTGAATTCTTGACCCTCACCGTGAAAAAGAACCTCAGGACTTGTCCGTGAGGCTTTCCACGGCTATCTCATCCCGGAGGTTCAAAGATCACGTGCTCTGTACAAGAAGGAAGGAAAGGGCACAATCAGAACCAGCAGCATTAAGCTGCCCAAAGACCACGAGAAAGCGCGATTTGAGAAGCACGAGGATAACGGGAAGGAGAAGCCTTGCTCAAAGTAAAGGCAGAGATTGTTCCAAGAGGGAGGATGTGGCGGCCGCCGGCTAGCACTGCCAAGAGTCCTTCTAAGATAAGGATTGAAGAGCGTCTGTCTCTTGACTTTCGCCACCAAGATGAGCCTGGGCGTCTGCACGAGCAGTTTCAGGGAAGAGGTGTGGGTGGGTGCCAGATGGCAGCCATCTGAAAACCAGGGTCACATGGAGGTGGGGATAATAATGATGCCTTGAGACATTTGGCTATGACGACGACGCAACACGGCAGAATTCTGGAGGGAATGAGAGAGTATTATCCTAATCTTAAATTATGAGACACTTGAACACGATTAAACTTTGATGGGGGAGAGCCAAGAAACAGAGAGAGATAAGGTGTTACTGCAAAACTGGGGATGCTTTCTATTGGATTTTTCTGAGGAGTTGAGCATGGTAGAAACCAGAACCCCAGTGGAAGAATTAGCTTAGAATAGGATGGCAAGTTCCTAGCCCGTTGCAAATGGAGGGTGGAGAAGAACAGTTGGTAGGTACAACGACAGGAAGTTAATGGCACCTTGTTTAATAATTTCTAGTTTTTTTCTGTAAAATTGGCAATGAGATTACCTGATGAGGAGTAAGGAGACTGGTTAGATTTTGTTGGGCACGCATCATATGCCAGGCACTTGGAATGCACTAGCCACCAAAGCTCACCCAGATCCCTGGCACTGGAGAGCTTATATTCCCATCTGAGTGGACAAACAGTGCACAACGAGTGTAATACACATGTCACAGTCTAGTAAAACGGATTACACAGTGTGACAAGCATGTGAGAAAATAGATTGAGCTAAGAGAGCTAAGAAGGCTGGATGGGGTTAGGTAGAGGACAAGCTGCGATTTCAAATACAGAATACTGTAGTGTGAATCTTGAGTATCCCCCCAAAGCCTCGTGTATTTGGAACTGTGTTCCTGGGAGGTACAGCCTGGCTGGAAGAGGCGGACCCTGGGGGATTGAACTGGAGGGATTCTATCAACTCGTTGCCCCTGAGAAAGGCCCCAGAATAGCTTTCGGGGTGTGTTGTTTATTTGAGGGCCAGAAAGTGGGGAAGGGGCACCCACCTTGGGTGTGGGGTGGGGGCTGAAATGAATAAAGGAAAGAAGAAGAACTGCTGTTGCAGCTTCTTCCCGGAAAGGCTGTGTCTTGCCCGAGTCTGCAGACTCCTGGGGGAAGCAGCCCTCCAGCCTCTGTCTCTGCCATGTACTTGCGCGATGCTGGCTGCACACTCCATGTGTCAGAGAGATCTTCTGAAATTGTCAGCTCAGTAAATGTTTCTTCCCTTAAATTGTGGGTGTTGGGTATTTTGTCACAGCAACAGTAAGTAACCAAGACACGGAGATAAGTTTGGGCTTTGTGTTTAAGCAAATGTTTGGCTACACTGAGACAGTTAGCAGGTAAGTGACTGGAGAAAAAACAGTTAAAGAGGGAGAGGTGCTAATGTTCAAGTTGTAAGGTGGGAGCAGTTTGAACATTCTATAAGTCTGCTGTTGATGATGTAACAAATCAGTATAAACCTTTAAAACATGGATTTATTCTCTTGTAATTCTGAAAACCAGAAGTTCACAGGGATAAAGTCAAAGTGTCTCATGGCTGGTTCTTCCTGGAGGCTAGAGATGGAATCAGTTTCCTTGCTTTTCTGTTTCTAGTGGCTGCTTGCATTTCTTGGCCAATGAACATTTCTTACGTTGCCCCAACCTTAGACTTCCATCCTCACACTCTTGTTCAGTAGTTAGATCTCCCTCACTTAAGGACACTTATATTAGTTCCCATTGGGATATTCTAGGACACACTCCCTGCCTCAGAAGCCAAATTTAATCATATCTGCCAAATCTCTTTTGTTATTGAGGCAATGTTCCCAGCTGCAGGGACCAGCACCTGAAATATTTGGGGGACATATTTCAGCCTATCACAGGTCATGCCCTAGACACTACAATTCATAGCCATGAGAAATGTAAAATACACTCACTTCATCCCAACATAACCCAAATTCACAACCCATTACGGCACTGGTTCAAAGTGCAAAGACTCACCTAGTGTGACAGTTGAGCTTGTCAGCTTGATTGGCTTTGCCCCTGCACAGGGCATTAGAAATCACACTTCCCAGGTTGCTCTGGGTGGCTCATGGGAGGATGACCTTAGGGTCCATATCTGGTCTTCAGTGCCTTGCTCTCTGACACTATCTCCCTGATCCACTTGCTGGTTGCCCTGAACTTGGCCTCACCACATCCTCCTGCACGATGCTCCTGCTTGGAGCCACTGACGATGGATTGAGCCCTCTGAAACCATGAGCCAAAATATGTGGGCGTCAGGTATTTCATAACATCAACAGGAAAGCTTAGCAATACACTGAGGTATCCTCAGCTCAAAAATCTCAAATGAAAACATCAAAATCAGCTATGAGTGAGACACTGGATAAAGTTAATCTTAGGGCAAAATCCCTTTCCGTCCATGACCTTTCAAATTAGAGAACTAGTTATCTGCTCCCACATGCAATCATGTGATAGGCATAGAAGGCCAGCTCCAGACATCCCCACTCAATGAGGGACCAAACAAAAGGAAAAAAACATCACTGGCCCTAAGCAATTATGAAGCCTAGTAAGTGCATACCATTAGTTTTCAGGGTCTCTGAGTTAATTCTCTGTGGTGGGAGGCACCACCAACTGGGGCCACAGTTCTGCCTTCTGGGAAATTCCTCTTTTTCATGAAGGATAATTCGTACTTGTGGCTGAGCGATTTGATAATCTGTTATTTGCCTGAAGAATTCTTCGAGTCCTCCAGATTTCTCTTATGCTGTCTTTTCTTTCTGTTCAAGCTGGCAAAGTTCTGTTGAGGTAACACTCGCAAAAAAAGTCCTGTGTGTCTTCCACACGGCATAGGAACTCACTCTATTAACCCAAACCCCTCCATAGCTATCTCCCAAGTAATCTCATCTCTTTTGATAGACTCTGCTGAGGCGGCTAAGGAGATCCAAACGTCAGTGTGCCCGCTTTCCTCGTGGAGCCCACTCAGCCAGGAGTGGGGGCACAGTCTGCAATCAGAGCCCTCTGGGAGACTGATCGCCAAGTTCAAGTCCAGCCTGAGCAACTTAGTGAAAAGCAAGAAAAAATGTTTTAAAAGGGCTGGGGATGTAATGTAGTACAAAGGCCCTGGGTTCAATCCTCAGTATCACATAAACAATGAACAAACAAACAAACAAACAGATAAATGTAGCCTGTGAACCTGAATACTATGACCTTTATCCTTTCTAGGTACTAGCAAAAAGCCATCTCCTTTGGCTTTTTCTATGGAGCACAAGTTTTAGATAGTAAATTCTCTAATTTTAGCATCTTTTCATTCCTTATGATCTACAAAGGCCAATGATGTCCCAATCAGGTCCTATTCCTTTTTCATGACGAACATTTCTATCCTTCCATTTCTTTCCTTTCACATTTTACTAAAAGCATCAAGAAGAAATAAGCTTGCCTTCAACATCTTGTTTGGAAATCTCAGTTAAATATCCCAAGTATCCAAATACATTGTTTCAGCTAATATTTCTACTATTGTCGAAGAAAGAATAACTTTCCCTCCAGTTTCCAAAAATACATTATTCATTTCTTTTTTCCTTTTTTCTTTCTTTTTTCCTGCCTTCTTTCCTTCCTTCCTTCCTTCCTTTTTTTTTTTTTTTTTTTTTTTTTTTTTTTTTTTTTTTTTTTTTTTTTTGTAGTACTAAAGATTAAACCCCTAGCTTTTGCACTGAGCCACATTTCCAGGCCTTTGCATTTTTATTTCAGTGGGGTCTTGCTAAATTACCTAGACCGAATTCAAACTTGCAATCCTCCTGTCTCAGTATCTCAGAGTCCGGGATTGCAGAGGTACACCGCCACACCTGGCTTCTTATTTCCTTTCAAATCCTTACCATTAGTACCTTTACTATGTATATTTTAACCACAATTTGTTTATTAAAATGTAGGTGTTCTCTTAGGACAATTTAGGCTTTCTCTGTCATGAAATTTATTTCTTGAAGCATCACAACATCTACAGCTTCCAAATTTCTACTAACACCCTATTGAAGGCAACTGAAGACTTTTCTACCATATTACTCAATTTTTTTTTCCAGCTTCTGTCCCGTACCCAATTCTAAAGTCACTTTTTACATTGTTAGATATTAGTTACATCCACCCTTCACAAAAAAACAACAAAACAAAACAAAACAAAACAAAAACACGTCAGAGTTCAACCAGAAAAACAGAGCCAGTAGGAGATATAAGGTATTGTGGTTTGGATCTGCAATGTCTTCCAAAAGTCTCATGCATTTGGATATTATGTATTATCTATGGACTCATATGCTATTAGGTGACTGGGGCCTGGTTTGGAGAGGTGGATTACATTACAGGCACGTGGCAGATTGTAGACTGCAGACATGTGGATTGGATTACAGGCATGTGGTGGATTGGGGGCTTAAACATGAAAGAGGCAGAGCACAGAGGCTAGACCCAGAAAGGGCAGATCTCTGGGATGGGACCTAGAAGGATATATGCTACTCCCTCCCTTCCTTCCTTCCTTCCTTCTGGGACTTGACTTTTCTTCCTGTTTGCAATTCACCAAGAGCCGTCTTCGCCTCCACCACTGCCTGTGCTTCCACTGTTATCAGCCACCCCTGCATGGGCTGTGACCTTCTAAAACTGTGAGCTAAAGCAAACACTTCCTCTTCTAATTTGTGCATATTGGATACTTAGTCACAGTGATGAAAAACTAACTTAAGACATACATTAAGACATGTATGGCAAGAAATTGGTAATGTGATTTGGAAGGCTGCCTAGGCAGATACAAACTTCGCAGACCAGTCCATCAGCAAGGGGGTAAGCTAAAACAAGTATGAGTAGAATCCACAGCTCCCAGGAAGCTCTTAGATGTCTCTGATTGAAGCAGGTCAGGATTATGTAGTTTAAACTTCATTGCCTAATGTAGATTACTATAATTTTAAAAGACATCTAAAACATATCTTCACATCTCTTCCTAGATTAGTTTCAGGTTAATAACTGGGAACTACATGTCATCAAGAGTATGAGCTCATGTCTATAGACTGAAGACGGTTTTTCTGGAGGATGGGTGGGTGACAGTAACAGGAGGGAAGAACATCTGGCAAACGCTGCAAGAAAACATGGATTTTCTTCGCATCTCTAAGAATATGCAAAGTCAGGAAGTGGGAATAACCCATTTGAGACAACTGCTAGGAAAAGCAGCACCCTAAGGTGACAGTCTGGTTTCAGCAAAGTCATTGTCTTAGTTACTTATTTTTTGCTGTGGCAGAATAACCGACATCCACAATTTAAGGGAGGATAGATTTATTTAGCTCACAGTTTCAGAGGGTCTCACACCGTCCGTTCATGGGCAGCCAGCAACTGTGGAAGCACATGGCAGAGGCGGGAGAGCTGCTTACGCCATTGCAGATAGAAGGCCAGGTGAAGCAGCAGGAAGCCAATGTCCACAGACTCAGGCAAGGGCAGAGCTTTCCCAGGAAGATACTGTACCGACGTCTCCTCTTCCTTCCGTTACTTAGTTCAAGCTGCCAGTTGCCCTCCCTCACCTGCCACCACACCCAGCCCCGAGGAGGAAGGAAGGAGGAGGGTGCTCCACACTCACTTTCTGGGCCCACAAGTCAATAACACACATCTGAAAACACTGCCCTGGGCAACCTAATCTCAACAAGTTGACACAATTTTTTCAAGTCAAACCCCCAAAATCTGCCCCCTTCAGGCCAGGCCTTGCCTCCTGATAATACACAGTTACCTCAGAACATCTGAATATATATGAGATTTCTAGGGGACACGCCATATCTAAACCATAGCATTCATGGAAATAAAAGAACCTTTAAGTAAAAAGAGTGAGATGCTGGGAATTTGTCTATGATGGGACCAGTGGAGGCCTAGAAAGAGAGCCGTGAACAGCGAGTCAAGGAGAATGAATAGAGTTGTAAGAGGACAGAAAGCTGAAGGACCCTGAGTGGCCACCAAGAACAACAGGGAGGGGAGGTGATGAGTTCGCTGGTGGTGCGTTTTCCAACAGGGAAAGTCACAGAAGTCTCAGGGAGATCCTGAGTCATCAGGGCATGGATGACTCCACTTTGCAAGGGAGGCCTTGTCTACTGGACCAGTGGTAGCAAAAGTCAGCAGTAGTCGAAACTGAAGACATGGGCTCCCAACAGACAGCATTATGCTATCTTGTAGTGACAGAGTTTATGGAGATGGAAACCCCCACATGTACAGCTGACTAACTGGAAATGGTACTCTGAGATCTTCGGGGTGAAGGCCAACAGGGAAAAATGATCCAACATGTGAGTGACTAAATCATGTGACCAAGAGCCATAACTATAAATACATATGTATGTTCTCATATTTCTCTTCATGTGCTATTCGTGTTAGTGTCCAAATAAAAGTAGAAGCTATAAGTATGAAGGACTGAGGGTGGACATCACACAAACGTCTGCTGGGCCTTTCTTCCACCCTAGCTACTGATCTAGGACTTGACACGCACTGACTGATTTAGCTTAAACAACCTTATGCGTGTCCCATTCTGCAGATGATATCACAAACTGTAAACAGTGGAGCCAGGATCAAACCCAGAGCCCGCGCTCTTAAACCCAACCTTGTACTGCCAAGAAAGAGGTAAGAATTGAAGATATAGGCCTGGAGAACATTAGTACTTGGAAATACACTACAGATAAAATATAAGAAGTACATATGTTGGGACACACGTGTAATATATGTATTCTGGCTCATGTTAGGATAGAGGCAGCATTTTGTTTCTTTTGACTAGTTTTTTTTCCTTGAAAGTAGACTTTTTTTTTTTTTCTAAACTTCAATTTAGTTGGGTTTCAAGTGAGGAAACCTTTGTGGGACCTGCTTAGTGGGTTAATAAAAGCAACTTTAGCCCTGGGAAAAAATGTCCTCTGGTCTTTGTGCATTCCCATAAGAAATTTTTATTTAAAAAGTAATAATCATGATAGTAATAGTATTTTTTTCTCATTCTTATTTTTTTCTAAAGTGAGTGCCTTGGATTCCACTGGCTGGAATGATTGTAGAGGAAAGATCAGGGGTCGGTTTTCGTTCTCCTGGGTTATGAACACTGACATGGGACTTCAGAAAAACCTTCATCCAATTTTTTTTTCCAAATTAAATCAAGAGCATTGATAATTAGTTTCTATCAAAGTCAATCTAGGGGGAAATGAGAGAAACTGAAGAAGTCATATGCTGCCTTTACTTCTTCATTAATATTTGCTCCCAAATGCAGGTCAAATAAACCACACTTAAAATTTTAAATGAGTTGCTTTAAAGTTGATGAATTCTCTTCCTCTTTGGATTTATACCACCCGTTGTGCCTAATTATTCCCACTATATTCTCCTCTTTTACTTGAGGTTTTAGTAAAACATAGGAAACAGAGCTTGGCTTCCTAGAAAATGAAGCCCACTTTGCTTTAAAAACTCCCTCATCACATAGCCAATTCCACCTGCGACACCCAGAAAGTGTTTCCCCAATCGAAATTCTGCCTGGCTGTAATAGGTACTCAGTTATGAGGTCAACTGAGATTCTGGCTTTCAGAATTCCCTAACAAGAATTCTGAAGCCTGGAGGAGCTGCCACTGCAGATTTGAGCGTGATTGCCACCTTACTCACATACGTTAGCAGTGGCCGGTCCTTTACTCACTCGCGGACACTGGTCCAGCCAAAGTCACGTTTTCCCTCTCCTTGTGCGCAGTGGTTGCTGGGAAGTAGGGGTTCTAGCCAGAATACTTCCTTACCCACCTTCTGTCTATGTGGAGCCAGACTGACTGGTTTTCACCTGTGCAATGTGAGTGGAGTCCTGAGGGCCTCGGCCGTGCGAGAGTGGGCGTGTTCTCCCACTCCTGGTTAGGATGTAGTAACGGGATCAAGGTGACCCTCACACAGGACATGACTAAACGATGAAAGCATTAAACAACCCACAGGATGCAATGGTTCTCAAGGCACAGGATGCAAGGAGACAAAAAGCAGTGGCCCCTGAGCAAGAGATGAGCTCGTGGTAGGCCAAGCGTGCTGCCTGGAGAAAGCTTCTGAGCTGTAGCTCTGCCATCCTCCCTCATCGAGGGAGTGGATCTGGGGTCCCAGGGAAGCCAAGGCAGCTGGAATTCACCAGGAGTGGTACCAGAAAGGAGAAGGCTTCACAGAGTGTGTGCCCTAGACCCACAGAGCCGGAGCTCTGGAAACCGCAGAGGTTTCCCGTCGAGTATTCAGTTGAGTGTGGTGCAATAATCTACTTTAGGCTGAGGGGAAACAAATACATTGAAAAAGATGAGAGGAAACACTGCCCAGAGCACACACAGGGCCAGAAGCAGTGCCTGTTCCAAGCAGCCAGAACAGAAAATCTCATGGTACGTGAGGCAGCAGAGTAGGAAAAGGATGTTGTTGCATGGGAGAAGTACTACTCTCAAAATAAACACTGCTCTTGGTTTCACCTGAACAGGCTTAAAAGCGAGAACCAAAGGCTCAAACCATTTTTAAAGTAATCTAATGTCCCAGAGCAAAGATAAAGTTATGTGCTGGAATAGAAAAATACCCAGTACCAAGTAACACAACAGTCACAACATCTAGCATTCAATCAAAAATTATAAGAAATGCAAGAAATATACCATATACAGTAAGGAGAGAAAAAAATCAAACTGACCCATGAATGACACTGATGATAGCATCGGTAGAGAAGGAAATTAAGCTTTTATATCTGTGTTTCATATATTCAGAGGGCTAGAGAAATGGTAGAATAAGCTAAATGGAGAAAAATAAGATATTCTTTAAAAGATCCAAAGTGAAATAGCTACTAGAATGAATACAAAAATATAAATGATCTCAGCGGGCATCAAAATGAAAAATCAAAACACAAAAATCAATTGTAGCTCTATATAGCAACAATGACAATTAGATTAAATTTTAAAATAATACCTTTTATAATAGCTACAAAATATGAAACTAGAATCAAATTGACAAAAGATGTTGGAGAGAGTATGTCAATTTGAGGCAGTTAGGAAGCAGCCTGGATTAGGCAGTTAGGAACAGCCCAGAGTAGAGTGTGAGTGATTTGTGGGCCAGTGTGAATGAGGGAAGAACACCCATCTGGATGTGGGAGGCCCAACTGGGAACTCAGACTATATCAAAAGAAGGAAGAAGGAAGATTGTCACCGCTCCTTCCTCTGGAAAGCTCTCACCTTCGCAGTTGTCTACTGACATGGACTTGTTACACACCGCAGACCTTCATCACATATTCATGCCAGTCTCAACGTGTGCCTGTCTACCCATCACTGATCCTCAGACTCCGGTCTGCTCCATTGTTCTTTGAACAACCAAGATCTGCAGCAGACTCTCACTGACTGTCCTGCAGTCCTGGATGGGTGTTCTACCCGGCAGCTCAGCAGCCACTGGACCCTCCAGCTCCTGCACATGCAGGCCGCCATACTGGACTATCTCTGTCCTCAGGCTTGTAAGCCTTCCAAATAGATCCTTTTGTCCTAATTTCTGTCAGTTATGCCTTTTGTAAGAACCCAAACTAATATATAATTTGCAACACTTATAAACGGAAAATAACTCAGAACACACTTGAGCAGCTCAGCGCCATCAGAAAACATCTCTGCTGGGCCTCTCTCTGTCCCCCTTCTTTCTCTCTCTTTCTCACTCTTTCCCCCATCCCAGACTTGTCTCCGTCCCTTCATCTATCCCCCTCTTTTAGCTCTCCTCTGCCCTCTAATCCAATTACACCTTGATCTTCACACCCTGCCCCCAGCTTCCAGTCTGCAGCCTGCACCATGGTCTCATCCCTTTGTGAGACCAGCCCCTTGCACTGAAATCAGAAAAGGTTCTCTCTGCATCTAACCCAGACCAAGGTTTCCAAAAAGAATCACGGTGGAACCCAAGGACTTATGTACACTAGGCTACAGCCCCAGCCTTTTAAAATTCTGGAATAGTTTTTACGAAGTTGCTCAGGCTGGCCTGAACTTGTGATCCTCCCGCCTCAGCCTCCTTTGTAGCTGGTATTACAGACATGCTCCACCATGCGCAGCTAATCACGCCTTCACTGTTGTGAACATTAGCCTCCTGCTAGCTTTCTCTGTGTATGTTGGTGGATGGACGCCTTTTTTATAGCCTTAAGATACAGTACCAAAGTCCTCCTCTGATTCCTCCGATTCCTGTCCTCCAAGGAGGGAAAACATCTTAGCCCATAGCTTGCACCACAAGAGCATGGGTAGTTAAACGGTCCCCCTTTGTATATTAAAAAGTATTTTAGGAATCAAAGTAAGATCCTACCATCACCCAGGAACAGTCCCCCTCGGTCGCTGGCTGCTGTGTCCAGACGGCGTTGCCGACCTCGGCTCAGGCCTCGGGTCTCCGCAGCAGCGCTTCTCGGCTGATCTCTTGATTTAAAAGGTCCCCTCGTTACTGGCAGGTGTCTGAGACATTGCCCTCTCTGGACAGCTTCATCTCCCCCTACCCACCCAAAGAACGCTCAGCTCTGAGGAGACTGACTTCCCCTCAGATCTCCCAAACATGCCCATGGTCTGTACCCCAAAGGCTTGTGTGCTGGAAGCTGAAAGCTTGGTCCCAGTGTGGTTGTGCTGAGGGGTGAAGCCTTTTAAGGAAAATAATTAGGTCATAGAGACATCACCCTCAGAAGAGATGAATGTGGTTATCATCAACTGGGTTAGTTCCCGGGAGGGCAGGTTCTCTAGAAGGCCGAGCCTCGCCCCTCCCCGCCCTGGCTGCTTCCTCCTTCACCATAGGACCCCGCCCCCACACTCACCCTCTTCTCTCTCCCCCACCTCCCTTTTTCTCTCCCTCACTTGTTCCCACTGCATGACGTCATCCGCCACGTTATGTACAGACGTCATGGCCCAATCTTGGATTTTCAACCTCCAAAACTCTTTCCTTTATAAATAACCCACCGCTCAGGTACTTTACTGTGATGGCAAAACGTGGACTAAGACACCAGCTTAGTTCCCAATGGTCGAGACTTTGCCAATTTCTGTCTGAAATTTTCATCCTTCTCCCTCTGTGCAAATAAATTCCCTGGGTTCGTGAGGCCTTGTCTTGCCTACCTCCTCTCTCCGGGCCACCTGGCATTAACCACTGCCACCTCACGTTTCATGTTGATTCACAAGGTCCCACTCGATTGTCATCATGTTAAGAAGAAAACCCATGATGTTTTGTGAGTCCGAAGGCCTGGTGTTTATATCCCCAGTGCTTATCAAAGTGATTGGCCGATGGTAGTTGATAAAAGGTGTCAGTCCAATGAACGATTCTCCAGCTAATAAATGGAAAGTGTTATGGGGGAGCCCAGTGTGGTGGGAACAACGTGGGTTTTTGGCAAACTGGTTGCAGCCTCTAACAAATTGTGAAATTTCCCAAGGCTCTTTTCCTCCTGGATGGAATGAACACACGAGCCTTGCCGTGAACACCGCTCACACCTGCGCGTGCTCGCTGCCTGTGCCACGGGGCGAGGGCAGAGTAGCTCTGTGGTGTTGTACAATACCTGGTGAGCTAAGTAAGCAAGGCGAATGGGAAGACAGCCGTGGGGGATGGGGTAGGGCTGAAGAGTTGAATCGCGTCTGGGGGAAAGGCCTGCTTCCCTCCGTGAGCTTGATCTCAGGCTGGCTCCCTGTTGCAGACTCAGGAAGGGCTTTATCAAGAACCAAGGGCCAGCCGGGCACAGTAGCACCCTGGAAAACTGAGGCAGGAGGATCACAAGTTCAAGCCATGCCTGTGTGACTTATTGGCTTAGATCCCATCTTAAAATTTAAATAAATAAACAAATAAATAAATAGGGCTGGGGATATAGCTCAGTGCAAAAGCCCAGGGTTCAATAACCAGTACTAAAAAAAAAAAAATTAGCTTTAGGGGGAGGACTATCTAAATTCATACATAACGAAAAATAAAATAGGGGCTAGAGGAATGGCTCAGTGATTAAAGCACTTGCCTAGCTAGCACTAAGTACCTGAGTTGATTCCCCAGCACCACATAAGCCAGGTATGGTGGCACATGCCTGTAATCCCAGCACTCTGGAGGCTGAGACAGGAGGATTGCTGTGAGTTCAAGGCCAGCCTGGGCTACATAGTGAGTCCAGAATCAGCTTGGGCTACAGAGTGAGACCTTGTCTCAAAAAAAAGAAAAGAAAAAAAATAAGATAATCTATGGATATAAACTTGCCTAAAAGAAACATAATAACTTATGAATATGTATTTGCCTACAAAGAAGACATATCATTGTACAGAAGAGCTATTCTTCTGAGAGCCTCTAGTTTATTTAAAATCTATCCTTCCCCTCAAAATGATCTTTAGATTAGCTTGCAAAGCCAAGATTCTGCTAAGCTGATCTTCCCACAACCAAGAAACATTTGTCCTAAATTTCTTTCAAATCCCCTCTTTTAGCTAAAATTTCCTCCCAAGTTTCCAGGATCCCAAGATTAATTCCTTGGAAGAACTCAAGTTCATAGTATTCATATTTGTCTGTTTCCAACCAACACCACAGCAGTTCATGCAAGAAAGAGATGTTTCTAACCAGCAGCCTAAGTCGGAAGCTGCCCGCCCACCCACAGGAAGCCCCAGGGAGCCCAGCCTGTATCGAGTTATACATATGACACATACCCACACATATATAATGTAATACAACGTACATATATTACAGGTAACATACGCGGTGGCACGCTAGGTCTCATGTTCCCTGCCTTACAAAGGGCTCCAATATTCACAGCCCACACCCACGAATGGCTTCTGTGCCTGTCTCCTCTCACAGCGTCTCCCTCACGTTGAACCACGACGCATGCATCCCCTTAACCCAGCTGTACACTGGCATGTAAAGCGGGACTTTAATAGAGGAAGTGACCCTAAACCATTTGAACAAAAGCATCTACAGATCTATAAACACAGCAACCCTAGAAGCATGTAGTAATTGTCTGAAACCCACATTGTTTCTGGGGAAAGTTCATTTGTATTTGAATGAGTCATTCTGACATGAATTATGTTCCACTCACTGCCTGGTAACTAATTATCATTTAACCAACATGTTGCTTACAGTATCCTCTCCCTTGTAACGTTCCAAAAATTGTATTTTCTCTGTGTGCTTTCCTATGACATCCTCAACAATCAGATCCCTTCATTCTGTGGAGCAAAATCATGGGGAACAGAAAGCGAGGGAGACAGACCTAAGCGTCCGGAAGCTCAGAGCAGATCTTCCCTGTACTAGACAATACTGCAAACTCACCTCCTAGAGGAACGACAAGGAGGAAAAGACAGGGGAGAGAAGGGAGGAAAGGGAAAGAGCAGGAGGTGACAAAGGAAAAGAAGGGGACCTGGCCGGGAGGCAGCCTCTCGCTACCAGCACGCAGCCCACGGGCTCGGGGTCTTGGGTTGCAGGGGCCTCTGCTTTGGTGGCTGGATAACATTCTCTTATTGGGATATAACAGAGGAATAAAAGAAACGCGGAACGGATGTTTTGACTGTGCTGTGCTCCTGTCAATGACCAAGAAACTAGCTCAAAGCCTACCTTTTCCTGCCTGGCTCCCAACCCTGCCAGCGCTGGTAAGACACCACCGTGTTCTCCCGATACGTCCCCAGATGTCCCCTCACTGCACAGCATTTAGGGAGGACTCCAGAAGAAAAGGTTCCCCCTCCCCATTCCGTCCCATCCTTTCTCAATAATACGTGCCAGGCGGGTGCTCTGGGCTAGTGTTTACGTGGCCGTGCGAGTTATTTCCAGGCTGGGCTATTACCAGCCAATGCGGTGACATTAATGTGAGTAAATGCAGGAAAAGGGATGAAATAAAACATATCCTATTGAAGGAAATGAGAGTTCCTTAAGAAAGGAAAACACACATAGGAAAGGACGTGGGCATATCAGGATACAAATAGGCCCCGGGGGAGCCGTGGATTCCACAGGCATGATGTTATTGAGGCTCGCGATACTACAGCGAGCACCTGCAGATATGAATTACATCCTCGCTCAGCCACTAACGTGAGCGCACTGACATCTCAGGAAGCGCTTATGGTATATTTCAAGTCCCCTGCCCGCTGCATAAATATCCAATAAATCAGCCGTGATAAAGGACACCAGCTAAAAGGCTTAAAATGCTGAACAAGTCACCTCTCCCTCCTCGGAGAGGCTGCCACCCTTAATTTATGGGGGGTTTCCCTAGTCACTCACATCCCCAGCCGTGGGACGGGAAAGAAGTGACGGACCAGTTAACACTTTCTCTTCTGGGCCAGAGGGGGAAGGGGGAGGCTGGGGAGGGGGCGGGTAGTTCCCCCATTGACTTTTTAAATTATTTTTATTGAGACATAATGTTTGAACATCTTTATGAGGAATATTATAATATTTTTGACACATGTGTCAGGGTCGGGAGCCCTTCCGCCTCCTGGAATTCCCTGGTGTGTTCTGGAAATTCCTAAAACCGAACCTCCTCGCCCCATACACCCCCAAGAACCCGGTCTCTGCTTGGGAAGGCTCACAGAGTTGCGGGCTGGGTTCGTTTACTTGGCTGCAATGAGTGTCCTCTATACACCCAGGCCAGTCTTCTACGAGTCGTTTTATAAGCGGAAACTCAGAGGCGCAAGAGAAATCTTAGTGATTTCCCAATTCAAAGGAAAAAAGACAGCATGAGATCCCTGTGCAGAATGGTGACGTCACAGGTGATCTGTGACGCACCACACAAAGACAGGAGACTAGAAAGATGTGCCAAAGTGCTCACGAAGGCCATCTTCGGTGGCAGGATCTGGGGAGCTTTGTCTTCTTTCCTGCGGTTTCCAAATAATTTATAACCCAAACGCTGTGGTCATTTCTATATGTTAACTGGGCATAGGAGCCTCGCAACCCGGCTAACCACTGCTCCTGGTGTCTGTGAAGGGTTCTAGGGTGAGCTTCACGTTTGAAAAGGCAGATGGAACCAACAAGACTGCTCTCCCTCCTGCGGGTGGGCCTCATCCAATCAGTCAAAGCGGCTGAATTTTTTTTTTTTTTTTTTTAAAAAGCCTGGGTAAGAGAGAATGTCCTGGCTTGACCATCTTCAAGCTGGCACAGTAGGCCTTCTAAGTCCTCTGGCCTCAGACAGAAACCACATCATCTGACCTCTGAGTGCTCCAGTTTGCCGAGTATAGATACTGGGACTTCTGAGCCCCAAAACACAAGAGACTCCTTCACACACGATGCCCTCCTACTGGTTCTGATCCTGTAGCAGACACTAACACAACTAATTCCATGTTTGTGCATTTCATGTTTTCTCCACTCTTGCAATCAAATTAGAGAACAATTTTGAAAAATCATCCATACATATTTAAGAAGAAACATGTAAGTGGGGCCTATAATGCAGGCCTGTGGCCTCAGAACTCTGGGAGGCTGAGGCAGGAGATTGAAAGTTCGGATCCAGTCTAGGCATTTAGCAAGATCCTGTCTCAAAAACAAAAATAGAGGGGTGGGGGAGATGTAGTTCTGTGAGAAGGCCCTAGGCTCAATCACCAGCACAACACACAAAAACAACAATAAAAACCTAACAATTCCTCTGACAGTATTAACATTTACTTTCAGGTTTGATTACGATATTTGTTCTTACAACACAAATCTTCATGCCCACAGACAGTATAAGCAACATTGTTTATATAACATCACACATAGTTTTCACTAGTTCTGAAAGACTACGTTTTATGTTTAATTTTCATACATATATATATACTTTTTATACAGTGTCTCACTCTGTACTCTAGACTAGTCCTGAACTTACCATGTCACTATGTAGCCCATGCTGGCCTCGAACTCATGACAGCCCTCCTGTCTCAGCCTCCCAAGTGCTGGGATTACATACAGGCATGTACCACCATGCCTGGCCTGTATTTAACATTTGTGCACTGGAAATGAAATCAGTTTTAACTGTATACTCACACTGCTCTTTTTTAGCAATTATTAGACCAGCAGAAGCAACAGTCTTAGCTTGTTCGGTTTTAGATGACCTGGAGACTAACCTGTGGCCTTCACAATGAACCTCATCCCCAGTCTTGTTTTTTCTTTTTTTCACTTCGAGACATCCTCTTGCTGAATCGCCCAAGCAGAGTTAAAACTTGTGATGCTCCTGCCTCAGCCTCCCAGAGTACTGGGATTTCAGGCCTGTGCCACCAAGTCAAACAGATGAGTTTCAACCAAAACTTCCTGAACACTGCATGATGGGAGACCACGTGGCGATGACAACAGCCATAACAATGAGCATCCCTTCTAAACCCACAACTGTTCTGCAGTCCTGATGGTCACCCTGTGTCTTAGGTACCCCAGACCTATGTCTAGTGGAGGAGATCATGAATGGCTGAGGAACGGGACTCACCAAAGGTCGCATGGGCCAGCAGGTAGTCGACTTACAAAAAGAGGTCCCGCTGTCCCTCTTAGGAACTGAGACACTACCTTCGCGTCTCCAGACTTGCCCTCAGCTGACATGGGTACCTGGGAAACGGCACGCGGGTCCACCACGACGTGTTAAATCAGAGTGGTATTTTCATCAACTTTCATCAATTACAGCAAGTCTCATCTGACTTGTTCCATTTTTAAAAACTTGAAGTTCAAAGTTGGGAAATAATTCATCCGCGTAGTCAGTGGCAGCTCCAGAAAGAAAGTCTTGGAATGATGGCTTGCGCTCCTAATGAGGCAGAAACAGAGCCGGAACTGCAGCCCAAGGAGCCACGCCACGGCCTGCCTCTGCCCAGATGTTCAGGAGCAGCCCAATGGAATGATGGGGGGGAGGGGGGGGCAGGGCGGGGGGGGGCTTGTGTGATTGTTGACTTTTATTAATCCTTGATGAAATCGGGGATTCTGTTCCACGTCCTCAGCATCATTGATTTCTTCTGTATAAAATGCCAAGGACCAAATGTTCCTTAATAATTCTCATCCAATGTAGGACAGAGGGAGGAGGAGGGAGGAGAGTAGGGCGAAGAAGAGAAAGGGGGGAACAGTGGGAGCAAAGAAGAAAAAGGAAAACATGGGGAGGAAGGTTTTGCCTTCATTTGAGTTTATTGGTATTATGATTATCTACCAATTCAGGGGAATTTTCTAAAGACCAGGGTCTCTCCTAAGTTCATTCTATGAGTCTCACAGAACAGACTGGCTTGAAGTTAGACTCTGTTATCATTTCAATGAGTTTGAGATTTCCTGCGGTCACACAGCTAAGCAGGAGAGAAAGGACCTGAGTCCAGGCCAACCTGACCCCAGATCCAGAGGAATCTGAGCCCCTAGACAGAAATCCACATGCATGTGCAAGGACTCCAGATATTCCCGGATACTCTCTCTCAACTGGGACAATCATTAACCGGCAGTCCCAAAGCTACCTGTTTGTGTTTTATTTTTCCTGTTTTTGTTATTTTTTTCCTTAACGTGAATTAAAATTCTTTTCCCACTGAATCTTTTTGTGCAACCGATAGCCAGAACTGCTGGTTCAAGCCAGGATTTTATGCTGGTTCTAAGAGTTCTGCCAGAATTCCTCCCTCCTCAAAATCCCTAAAGGTTATAACATTCCAATGAACTGTATTCCTTCTGCTGTTCTCTAAACTTATGCGTAAGAGGATGAGGTCAGACCACTCCGCTACCTTTTAGCTGGAAAGTGGGAGAGAGAAAGGGTAGAGGAAACTGACCCTCTTCTTGCTCGGATTTCTGAGCAGAGTCAGAGGCTTGCCAACAGATGACATCTCGGGGTTCTAAAGTGAAGTCTACCCTACCCAAAACGTTAACAATATCGTCAGCACTCCCTGGGAAAATAAACCGTCACTGCAAAAATAAACTTGACTAAAGGTATCCGAAGATAAAAGAGTTGGTTTCTAGCCAGCAACAAAACTCAAAAGGATTACAATTATTTTGAAATAAAGTTCTGGAGAGCTCATCAGAACCAGAAAAAATTGTGAAAACGAAGCCCCTACCGCCCGGGCCACACAAGTCTCTGGCAGTGTGGCGATCGGCACTTGCTGACTCAGGGTACCTGGAGAGCCTCTCATTCCATAAATGAACGTGACCATCAATTTATTCGGGAACACACAACAGCATTTGTACTACAGTGTTGTTTCGGGAGGAATCCAGGGGGGAAGCCAGGCTGGGGGCATAGGCCTATAATCCCAGCGCATGGGAAAGCAAGGCAGAAGGATCACAAACTCAAGCCCGGCCTGGCCAGCTCTGCAATTTGGCAAGACCCTGTGTTGAAATCAAAAGTTAAAAATGAGCTCATAAAAAATGGACTCAGAGAAAAAAATTAGCTGGATTCGCAGTAACAAAAAACAAAAGAAACAAACAAAAAACAAAACAAAACAACAACAACAACCAAACAAACAAAAAAACCCCAGGGATTAATTAGAGTCCTAAGAAGAGGGTTCAAATCCCAGTTCTATCACATTATTGGGGCTCTTTGGGTAACTGACTAAACTTCTTGAGTTTTATTTACTGTGATCTGCAAAGGGAGTAAATTTGCATCGCAGTACTACTGAGAGGATTCAATGAAGTGTTTTCCAAAGAATCTAGCGCTGTGCCTGGCACGAAATAGGTGCTCGGCAGAACCTGGCTGGATTATGATCTGCGCCTGAGAAACACTGCAGCTGCTTTGAGTACTTCTGCTCCTCTAATTAAGCAAGCAGCTATCTTAATAAGTTATCTCATATTTCTAGGAAATATAGACCAAAGAATTTTAAAGGTAAAAAGGAGTTATGCTGTACACCTTAAATGGCTCAGATAAAAAGCCCACATATTTAATTAGAGATATGGATAGACCTAGAAACCATAGACCTATGTATACCCATATTCATACATACCTACTACAGATATATCTCGATCTCTGTGGAGAGATTGAGGGAGCAAGACAAAAGCAAGATAAGAAAATGCTAATATTTGAAGAATCTGAGTGAATGTTCTCGATTCTTCCTGTAATTTCTCTGTAAGCATAACATCCTGTTAGAAGAAAAAGCAGAAATTAAATATAACCAATGGAATCCCTACCACCTGCCTAACACTGGACCAGGGACCTTTCTGTGTTATTGCCACATCATTCAACACCCTGTGCAATTGTTAAGAGAAAAATGTCACAACGTTTTACAAGGGAAGTACCAAAAATATTGGAATAGTTGAAATCGAGACTCCTTGTCCAGGGACCCCTCCTCATGGCTGCCCTGGGCGCAGAGCTCACTTGGATTATACATAATGGAAGCAACTGCCACAACCCCTGGCACAGGGGCAGTGCTGTGGCCCTAGTGTAACTCCTCTCTGTGCCCCCTTTGCCCAACACGAAGCTGGTTGCTGGGGCCATCAGTGAAAACCCGGTTAGGTGATGGCATACTGTGTGTGTGGAGGGGGGGGGGGGCTGTGCCCAAGCAACAGGGGACAGGAGAACAGATCTGGTCCCAGCTTTCCCTTAAGAAGCCGTGTGACCTTGGTCCTTCGGCATGCGACACTAACTAGCTGGTTAGCAATTTTCTCATCTACAAAGGGAGATGGCTAGAAAAAGAGTCCCTGGCTTTTTGTTTTTTTCTTTCAATAATTTTGATTAGAGAATTTTCAGGTGTGTTCTTCACCCTCCAAATCATAACCATAAATGTACATATCCTTTTTTGGTGGTGGTGGTGGTGCTGGGGCCTCCGCTTCATATTGAGCTACATCCCGCCTTTTTTTTTCCTTTTTCTTGCTGAGTTGCTAAATTTTGTAGGCTGGGCTCAAATTGGTGATCTTCCACCTACCTCTGCCTCCCAGAGAGTTGGGAATCACAGGCTTGCACCACCAGGCCTGGCTCCCAAAAGTTATAACTGACATTTACTGAACCATGTCCACACACACAAACATATTATCAGGGAAAAATAGAATAATGAAATACAGTCAGAGTTTAAAAAGAAGGGTTCCTAAATGCCCTTTGGAGAAGCCATTGGAGGAAGGAGGGCAGCTTTTCCCAAATTTGGAGTTGGTACACTCATCTAGAAGACAACTTCCATCTTCTCCCCCAAACTCCTCGCTACCACTGCAGGAGCCAGCGCGAGGGGCTGAGGGACCCTTACGTTAACAGCCTCTCACCCTAAGGCAGCCATGCCAACTAAAATCACGCTCTGCTCACTGCCTGGTAATTAATTATCACTTAACAAACATTTCTTTTGGCACTGCTGTCCTCAGCCCTCATCACGGGGCCTCTGCCAGCTTCTGGCCCGCCTCATGCCAGCTTCACCCCAGGACCCCAAACCGGAATGGCAGCCACTGCCCACAGCCCAGACGAGGCTCCTCCAGGACTTGAGGTGCCCAGCAGGGTGGAGGGTGGCCACTGGACTCAAATTACCCACCACTGTCCAGAGAACAGGGTGAGACCCCCTGGGGGATGCTCTGTTCTTCTGCCAAACTCTGGCAAGAACCTCCTGGCAACCTTCCTCAGTCCTTGGCTAAAATTCCCCCGTAATCCCTTGCACTAAACCACAGGTGGACACACTTTGGGTGGCACGAAGCTTCATGGATTTGGTTCCCAATGTTAGGGAAGAACACACCAAGGCTGAGAATTTTGAATAGATGGTAGAAAGTTTAGCCAAGTTGAGCACAGTAGTAGCCCAGGTCAGTCATCGCAGGTACTCAGGAGGCTGATGCAGGAAGATCGCAAGTTTGAGCCCGGCTTGAGCAATTTAGCAACCTGGCGAGGCCCCGTCTTAAAATAGTAACAATAATAATAATACTAATAAAAAGGTAAGAATGTAGCTCAATGCAAAGGCCCTGAGTTTGATCCCCGGTACCACAGAAAAATAAAGAGTTTAGCCAGAGCTGGTGAATTCAACTCAAGATTGCACAATAAAGGCCTCACCTCACCGACACAAGATCCCTACAATTTAATTAAGAAAACCCTACAGCGCAGCAAAGGCGTGCAGCTGGCCGTGCGGTAGCTGACCGCCCGGGCTCGTGGGACTGGTGCCCTTGGGAGGAGACAGGCAAGGTCAGGCAGCGTGCAGCAGAGCCAGCCTGGCAGCTGAAGATGCTTCCGAAAACCTAGGTGGAGATCATTTAGGGGGTTGAGGGGGCAGCTCCCCACCCAGGGCATCAGGTTCAGCCCAGAGGGACGCCCAGATTCCCTGCCTGACTTCCCTCCGGTATCCCCAAATCTCTGTCTGTCCTGTAACAACGTGGACATCGGAAGAGAACTGTGACAGGCAGACTCCTACCTCCAGCCCTGCCACGGAGGAAGGCTCCCTGGACCCTGAAGCCTTGGCTGTATGTACCACGGCCATGAGGACGCAGTGACGTCAGAGGACACGGCCGCGGCGCGTAGGGACGCGAGACAGCGGAAGTCCGGTCAGCGGAAGTCCGGTCTGCCGCCCGCCGCCCTCTGCCGGAGGGGTGGCTGTCTACACAGGGTGCGGGGCGCTGGGCCGACACTGCCGTATCTGACGCTCACACTGCAGCCGACAGCCCATGTCGCACTCAGGGGTTGGATCGGATCTGCTTCCAGGCCGGGGGGGGGGGGGGGGGTGAGGGACAGGGTCTGCGGAGCGAGGGAGCCAGCCTCTGTGTCTGCGGCCTCCCTCTACTCCCTGTCCAGTCGTTTCTTGCTCCGAAAGACCCCAAGGCGCAAGGCCGGGGAAGGTGGCGAGCTGGGGAAGGCAGCCCCCTCCCCTTCTCTCAGCTAGGTTTGGACAAAGCCTTTTCCCTTATTTCTAAACGGAACACTCCTTCGCTTTGGTCAGCAGAGCGCCAACGACGACCTGGGGCCCGGCCCACACGGCCGGGAGTAGTGCTTTCGCTGGAACGCGGGGCTTGCCGTCATGTTCTCAATTTACAGATGAGATAACCGAGGCCAAGAGATTTCCGATACGGCTGTTTACAGCACTTTGCATTTTAAGCCTTCTTATTTTGAAATAATTGCACCGCTGCAGGATGGAGCAAAAGTAGCGAAGAGGCCCCGTGGTCCCTAACCAAGGCCCGACGGGCTCGTCCCGGCCTCGGAGGCCGAGGCAGGCCCTGGCTCTCAGCGAGGGCTTTTACTGGAATCAAGGAATGAGAAAGTCTGCAGCAGTGCTCGGGGGAGGCGGTGCTGGTCTTCTCACTGGAGATTTACGAGACAAGACAGTAATTGAGATTTGCTGCCATGCTCTGCATAAGGAACAGGCCCCACCCACCCGTTCTCAGCCGCGCCGCCAGCAGGGCCCGCCAACTGGCCCCGCGGCCCTACAATCTGTTAACGAGACTGCGGACACTGACAGGCTTCCGGTCACCAGCTGGGCACTGGGCGATGAGAGGCGCTCCGTCACTGCCCGTCCCGGGCTCCTCGCCCTCCCAGCCCCGCATCGGGGCCAGCGAGGTTCGCAGCCAATTCCGCCCCGTCCCTTCTCCTCCCCAGCTGGGGAACTTGGAGCGGCAAATCGCTCCCACATTTCTTACTGCGCATTTATTGGATGGGGTTATTTCATCAATCATTAACATCTTTCTCTGAGAACTGGTTCCCAAGAAAGAGGAAACTCGATCCCCTTCTCCCGCGTGGGCACTGCTCACAAGGCCACGCTAACCGCGTGACCATGGTCGTGCCTTCCAAATACTTGACAAGCGTTGCCTTCTTGGCTGTTGGGCACTGTGCCCCTGGGGCCAAAGAAGAAGGAAAAGAAATCCTTGAGGAAAACTAAATGTACCAAGCATCCTTCCCACCCCAGCCCCAGCTCCTTCCCCTCCGTCCCTTCTCTCCGGGAGGCAGGGCCAGCTGATGGAAAGGACACCTCTGGTGGCTCCTGCGTCCCAACCTTGCCAAGGACTGGTCGTATAGCCCGGCTCGGGGAAACGAGGCAAACACAAAGAATACTTGTATTAAAAAATAAAAAGCAAAGGAGAAATGTTCTCTCTGATCCCCACTAAAACAAAAACCTTTGCAGAAGAAAAAGAAAAAAAAAATCCCTCCCAGTTCAGCTGCAGTAAGGTGAAAGGTTAAATGTGGACAGAGCAGTAATATATAAGCAGTTTAGTTTTCTGGTGGGAATACTTAACAACCTAAGTATGTTTCCCCAGGAGGTAATCTATTATATTTTGTCCAATTTCTTCCTCCAAGAGCTGAATCAATTCATGATGTAATGCCCAGGGGAGAACAATCTTTTGGAAACAGAGTATCTTTCTGGGGACAAGGTTGAGGAAAACATCTTAATATTGCTACAGCTTTTGGCCCGGTGGTCCCAGCTCTTCGCTCCTGGAGGGCAGCGCGGGAGAGAAGGGAAGCAGGAAAACATCCACGGCACACTTGCCTCCGGAGGGGTCATGAGACGCGAGGACTAGTTTCTCCGCACGGAGGAACACGGGCTATCATTCTACTTGGTCACCGAGAGGACAGCTGCAGGACACTGGGCACATGCTGACGGAGTGAGCAGAGGGGGTCTCGACTGCTAATGCAGCAGCGCCTCTTTGGGGTCCCCCCTGCTCCCCGTACCCCACCACTACTCTCAACACTCCTGTGCGCACGATCGGTGCTCATCATTCGGTTAATCTTAAGACAGCAGGTGCAACTTTCGAAGTACTTGTGAGAGATTCTCACGACTTGGCACCAGCGATGGGTGTCAGTGGCTCCTAACTCAACTTGTACAGGAGCGGCGAGCAACTCTCCCTGACCGCTAAGCCGAGGGATGAGGAGATGTAGGAGCAGCTGTAGCCCCAATCCCTTCCCTCTGGGTGTCTAAAAATACAATGTCGCTCTGTTCTTCCAGAGACTCGAGAACACACATAGATGTTCTCTATGTTACTATAGAGTGGGTTGAAAAAAAACAAAACAAAACAAGGCGGGACCAAGCCTTCAGTAAGGGTTACCAGTGGGCTAGTTTATTTATTTAAAGGGAAGTGGGGTTATTTCTCGGAAGGGAAAGGAAGCCACACTGGGAATTGCTTAAAAGGCACCAGTTTGATTGGAGGTCAATTATTTTTAAATCCAAAAATAAGTTTGCTCTAGTTAAAAAGGAACCCTTCCACTCTCAGAGGGTTAAAAAAATAGTAGAATTTGGATAAACCAATATTCGATTGTTCCCTTGTTACTCAAAGAAAAACTCCATATTTCCACCACATTTCAGTTTGAAGCGAAGAACCTCAGAGACTTCCTGTAAACTGAAAGAGAACCGCTTGCTTTTACCTAGAAACTCCCCGTGTCCACGCCCCTTCTTTTAGAACCTCACCTTGCACGCTTGTTTCCCGGTGGCCTGAGCGTGCAGGGCCGCAGCAACATCCGCACACTCAGTCAGGACAAGCTTTTCTATGTCTAGAACATGCCAGCGAGGCTAGCGTGTGTGGGGGGGACTCCGACTCTCAGTGCTTGGAAAGCAGAAGTCTTTGCGTCAATATGCAAGGTTTCCACTCAAAATTCAAGATGCAGGCGGTGCTTCATCTGCAGCATTTGTTATACGGGAAGTTACTGACCTACTTTGCTCTCGCAAAGGTCCCTTACTGCTAAGCAAAACATTTGATGAAAGTTAGCCTTTTATATTTCAAAGGTAGGCGGGTTGAAGTCTCCTTACTATGAAGGACAGATTGCCTGGCTTACACGTTTGCTCCTGCCATGTCTTGGTTAGGACATAAACCAAGAGCCTGTTGGTCACAGGTAACCCATAAACTCCAAGTTGTTATTGTGATTCATATTCTGTATTTTGCCAGGGTTATGATGCATGATGGAGCATTACAAAATGAATTATCTTGATTGCTCACAATATTTTTCTCCCCATAGATGCAAGGGGGGGGGGAAATAGTAATTAAAGTGGGGATGGCTGGACTTAGAAATGTTGAAGGCTGTATCATAAAGGGCCCATTGATGCCTCTCGGGCTGGATTCTTTGGGGGGTAGGGCAGGCTACCATCAAGGGGGTTTTAGTGCGTATTTGCTCAGTCTGATGTTCCTAGAATTCTCAGATTCTTAGTGGCCTCTCAATGTTTAAATACTTAAACTCAAACATTTATCACTCTTGAGGGACCCCTACAGAATTTATTTACATTCAGAGTTACTATTATCAGAGCTCACTTTTAAAATATTGGCCAAAAAAAGGGTAGTCTATTTAAAAGCATTACCACAGATGCAATTCCTTAAGACAAATCTCCCAACTTTTAGGGAAAAAAAAATGCCACCTGCAAGCTGTAAATACGTGCATTAATTTTTCCCTGTGGTATTTGCTTTGGCTGTGACCTAGCCTAATATTTAGTTGAACAAGGGCTAAAAATTGTCAAATCAAATTCTTGTTTGAGAGCTGAACTCTACTGCCAGTTTGAGAGAAACACACATCCAGGTTTAGGGAATATGTTTTGTTTGTTTTGGCTGTGACACAGGGCAGAACAGTTTCCATCCCATTCGAGTGCATTCAAGAGAGTTTGAAATATTGCACAATAAAAGTCATTCATTATATCTGTCTCTTTTCTTTCCAAAAACAAAAATGGCCGCCTGGTTCCAACTCTACACAGGGGGCAGGAAGAAGGGAGGCCGAGGGTCACTGGAAATCACCCAAGACTAACACCAGGTTTTTCAGGTTTGAGTTAGGGAATGCTTCTGAAATCTTCATTCCTAATTTATACTCTAGCTAATAAAAGAGAAGTTTGATTGCCTGGAATTATTGCTCTGTTATGAACAATCAGAAAATGAACACATTGTATTTTCTTTCAAATATTAAGCATAAAATCACACATTTTACCTTCAAGGCCCTGGTGTTTGAATTCAACTGACTTGAATGGAGAAATCCTGTTTTCCACATTTTGTCTATCAGCTTTCAACTGCTTGACATCCCCTTTGTACTAAAACCATTTTCCCAGTCCTGGAAGCAGACTTTTGGAAGAATCTATTTTTACAAACACCTGATGCAACTTAGCATTAAACTTCATGGGCCTAAACTGGGAAGAAACTCACATTTATTTCTTTGCTTGCCAACAAGCACCCAAGACATCGGAACACTGGAAATACAGTGTGCTTTCAAGTGGCAAAAACAGAATTGCCACTTTCAAATCACTATATTGAAGAATGAAACAGCTCTTAAGGGGGAAGAACTTTTTGAAGTGAATTTTAAATGGGTAAACAAAGCCATGGAAAAGAGGCTTAGAAAACAGAACTAGTGTCTACCTTTACATTTCAGACCTTAAAAATTCACACATTCATGTATGGATTTGAGACTTTAGTAAAACATTTATATGATTTTAATTTTCTTCTATTACATTTAAACCCAGAATGCTAGCTGCTTGTATCCCTGAAAATCACTTTTATCACACAATGTAAACTACTTAGTCTATCTGTATACTCCGGACAAATGAGAATTAAAAGTCAACTCTCCAGCTGGAGTTTCTACCTCTTACAAAATGCAAACTTGTATTTTTCTTTAACATGCATGCTCACTTATTTTCCCTTTCTGTGTTAGAATGCTTAAAGCATCAAACAACATAAGCATGCATGAAAATATTTTAACCCCAGCTTCCTAAAAGTTTCCAAAAATTTCTCTAATAACCAAGCTAAGTATGACCCTGATGAAGTGGAATAAAAATATGTAACTGTTGAGTAGCAGTAACTATTAATTTCCCTCAAATTGCTATTTGTGGTCTGTTATCAATTTCACTAATACAAGCAGAAAACATCAAAGATTGTACAGAACTCAGTGTGCCAGTATTTTACCTCACTTGAAACCATTAGGCCATGGTACATTCTTTATTAGTCTACTGTAGGGTCAAATCAAGGCTATACAATAATTTTCAAATAATTCTAAGACAAAACCCTGAGTTTTCTGAATGCACGATTATTTAATCCCAGCTCCACTCATCATTTGATCTAGAACCCAGACTCAAACCCTTCAAACTTCACAAAGAGATCTGATAGTACAAGTGACAGAAGTGAACAATCAAGAGATTTATTCACGATTCATGTGTAAGAATGCCACCTGGAGCTGGAGAAATGGCTCAGCAGTTAAGGCGCTTGCCTAAGCAAGTGCTAAATCAAGCGTTAAGTACCCGAGTTTGATTCTCCAGCACCACATAAGCCGGGTGTGGTGGTGCACCCCTGTAATCCTAGCACTCGGGAGGCTGGGTCCAAGGCCAGCTGGGCTCCAGACTGGCCTGGGCTCCACAGCTACACCCTGCCTCAAAAACAAAACAAACAAAAAAACCCCAAACAAACAAACAAAAAAAGAATGCAGCTGTAGTCTAGTTTCAATTAAAAGCTTCATCCTTAGTGGAAGTTAAAAACAAGTTAAAAATTCACACACAATAGAGCCAGACTTACCTATGCAGCTTAGTCTCAGCCAATGGTAACAAAAAAAATGTCGGAAGGGAAAGTGCTTCTTGGATAGCTGCTTCTCCAAACCTACCAGGAGCTTGTTCAAACACATCTTCTCCCAAAAATAAAACCAAACTGCCTGGTCTGAAGCCGGGGCTACCGGAGGACCGTGAGGTCCAGGTGTCCCTGAATTCCGTCCCCTGGAGAAAACTGGGCACCTGAAGATGGCGATCATATTTAGAAGTGAACAGATGGCATAAAATAGTTATTAAACAAATGTCTGGCAAATGGATTCATCAATCTCTACTCTGCTTACCTCAGTGGGGAGAAATTTCCTCAGCTTAAGAAATAATTCTCAAATGCTAAGGTTACTTTGTGAGTGTGAAGAATGACGATTTTTATAGTAAACCAAACTATAATAAAAACCTTATGAAAATAAAGCAGCTGGGTTTATTCAGTTTTTAAACAAATTTAATTTTGATCCTTATTTTAACCTAACCTCAATTTTCTTCCTATTACGCAGCATCCAAAGAGGATGACTGCTTGACGACTGAATCTCCATGACTCAGGGTCACAATTTTCAATCATCAACTGGAGCAAACTATTTGTAGGAGACAGGGCTGAATGCGTCGGCAGCCCGCGAAGTTGGTTTCATTACCGACGTGGCTTCCTGTCCCCAGAGGTAGAGTAGATCTGGGTGTTCTGAAGGCTCCAGGCAGATCCGGGTAATTAACTTTCTGGATCTCCCCCAGCAATTCCCCCCAACTTTAAAAACAAACCGTAGTACAAATTCATAATAAAAGAAAAAAACTTTCAAGAGAATGTGGTATTGGTAGCTGATATATATTATAAACCAGTGGAATGAAGAACAGAAATAGAACTACACACTTGAGGGAAAATGATGATAAAAAGGTACCAACAAACTTCAACGACAGATACATTTTCCAACAAATGCTGCTGGATGATTTCCATTAAAAACAAAAACCTTCACTTCACACAGCACCCAACAATTACCTAACTTGAAACCGTTCGGCCATGGTACATGATTTATTAGTATACTGTAGGGCCAAATCAAGGCGATGTGATAATTTTCAAGTAAGTGTAAGACAAAACCCTGAGTTTTTTGAATGTACAATTATTTAAGTTCAGAGTGAAAAATAAAACTATAAAACTTCTAGAAGAAAACATGAGAAAGGAGTTGTGTCCCGAGTTAAGGAAAGATTTCTTACATCATCAAAAGACAGCAGGTAAGCGTTAGAAAAGATGGGTGGTGTCAACAGTCGTTGGAAGTATAAGGCAAAGTCCCAGTGACACACTACTGCTCACATAATCAAGGTCTGAAAACACTGACGGCCCTACACGCTGGGAAGAAGCTCTGAAGGAAGTTTAACTTCCTGTGCCGGCGGCAGGGATGCAAATGGTATAACCACTGGAGAACAGCATGACAATTTCTCTTTCTTTTATTTGTTCTCTACTTTGTGTATGTGTGTGAGCACGCCCATGTGTGCCCATGCTCACAAGTGGTTCTGGGACTAAAACCAGTGTTGTTACACTGAGCTACACACTCAGCACTTTTAAATTAATACTTTTTTTTTTTGAGATGTGATCTCGCTAAGTTCCTTAGGCTGGGCTCAAGCTTTTAATCCTCCTGCCTCCATCCCCAGAGCGCTGGGATTACATACCATCACACCCAGCTGGCAGCGTCTTAAAGAACAGATCAATCACGCATCCTGGGATCTTGATCTCTAAATATTTATCCAGTATCAAGAAAATATGTCTATTGAAAAGAACTATATGTGAACATTTATTGCAGTTTTATTCGTAATAGCCAAAAACTTATGAACAATCCACATATTCAGTGACGAACAGATCAACAAATGATGGCACATCTATAAAATGACAACAAGTACAGGTGTTGACTACTTATAACACACAGGCCAAATCGGAAAAGCATTGTACTTACCTAAAAAAATACACAGAATACATACTGCATGATACCATTTCTATGACATTCTGAAAAAATTAGCAAAACTATAATAAAACCAGATCAGCATTGTGAAGTGCTGCATTGAGGAAAAGAGCTGACCGGGACGACGGCAACACCCTACAGTAGTTACAGGATTTAAAACATTTGACAGATTTCGAAGAATAAGCTTTACTGTGACTTAATTTATCTCAATAACTTAAAAAAATCTTTCAACTTAAAGCACAAATCAGGCCCTTTCAATCATTTCTTGTTAAGCCAGCTGTAACCATCACTGGATTCTAGAGCTAATGAAAGGGGGATAGTGACAGAAAAGAGAATAAATACAAAAAACAGACAGAAAGTGGCAGTAAGCAGCAGGAGAAAAGGAGAGACAGAAAGGTAAAATGTCTGTAAGGGAGGTTCTTGCCAGGTCAGATCTAGAACTTTGCTTTAACTAAGGAATTTCTCTTACAGAAATATTTTCACACAAGCCCAGTAGGACCTAATTGTTAGAAACTGGAGACAACTGCCATCCACTGTTAAAGACGCAGCCACCAGATTGCAGGTGTCCGAAGAACAGAATTATGCACCAGGCCCATGATCCGATCCCGGCCAGCGGCTGACGCAAGAGGACTGCAAGACCCAGCCTGGATGAACTACTGATCTGGCCAGACCTAAGGAGAATGTAAATCTGTGCAGGGTTCGAAATGACGTAAGTGATGGGGCTGGAGGAACGGCTCAGTGGTTAAACCGCTTGCCTAGCAAACGCTAAATCCAGCACTAAGCACTGGAGTTCGATTCCCCACCACCGAGAAAACTGGGCATGGTGATGCACACCTGTCATCCCAGCACTCAGGAGGCAGAGGCAGAAGGATTGTCCTGAGTCCAAAGCCAACCAGAGCTCCGTAGTGAGTTCAGGACCAGCCTGAGCTACACAGCAAGACCCTGTCTCAAAAAAAGTTGTTTTTTTTTTTTTTTTTAAGTGGCCCTCAGGGTACCCATAAGACAGAAGGATACTTTCCCCGGCCCCTCAGAAGAAATTCTAGTTGCAAGCCAGGCCCAAAGGTAAAAGGCCTGGATTGCCAACATACTGGGAGGCTGAGCACAGCCAGGACAACTTAGAGACTTAGTGAGACTGTGTCTCAAACTAAAAGAAATAGAGGACGGAGGATGTAACTCAGCATGAAGGCCCTGGCCTCAGATCCTAGTACCAAGAAAAAAAAAAAAAGCGGCAGAATGGCCCAGGCAGTGATCTTGTTATCAAACAACAAAACCGCACTCATGTGCAACGGGAAAGGCCCGAGGATGCGTCCATGCTGCCCACAGAAAGCCACGGAAGCAAAGCGAGCCTGAGTGGGGTTTATATGGGGAAAGGGAGAGGAAGACAGTCGCCTGTGTTTCCACTTTTCAATTTCGTCCAGTTCTCTGCCTGTTTCAATAGACTATTATTTTTAAATATAAATGAGTAAACATATAAAGGCCTGGAGCAGCAGCAGCTCAGTCGTGGGCATTTGGGACGTGAGGGAAACGCAGGTGTCACGCTGCCACCTACTGGACACACAGGAACCGGCGGGGCCGACTCCAGGAGCAGGAGGCTAGGGCTAAGGCCACGTGTCCACAGGCAGTCAGCAAGACAAAAGATAAGGTTGGAAGAAAAAAATATGTTGACGCTCGTTTTATTTATGTAGCTAAAAAGGCAAAAGAAAAAGTAAGCAAGCATCATCAAATATGGGAGGTGACGTCATAACTCTTCATACAAAAGAGAACTGATAGATCAGACTAAGCTGAAAACTTAAGGTTTTTTTGTTTTGTTTTGTTTTTTTAAAGAACAGGTTATTTACAGATAACAGCTTAGTCCCAGTAGAAGACTAGGAAACCAGCAGAACTTGTGAAGTTCGTTTATATTTTTATCGGTAGGTATCAGCAAATGAGAACAAGTTTATATTAGAAATAATGAACTAGTATCAAAATCAAAACATTTCCCTCATCTTCATTAGAACATTTGGAGAAGTAAAATAAAATGTAAAATATTTAAAATTCAAATGCAGTCGAATCGATGTTACCATAAATCAGAAAGGGAGGGCAAATACGATTAATATCCTTTAGCCTTCTTCACACTAAACAAGGGAGAAATATACAAACTGTTTTTAAAATCCACATGATTAATGATTTTAAACTCAGGCTTCTGAAAAGCTTTTTTCTTTTCTTTTCACGTTAGCAAAACCAAAAAACTCCCACGAAGTTATTTTCTTTTTTAAGTTTGCTGCCAGTGGTATTGATTTGGCAACCAAGTCAAACCATAAATGGTGGGAAAAGCCCATAAATAATTTACAGGTAAAGATAAAAGAATTTTTAAAACAATCCACCCTTGAGCAGAAGAAATTGGGGATCACTTTGAGTGTTAATGTAAAATACATTAGTCCCGAGCAGCAGGGGTCCAGACCTGCGGTGCCAAGGAGGTAACAAATAGTCTCGGTCTAGGAGGGGAGCCGGCGGCTCTGCGGGAGCTTTCTTCCCTGTTGTGTTATTTATAGGGAGCTCGATCTGTTACCATGTTTCTGCTATCAGGGTGAATGAGGGCTTCATGATTTAAAGGATTTCAGAGACAGTTGTTTAATGACACGATGATTTGTGTGCCTTCACAAATTCCAGATATACAGCAACTCAGTTTTTAAAAATACCATCATGAAAATAGGGAAGTCTAACCAGGGAAGCCAAGGCAAGGGATGGTACCAGACATAAAAAGTCAGCATGGCTGGGAAGTGCTAGGGAAGAAATCAGGGACTTCCCGCCCATGCCATCTTGGTAAACCAATGTCCTAGAATACCTTCACTAGAGCTTTCACTTTTCGTAAATTTATGGCAAACCACACATTAAACTCTGAATTACCTGTGACTAACTTGAATTAAGTGGGGAGTCCAGTCGGGAAAGACTAAAGGACTCAACTTTCACTCACGCCAACCTCTCTCCCTCTCACCCAAAGCAGAAGAGAGCACGTTTGTTTGAAGGAAAGAATGGTTTCACCTTTGAGTTATTCCAGTTATCCAAGGGATTTTCTGAAATTTCACATTTACGACTTGACTTTAACTACTAAAGCAAATCTGAAAGAGATCAAGTCATCAAGGCTTCTTGTAAACCTAGCACAAAGAGAAAACAAACTTTTGCGACTTTTACTTCCCTGTTTTAAGTTTTTTAAACTTTTTTTTTTGGCATTTTGTAAAACACAAACATACATCCCACCACTAGAAATCTTCGAGCTTAAATTATCTTCACTTTCATAAAGTTCCACTACTTGTAACAATTTGTCTTTTGAAAAACAAATAAAAAACAAAAATAAAACAGCTTATTGAGAGATAACCAGTCAATTCTAAAGGATGCCTTTGACAACAGTCTAAACCTCCAGTGGCAAATATGTATTTCAGAGATATAAAAAATTCAGAGGCATATTGTGAGATATAAAAACAATTTTTAAGCAAAATATTAAGCAAAGCATTTACCATTTGGGGAGAGAAGAATAGAATGTTTTCTTTTGGAATAACAAAGATTCACTTATTTCTACTTAAAAGCAGGTTCAACATAAATGATTTTATTTGTCTGACACTTGAGAGGCAGTGCTGCTGAACAGATGGGAGGTGGGAGGGAGGATGCGAAGGCCCCTGGGGGGGGTCGCGGCTCTGGATGCCGTGTTAGCTCTCGCCCAGGGTCGACCCTTTCCAGGACCCGTAAGAGCCCTCTCCCTCCCTCTCCAGAGACCCAAGGCAGAAACGTGGCGGCTGAGGGGCGCCCTGGGACCCTGCGAGCGCGGATGCACAGAAGCTCTTCCTCCTCTTCCCAGGTAAATGAGAACTGGCCCCCGGAGGCCCAGAGGCTGCAGCCTCTCTCGCGGGGGACAAGCTTTCCAATGCTCTGCTGTCAAATGCACCTATCGTTCGCCTTCTGTTTTTCTGGGAAGAGGAAGGAACGGGAAGCGACAGCCACACGAGCCCTTGGTCCTCGGCATCTTTCTGGAGCCTGGTGCTCCGCCGGACCCGGGTCTCACCACGCCTGCTCTGAACGGCCTGCTCCACGGAGGCGGCCAGCTCCTCACACAGCGCGGCACTCCCCAGACGGACTGCAGAGCTGTCCACACAGGCAGGCCTGCGGTCCCCGTTTCGTTCCCAGTGTCCACTGTGAGCCCCCGAGTGGCACGCGGAGCGCCGTCGCGCGGGACGCCCGCATTTCCTTCCTCCACCAGGGGCAACGCCGCCACGCTCTGCGGTCGGGCTCTCCACACCCTCCCTGTCGCGTCCAGGTCCCTTCCCACTTCCAAGGGAGGCGTCTTGTAAACACGCAAATTCCTTTTGCGCGGCGGACCCCACGCCGCACTGCTGTTTGCCCTGTGTCACGACTAAGAAGGTATCTTGTGTCCCCAGCTTCAGCTCTTCCTCGTTCTGACCTGCAACAGAAAACTCCCGGCACTGCAAGGTCAAGCGAGGGGCGGCACCGCAGGCCACCACGTGCTCTTCAGTCTCAGAGGCGCGAGCACTGTGGCCGCTTTCATTTTCAACCTTGGTTTTTAGTTCATCTTCACGTTCCCACTTGTCTGCTGCTCCTGGAACACCTGCACTGACCTTGCTGACAAGGGTGCGTGTGTCTGGAGCTTTCTCGGAAGCAGACGTAGGGGAGGGGGAACCTGCTCTGCTGGGGCAATGGCTTTCAGACACAGGGGCTCTGTCACAGCCTTGCAGCACACACAAATGCCCTGGGTTCAGAGACAGAAGATTCCTACTTTTCACTGGAGTTTCAAGCAGTTTCACACCTTCCAGTTGACCATTTAAGATGAAGTGATCTATGGATATGTAAACAAGCTTAAATGTAATTAAAAAGTAACACTGGAAGCAAGCCTTACATTTATTAAGCAGATACCCTATTATATAACTGTACCCTATCATACTGTGTGTTTTAAACTTTCAAAAATTACAAGATCTACAAACGTGACACTGCTTGTCCCATCTGTCATTCTCCTCTATTAGCTCTTCCTTGGTGATCAGGTTAAGAAAACAGGCATTTGACGCATGAGTGATAAAACACACAAGCTCAGACTATGGAAACAAGACCAGCATCTTCCATTGCTCCCTCTGGTCCAGAGCTCTTCCCACACGTACAAGGAGCATTAAGGAACAAAGATGACTGGGGGAGGCGGGGGGCTGGGATGTTAGTTCATTGCAAAAACCCTGTATTCAAACCACAACGAAAGACATGTAAAACAGAAACCAGCTTAAATGTCTAAAAAACAATGTGTAAATGAGAAAAACACCCATGACTAGGGTACTTTAACTCATTTTATGTAAAGCTAGAGATGAACACACACAGGTCAGAGTCTGCTCAGTGCCAGCCAACGGATGTCAAGGGGCTCACTTATAGCTTAAAATACTTATGGATTTCTCACCAAATTCAGCATACTAGAAAAAGGACCCAGCACTTGGGAGGCTGAGGCAGGAGGATAGCCATGAGTCCAAGGTCAGCCTGGGCTACACAGTGAGTTCAGGACCAGCCTGGACTACAGAGTAGAAAACAAAAGGATAGAGAAAAAGAAAGGAAAGAAAGAAAGAAGAAACTATATTGCTTTCAACGCTTCTGGTTTTAGATTGAAAAAAAAGGCTTCAGGTATTCAGTTTTCTCGGAAGGGCAGAGTGCACAGTGGCATCTTAATACACAAGGAGCATACAGACACAGGAAAGAGGGTAGCAGACTCCTGTCCCAAGACCTCTGCGGAGGGCTGAAGAGCACTGGCCCAATGTGTTGGCTGTGAGTGGTCATTCAATTTAAAGCTCTTGCTCTGTCCCTGGGAAGTTCCCAGGACCAAGGGTCTACAGGGCACATACTCATTCCTCTTCAAACCCTAGGAGTCACAAGTATTCCCTGTGCACCACAGATAAAAGGCAGGTCAAGTTCTTGGTGACTGGCAAAGGCAGCTAGCTATGTTAAAAATAATTCTGTACAATGACCTACATGCCAAATGGGTACGGATCCTTACTACCTTCAGCACAATTCAGTCGATTTAAAACTCCGGCACAATGAACCAGAAGCAACAAGCACTCCAATGCATTTGGTATCCAACCAGCATGTGAACTGACTTGATTTCACTTAGAAACAATGCTTTAAGGTCATCAAACTCATTTTATAAATATTTATAAAGATGCTTTGTTAGTAGTGTCAACTCTAATGAAGAACCATGGAACTAGTCTTTTTAAAAATATTTTTGTTCTCAATTCATATAAGCTCTATTACTACTGAGCCATCACCTTTCAGATTTTATGTTGGACTATGTGATGAAGTGGAGTGCACTGTATTAACAAAATGTTTCCAGAAGCAAAAAACATGAAAACAAATTATTTCCTCAGAAATGACATATAATAATCTTTTGTCTGGGCTTTTATGGAAAGAGGTTCAGATTACCCACCAGATTCTGAGGAAAGTCTACCAAAAAGTTTTAAATTTTAGCTTCCTTCACTTAAAATACTAACGTGATGAGGAAAGATCAGAGTGAAATAGCAAAACAGAAGATGAAGAGACCAGGACCAGGATGGGATACCTGAATCTGTCCTTTGGATGCCTGGTGGCACAGGTGTCCCCTCGGAGCCCTCGGGCAGCTCAGGAATAGGGCTCAGGAGAGGCTTCTTGGAAGCGATGTCTCTTTCTCCATATAAAGATTTCTGACTGACTTTCTTTCCCCTTCCTTTCTTCTTTCTGCAACTTTTTAACACCTGAGAAGATATATTACATTGGAAGATCCAAAATCATGTACAAGTGCGATGCTTTAAACTTCTAAGTATCTTGATAATTCATACTGTGGTTTCTTTTACTTACAATTTCGAGAGGAAAAAATGTGATTTAAATTTTGGCATTTCAATCATGGATACAGTAAGATAACTTACACAAAGTCAGACAAAACATGAAGCAGAACGCAACCTTATACATTGTACGCATGATGGCGGCCGAGTAACACAGCTGCACGTCTCCTCGTGGACCCACTTACAAAGTTAGGAATATACTCAAAAATCACCTGTTCAACGCAGCTGGAACAGGGATGAGCCCCTCAACAGCTGAAAGGAGGCCACAGGAAGGTGAGAAACCCCCAAAACACTTCAGAAGTAGAGGTAAACAGTAGCCCAGGAAGCTGCCCAGGACAACTGAAAATGGCTGGGAACTGCTGGCATTCACAGATGCAGGGAAGCCTGCCCAAGCCCAGAACCTCAGACTGAAGCAAGTGTGGACCAGGAAGAAGTAAGACTTGACAACAGCTGGTAGCGCCAGCCTCCAGAAACGAGACTGCGGGAACCAGAGTCTGGGCCAACATAAAATTGGTTTTCAACAATGAATGCTTCCCGAAAGTGAAATTCTTTCAAACATCTTTGGAGAAACTGCTACATGCCAGGTACTGACATACTGAAAGTAAGATTCAAAAACGAACGGTGCGTGGTCTCCACGGGGCTCCCATTCTAGGGGCAAACAGAATCAACACTTACACTGTAGCAGACTCCATGCAGAAAGAGAAGGTAGGGACCTGACCTTCATGTGGGGTTCAAAGAAAGTATTATGTACAGGTGAAACCTCACACAGGTAGGGTTGTTCTAGCTGATTATGCAGGTGGGAAGAAGAGGCTTCCAGAGAGAAAGGAAGTAGTAGCTCAGTCAGGCCAAACTAGGGCTGGCTCCAGCAGGCAGGGCAGGCACCAGGGAGGGCCAGCAGGGGCCAGCGCAGCAGGGGGCACCCCCCACCAAGGACTCCACTCAAATGAAAGCAAGAAGGGCTCCCTGCAGGAGCTTTGGGCAGAAGGACCTTTGCACCTACATTGAAGAAAGATCATCTGGGCAACAGCATACACGATTTAGGTGAAACTAATAGTGTGCCACAGTGACTGAGATTCAAAAGTACAGAAATGGTGTGGAACAGTATGTTCCTGGAGATATCCACAGGTATCTTAGGAAAACAAACCCTACCTTCCATGCCAAAATAATTTTAATTTTACACCACTGCAAGATAAATGTTTCTCTTGGTGATACATAACACACACTTCACACAAAACTCTCTGAGTTCTCAGCACAAATAATCTTTAAGACATAAGGAAAACACAGGGTTAACTATTTTTTGACTGATTTTTTTTTTTCAGGGAACATCTGCCGACATTCCATGAAACAACTGGGGAAACACTGGCTTGGTCAATAGATGTGGTAGCCAAGAGAAAAGAAATTTAAAGGTGGTGTTGAGATGGGTCACAAAAAGGTAACTTTTGGCCTCTGGTACCATATACTGATGACATGGGTTCAAATCCTGATTCTACCACTTGAATGCCCCACAGTCTTAGGAAAGTAACCTGAACTCTGGACCTAATTCTTATCCTCGGCAAAACGCGAATCACACCAGCACAAATCACACACAGCTGTGGTGTTAAGAGAGTTGACATGGGAAACGGTAAACACAGGGCTTGATCCACGCTAACAGTTAGATAAGCCCCTCTTACTCTTCTAAATTCCTTCCTGCTACTTTGACAACTGATGAGGGACAAGTACTTCAAAATTCAGTGGGCAAAAATTGTAGGCTTTATCATGTGCACCATGTTTTGATATATGTATCCATTGTGAAATAGCTTGGTCAAACTCAATATATCCATTACTTCACATGCTTTTAATGTTTAATATCAATTCATGCTCTTTATATTATTGTGGGACAGAAGCTGTACCTCATCAGTTCATAGTTAATGCCACTAGGTTATAACCTCTAGAATAGTTTGTGATCTAAAGATAGGGAAAAAGTCCTCTTCTAGCATGATTTTGGAAATCTCTGTTTATACAAGACAGCCCACTGACCTATGTGAAAGCACTGAAGAAATGTCAATTTGAGGCAATCAGGAACCACACCTGGATTAGGGTCTGGGAACCATGCC
The DNA here is from genome assembly GCA_004027205.1 of Ctenodactylus gundi. Classification (NCBI taxonomy): domain Eukaryota; kingdom Metazoa; phylum Chordata; class Mammalia; order Rodentia; family Ctenodactylidae; genus Ctenodactylus; species Ctenodactylus gundi. The sequence continues at coordinate 84,026 of PVKB01001297.1, forward strand.
TAGATTGGGAATTGAGAACCAGCCTGGATTTGAGTGTGAGTGATTTGTGGGCCAGCCAGTGAGGGAAGAGCACCCACCCAGATGTGGGAGGTCCAACTGGAACTCTAATGGTATACAAGGTAGGAAGAGGAAGATTGTCACAGCTTCTTCCTCTGGGAAAGCTCCCGCCTTTGCAAGTGTCTACGGGCACTGACTTGCTACATGCCACAGATCATCAGCACAGATTCGCTCCAGTCTGGACTTGAGCCTGTCTGCCCATTGCTGCTCTTCAGTTGCCGATATTCAGGCTCTGGTCTTCACCACTGTTCTTCGAACAACCAAGATCTGCAGCCGACTCTCACCTCACCGGCTGTCCCACAGTCCCAGACGGGAGATCTACTTCATGGCTGAGCAGCCATCTTGGGCTATCTCTATCCTCGGATTTGTAAGTCTTCCTAATACAGCCTTTTTGTTATAAAATCTGTGATTTCTGCCTTTGAAAGAAGCCAAACTAATACAACCTACAACGTGGCCTGGCACAGAATGGCCACTCCACAAAAATGAATGAATGAAAGACTGTGAAAGAAAATGAAGTACCGTACTGCCTGGCTTTTATAATAGTTACTGGATTCAAAGACTAAGATTCTGTTTCTTCACAGCCATGGACCAACAGAAGTACACAGCCAAACAAACAAGAAAGCGTCTCAGTTCTGTCTGTCCCAGAAACGCACTCATCTTAACCAAGAGAAGCACCATCAGCAGAGGCTAGAAAATGATCAGAACATGAATTTATCCCAGTGTTATAGAGACATAAACAAAAGGAGCCACAGCTAATCAGAACTCCTGAGGACTCCCTGCAACCCTGAAGTGAATGGGTTGGTTTAGGACTTGGAATAGACAAAGGACAAATCAATGTACTGGCTGTCCCCAAACCAATCTCATTTCCTCCAGAATAAGATACCTGTCATGTAGGGAGGAGGCCATGCAACAGAAGTAAATGTTTATCATATTTTATTTGCTTAATTAAGACTTTAATTGCTTAACAATACTTAAAATTAGGCACGGAGACTTGTGTCTATAGTTTCAGCTTTCCATAGCCTGAGGGAGGAGGATCTCTTGAGACCATGACTCTAAGGCCAGCCCGAGCAATAGTGAGACCCCATCTCAAAAAATAAATAAATAAACCTGGTTATGTGGTAACCAACAAAATTGTATAGACACTCCCAGGGATAAAGCTCATTCTTCCCTTTATCCCGTGTTTATACTTACTGGTTCTACCTTTCAGTTGTTCTGGCCAGCTCATCCCCTCCAAATTTTATAACATAGTATCTCAAAATACTGCAAATATAGAGTAGTATACTGAATCTCACATACTTATCACCTACGCTGAACAATCACAAACACTTAGAAATCATGATTAATTTATACCCCCATTGCCCTAGCCAACTGTAAAGCAAATCCATCAGAAATATTGCTGTGTCTTAAGAAATAAGGAATTAAAAAAAAACAATTATTGTGATTTGGCTCTGGAATGTCCCCCAAAAGTCTCATGTATTTAAATGTTACTGGATTGTCTATGGAACCATGTGCTGTTGGTAGATTGGGGCCTAGTCTTGAGGGGTGGATTATAGGTGTATAGGGGCCACACCTTCCACACCTGGATCCAGGAGGGGTTGATCACTGGACTGAGACCTGGAAGGATATATAAGCTGCTTCCTGCCTTCCTTGGAGGACCAGAACTAGGACGAGTCTCGACTAGTCTCAACTTGCCTTCCTGTTTGTGATGTTGTGAGAAGCTGCTTCCATCTCTGCCTCTGCCATGTACTTCCATTGCTGCCGGCCACCCATGAATGGGCTGTGACCTTCCGAAACTGTGAGCTAAAATAAACCTTTCCTTTCCTAAATTTGTGGGTGTCAGGTATTGAGTCACAGCAACAAAAAGTAACTAAGACAATTATAAATACAATTCAGCAATAAAACATAATTATTGATACACACAACAATCAAGCTGAATGAAAACGTCAGGCCTGAAGGCACAGCATGGGGCCCATTTTTGAAGGACACTGTAGATAGGGACAAGAGACTGGCTGCCACGAGTTCAGGAGAAATTCAGGAGGGGGAAACACATGCAGCTACAAACTGGCAACTGAGAGACAGGTCTCATGGTGACGGAAATGTCCTGAAACAGGACAGTGTTAGCATCCTGGTTGTGGCATCTTACTAGGGATAAGTCCTTCAGATCTTTTTGTGTTATTTCCATATTTCATTTCATTTCTTTTCTTTCTTTCTGTGTATTTCTAACCACAATTTTTCTTCACTTCTCTTCAAAGTTCAGTTGATCCTCTTAAAATTACTCAGCCCAGGACGCCAATAAAGTTTTTACACGTACATCCCACTTGTTAAACTTAGTTGATTTATCTGTAAGTCTCTTTCCCTCTTTGATTCCTTCATTTACTCGTTGCCTTTAATCTGCTGAATACACTGAGGCATTATCCTGCAGAACTAGCTAACTATATGTGGCTGATGGCAATTATGGTGTGTTTTCCTGTTCCTCATCTCCCGTAGTCCGTAATAGGCTGGTAATTTGATCTAACATCTTGATTAGATTCAACCCTAACAGATCAAATTATAGCTTATACTATTTCTATAAATGACAAAAATTCATGTATTATATTGTACCATGCTTTGATATATGTATACATTTTGCAATAATTAAACCAAACTAATATGTTCAGCACTTACGTACTTTTCTGTGGCAAGAGACTGAACTGTAATCCTTTGGCAGTTTTCAATAAGTATCATTTACTTTCCGTGTTCAGGATTTCCAAACCTTACCCATCGTTAACTAGAACTTTCTACCCTTTAATCACCATCTTCCCAATTGGCCCCAACTCCCCAGCCTCTTGACAACCACCATCGCACGCTCTGCTCCTGAGTTTGGCTTCTTTCGACTCCACACAATTCCTTCTCTATGCCTGGCTCATTTAGCATCATATCCACCAGGTTCAACTCTGATGCTGGAGATGGCAGCCTTACATTTTTTTAATGACTGAATAATATTCCTTCGTATATATTTACTTTTTTCCCACTCATGCTGTGAAGGGCAGTTTGATAATTCCCTATCTTGGCCACTGTGAGTGATGACCAGGGGGATGAAGATGTCCCTGTGACATTCTGGTGCATTCATTTCTCTTTGATACATACCATAAGTGGGGCTGCTGATCAGAGTGTACTTCTTTTAATGGTATACTACGTCCATTACCAGTGGGCCAATTTAGATTCTCACCAGCAGTGTGCCCCATTTCTCTGAATCCTCACCAGCATTTTCCTATTTATATAATAACCAGCAGACATGAAGTATTAGCTCACTGTGGTTTTGATTCGCCTCCCTACTGGTGACGCTGAGCACTGCAATCCTTATCTCCAATGGTCAAGTGGTCTCATTCTGGTCAGTGCAAGTTCCTCTGAAATGATTCCGTGTCCTCTAACATGACCCAGTGGTTTCTGGCTTCCTTCCTCATGCTCTGACCCCGACTCACTTTCTGCATCTACTGCCGTGACCCTCACCCTTTCACCTGGGCCCTTGATCCCTTTTAATTGGCATACAGCTATAACAATCCAGAAAACAGGGCAGTTTGCTTATTTTAAACCTTACTGGAAAACGGAACAGAGAAATTCTTTTAAATGGAAAAATACAATGAATTCATACCAATGCTTCCAATTCAAATTTAGTCTTAAATGTAGCCTGAAATATGTTTATCATTTTTTATGATAGGGTCTAGCTCTATAATCCAGGTTTGCCTAGAACTCACAATCCTCCTGACTTAGCCTCCCCAGTGCTGGGATTACAGGAGTGAGCCACCACACATTGCTTGATTTAAAGTGACATCTTGTGTCTCATAGTAAAATCTTGATTCTCATCGACAGTAAGAAATCATTTTTGCTTTGTTGTAAATTAAATTTTATCAGTATAGGTGTTTCATACTATTTTTGATTTTGTTGCAGCTTTGATAAATCCTTACGATTTATCTCACCATGATATACCTACATTTTCATGTCTCAAAAAAATCCTTAGTGAAACTGAGCTACCAATTTGACATGCAAAATATTAGATTTTGCTTTCAATTTTTAGGGAAAGTAGTTTTTATAGTTCTAATGTAACTTTCTTACAGTCACAAAAAACACAAAGTCAAAAGAAACAAACAAAAGCACATTTCTAGAAGTCTTGCTTTCATTCAGATTTCTTCCGTACCTTCTCTGCAACCAGTTTACATCTGCGGCTTCATTTTCACCCCCAAAGCGCTCAACGCGCATGTGCACACACTACTGTCTAGCTCTCTGCTGTCTTACTACACGGGGCATGGCTGCTAGGAATGCCGTAACAAAATGTAAGGGACTAGGCAGGGTAGCGAAAATTTATTTTCTCGTAATTCTGGAGTCTGCAAGTCTAAGATCAACATACAGACGGTTTATCACAAGGCCTCTCGCCTGGGCTTTCAGAATCCACCGCCTTGTGGTGTCCCCACGTGGTCCTTTCTCTATGCACCTGTGTCACCCAGGTCTCTGTGTCCCCATCTCTTCTTCTTACAAGAACATTAATTAGATCAGGGCCCTGCACTAATGACCTGACTTTAATTCAATCCCTTCTTGAAAGACCTCTCCTCTCAGTCACATTTCATTTTCAAGTACTAACATTAGGGCTTCAAATATACACTGGGACGAGAAGACAAAGCTCAGCCAATACTTGGTAGCCCATCACATGTACCATTTTATACCTTGTTTTCTGTCAGTTAATAATTGGTGTATCCTGGCAGCACACCATGGCAGGACAGGGAGCTCTCCTGACTACCTTCTACAGCTGCATGACACTCACTTTCTGGACACACTACAATCCATTCAACACATCATGCTGACAGACACATGGTTACTTTAGTCTTGCTTTGCACAGTTGCAAAATCTAACATGGTGCACAAACAGCCTTTTGTGCTTTCATCAGTGAATCTTTGAGACAGATTCCTAGAGAGGTGCGCAGGGCCAATGAGTGAAGGAGTGTTACATTTGCCCAGATGTTGTCAAATTCCCCGCTGCTGAGATCTGTACCACAAGATGGGAGTGTGCCTATCCCACCCTACAGATTCCCCAACAGTGTGCTACTAACTTTTGGGTCTTTGCTAGTCTAAAAGGTGAGAAATGGTATCTCAATGCATGTTAGAATCGCAGTTTTTATTACAATGAGGTCTTAACTTTTTGTTTGTAAGGCTCATCTTTAATTCAGTTTTGTAATTTTTTAATCTTGTGGAGGTTCTTATAGCTATCCCTTGATTTCAAATTCAGAAGCTCTTTAGACATTATACACATTAATCCTGTGTATTGATAAGAGTTGTTTCCCCCACTCCCCATGCAGGCTCCATGATATGTGGTTGAAGAGAAGTCAAATTTATCAATTTGTGCCTCTAGTGTTTTTTCTGAGTTTTGAGTCATATTTTGGAAACATTTTCCACGGTTAGGTTACAAATGAATTCACTCTTGAGTTTTAACACTACCCTTTTTATTGGGGGGGGGGGGCAGAGCTGGGGTACTGGGAATTGAATCCAGGACTTTCACACTAAGCTATATCCCCAGTTCATCTTTTTTTTTGCTTTTGAGCTAGGGTCTTGCTAAGCTGACCATGCTGCCCAGGCTGAACTGGAACTTGAGATCCTCCAGCCTCAACTTCTCAGACTGCTGAGATTCCAGGACTGCAATACTAGGTTCAGTTCTAAGGCTATTTTTAATTATGTAATTTTAGATATGTGTTGATTCCCTATTACGAAAGATGAAGATTCTAGTTTTTCTATTTGTTAAACGTGAACTTATATATCCATTTTGAGATAGGGGCTTGCTCTATAGACCAGGCTGATTCTGAACTCACTATGGAGTCCAGGCTAGCCTTGGACTCATTGCAACCATCCTGCCTCGGCCTCCCAAATCCTGGGGAATCAAACCTAGGGCCTTTAACCACTGTGCCACTACTCCAGTCTCTTGTGTATATCCAGTTCTTTTCACCATTTTAAAATTTTATCTTCTGAATCTCAAATTTGTAAGATATTTGTATTAGCCACAGTGCTCACCATAGCCAGGCATAACTTTGAATATTAATTCAGTAATACAGGCTTCCAACATAAGTGGCACTGCCACAGAAGACAAATAGAGAAGTTAAGAATCTTGCCTAACATTCCACAGGCAGGGAGGTGGAGGATTCACAACATGTGACCTGGCTCCACAGCTTGCACTTTGACCCGTAATTCTCTTCCTTCTAGCTTTACCTTTCAATACAGACTGACTGTTAATGTTCATATTGTCCCATACAATAGTCAAGTTATTCAAATGTTATCTCTAGTTCAAAGTAAACAGTGTCCACGTTATTATGACTATAGGAGGATCTTTCAAGGCTCTGACAAGAACAAAGCTTGTACCCCTTTCCTTTCTTCCAGGCCCCCATAGGAGATGGTCCTACACCATGTCCTTTCTTCTGGGATCCCACAGGAGACAGGTTCTACACCTTATCCTTCTTTTGGTGTCCCCTAGGATACGGGACCTACACCATATCCTTTCTGCCAGGCCTCCATAGGAGACGGGTCTTACAAAACACAATTTACATTCCCTTCTGTTCCATCACTGCTTGAAATCCTCGCAGTCACCTTCATATCCGCTCCAAAACTTTTACAACAGAATTTTATTTGAAATGGTATATAATCACATTTTTTTCTTTGTGTGACACACCTTCAATTTATCAATCATGACTTTGTTTCTTTTCCTTTCTCTTTAGAGAACTTCTCCCAGAGCACTTTCTTGTCCTGCTTACGGGTGGCCGACTGGCTCTTTGGGCTGGCTGAATGGTTATTTACCTTGAGTTGCTCTTGGTGTTGCTATGTACTGGTTTCTCTAGCTTGTCGCCACATTTTGCTAGATTATCTCCTTCAGTAACATCCAAGAAAACACGAGTAATTTCCAGAGTCCTTGAGTGTTTCAGTACCTCCCTTCAGCCTTGAGTGAAGGCAGAGCTAAAAATGAAACTTCATTCCAAGCTTTAAATGTCCCACTGAATGCCCTTTCAACACCCTAGCTTCTGCTCACTTGACGCCTCACTAATCCTGGCTTCTTTGCAGTTACAGTCCACTTCTCTCCTCAGTTTCACATTGACACGTCAAAGTACTGGCCTTTTATACTGTGCCAAGCATGCAGTGGTCTCTTTTAACCTGGAAGCTCCTTTCTTCGGCTCTGAGAGATCTTTCATTTTAGATAATTTCTTCCAGTCTGTTTTTTTCTTTCTCTTTCTGAGAAATTATGAGGTCTCCTACATTGGTCTTCTGTGTCTGTCAGGATCAGCCCACCTTTTGCTCCACCTTCCAGGAGGTTTCTCTTCCATTTGGTCCTCAGCCTGACTAGCATTAATAAATCATGTGTGTGTGTTTGATCACTCAATATTTTATTTTTATTCAACCATAAGCAAGCAGAAGAATATATTATTAGTCCAGACCAGCTTTCCTCCACTAACAAAGAATGAACCACTTAACAGGCACTGATTCAAGGATGTCTGATGACCTGAAACCCAGCACTGCTGTTTGTCTAGACAACCAGGACCCCAAAAAACACAAAGCCACACTCCCTACTATTTTTTCCTGCGTGGTTAAAGGAGCCAGAGCAGGACACTGACACCTAGCAAACGACCTGAGATGCAAATCTGGGCCGTGTTAATGAGACAACACCGTGAACACACATCTCTCAAAATGCTTCACGCACAATTCTAGTCTCAGGATCACAGAGACAGAAGCAATGAATCCTACTTCTTTTATCTCCCTTATAGATCCTTTGATACTTTGCTACATTCTGGTAGATCTGGTCTTTTTACCTGGATTTTTAAAATTCTGGGTAGCTATTTCTGTATTAACAATCTAATGACCCCCAAGTGGAATTAAAAAGTGATCAGAACTTAGACAGGGTCATGACTGCTTAGAAAAAGTCACCCTACTCCCGTGTGACAGGAGCACACTACATGTACCACTGGAACTCAGAGCAGCACAGAGGACCACAGGGACCACTTCATTTCCAAACTAACCCCAGTTTCTGGGCAGCTGCTCACTTTGGGTATAGACATTTCATTTAGCATGGTAACATGCACTGCTTCTGGGGGGCTCCAGCTCAGACTGTATTGTAGTCTTGAATTCACTCACTTGAATGCATCATGATAAGTCTCTAGACTGGATGCTGAGAAGGAGCTTGCCCGGCTTCAGCAGCTTGTCCTGTTCACTACCCAGGCAGATGAGTCACTGGGAACCTGTCTTGAGGCCCCAGGGCACGATGTCACTGCTGATGCCAGTATCTTCCATGCTGACATGAGGAAAGGGTGCCAGGCCTTCTGTTTGGAATCCTGCACTTATCCTGGCTGGCAGCAAGGTGCAAAGTTTATCTGAACCAACATCACCCATGCAAGGCTGTGAAATCTGTACATTAATTTGGCTGGGCCAGTGCACGTGTCCCTGGTTCAGCACAGGTGAGCTGCAGGGGGCACTATGGCAGCCTGTCTACTTCTGCAGGCTCAAGGACTTATTTATTGAGGCCCACTGACCTGGAAGAATCAAGTGGGTTGTTCCACTAGGGGTCATAGGAGACTAGGTGCAGGCCAGCAGCACTATTTCAGAGCTGTTTATTATCGCCTAAATTTTCTATTTTTATAATCATTTTTCTCTGTTCCCTTTTCATCGCATCCCCTTCTTCACTTTATGGAGATATTTTCTTAAATCTGCGTTTAATGTAAATATATACTTTCAATACCGGAAGGGCCTACTCATGGTGTCATGTGTTAAACTCTGGTCTCAGCATCCATCTGGTCTCTTTCACGCTTCTGGTCCCACTCAATGAGCTGATTTTTATTTAGGAAGACTGGGTGCCCTGGCATGAGCTTCCTCTGCTTTCCACCTTCGTCTCACTCCCGTGTGAAAATCCTACCTAGGAACTGTGCAGGACGGGGCAGAACAAGGAAACTGGCAGGCTTTGCTTCCGGGCACTAGCTGACTGCAGGGCTGTGGGACTTGACAAATGCCAGGATGAGGGCTTCAACCTAGATGACAACATCTGTTCTGCGCATCGGGGTGGGGGTAGGGTAGGGCGAGGGTGGGGGCACACCAACTGTGCCAACTGATCCACATACAGGACTTCAATTAATCGCTCTGCTTTTTTAGTACCACTTCTCGTTCTCACCACCAATCGTACCTGCCAATCCTGGGCCTGGGGTCTCTCGGGATTCCCACAGGCAGGCTGGTTCCCCGCTCCCTCTAGCTCCCTCCTAGCACATTCTGAGCTGTAAATCTTTCCACCTCTTTTCTCTGTCAACATGATCCCATCTGCTTTGTATTCTAGAAATTCACTGATGGCTGCTGTTTCACTGAACAGCCCTCCTCATTCCCTTCCTCTCCCCATCGCTATTCCATGTCTATTCCTATTACACAAATCAGCTGGATTCGGCAAGGTCCTAGAAGGGTTGGAACAATCTTACGGCTCCACCCTTCTTGAACTTTCTGACCACTAGACGGTTTCATCCATATATGTTATTTGTAGAAGTGGTTTTCTTTTAAAGTATAGATATCAAGGAAATCAGCTTCTAATGAAATTTTATGCTTAGTTTTGAAGTAGTACGTTTTTTAGCAAAAGGATCATTCACCATTTTATTAAAATGAAATTTAAAAAAGGACATGAGCCAGGAAAACTTCTAGTTTCTTCTGAATTTGACGACACATGGTATCTATGCCATTCATCCAAGAAAGGCAGTTACTTTCATTGCATGGGGTGGGGGCAGGGAAATTCAATTCTGAAGTACGTACAGGATGGTTTAGAGAGAGACATCTAGGAGGTAGTGAATGTGTATCTCTAAATGAAGGAGATCTGATCTTCAAATGTGGTCATTAGCCATGCTGCACTACAATCATCCAGCACATATACCACTTATAATGGCAAAGAGGAGAATTGTAGGGAATATAAAATGGTAAGGCGTGGAAGAAAGTCAATTTCCAGCAGAAACTGTAAGAGTGCCTGCGGCAAATGCTGCTGATACCAGGTGAGAACAGGACTAAAACAAATACACAAATTTTAGTCATTAAACTACTGAATGTCTTGGAAAAATAAACCAAGGGGCAAGGTAGTCAAAAATGAAAGCAGGCTTCAGATACTATCTGAAATCATGGTCTGTGTGGCACTGTCCTCTGCACCTCCATGCACCATCCTACTGGCAGTGTTAGACTGATTGGGGGAAAACCAGCCCAGCGAGGAGACTGATGGACGGATGAGGGTGGAACAAGAAAGACCAGACCTACAGAACGGAGGTGACTGTGGAGGAGGGCTGGAAGCCTGTCAGCAAGCACAGGAGCCGGACCAGCGGATGGGCACGCAGGACAGGGACCACACATGGGCTGAACGGTCGGAGGAGCTGGATGAGCAGGTACGCCCACAAGTGGAGGTGGGAAGTGGTTATGAACTGTGGGCAGGCAGAGGGAGGAGGAGGCGGCAGAAAGGTGGAGTCCAGGTCCCCGAAGTGGGGAGGGCAGAGGCACCCTGGCGCTGGACTGGCTAACACAAACAGCGAGGGCATCAGAGAGGACGGGAAGTAGCGAGGAAGACTTAAGGTCTCCAAATATCCCCGAGGACACAGAAATGACTGCAAGTAGGAGAAGCCCAACAAGCAGCAGGCGGCGCCCACAGCCCTGTCTAAGAAATCAGGACACACACAGGCACTGCGTGTTTCTCCACAGGGGTCAAAAGGGAGGGAATTCAAGGAGGAAGGGGAGAGTAGCCTCTCTAGGGTCTGGGCTATCGCTGTCAGGCCAGGGAGAGCACAGCTGCCCACTCAAGAGTTCAAACTGCAGCAGGCACAGAACCTTCCGTGGAGTGACTGCACTTACACTGATCATTCCCATCATTTGTGACAGTTATTTCGTCACTGTTTCAAACAGCAGGTGAAGCTTAGCATGAACTGGTCAAACGGCACTGGGTGTGCTTGTCTTGGGAGAGCCGTCAAAGGGCATCACGCTGCACACACAGTGACCTTACTAGAGACTCTCTATCACTGAAGAGAGAGGCCAGAGCCCAAGCCTGAAAGGGACGGCAGCTTGAAGCGGTCAGACACGGCAGATGCCTTATTTTCTGGAACATGCAAAGGTGGGTCCACAGCTCACACAGAGTAACACAGCTAGACAGCAATGACTGAAAGCATTCATACAATTTGCTTTCACTGACAGTGTGTTGCTTGCGGAATCATAAACATTAATTAATTTATGTGTCTTAGGTGCTATTCTATGCCTCTTCCTGTCCCTTAAAATTTTTAAAGGAAAAAAGTCTGACAATAGTGTGAAATGGGAGATTAAACACGAAGATGAGACTTCACATCTGACGCCCATCCTTTATTGTGCTGAGCACATATAACATGATCACAAGGTGAGGCTAGCACAAAGCTACCCTGAAATCATTACCATCTGAATCTAAACCACTTAATAATCTGGGTCCACAGTTAACCTGGAAGTTGGTTTCCATATTTTCTTTATCATACAACGAAGAAATACAGGAAAGCTCACATATTTTGTCATTACAAAGGACTTACTTGTTTCTTTTTAGGAAGTACTTTGTTTGTACGCTTGGTTTCTTGACACTTCTTCCTATTAATTTTCTTTTCTTTATAAGGCTGAACTTCTGTACTTTGTGCATTGCAAATATTCTCTTCTGTAAAACTGACCAACTGCTACAAAGAAAATTTACAGTCAGCTTCCCACAAAGCATAGCGGCCACAGTCAACACACAGCGGTCACTTCTGTTCATCTCACAGTGCTTCTAGCATTTTATAACCTATCATCTCTCAATTCACGAATTCCATCAGTGGCATTTTAACCCAAATTCAATCAAGGGAAATGGTAACTACCAACTTTTGATCTATTAAAGAAATACACAGCAGCATATGAATTCTACTCAATTACATTAGAAAGAAAGGAAACAACTTAAGAACTAGTCGGTTTATTCATTTATTGAATCTTAACAGAGAACAATTTGGTACCTAATATAGTTGTTTTGAGTTATGGGAAAGCAAATCGTGAACTGTTATGCTATCTGGATTTGAATTCTGGGTTTATCAACCAACCGTATCAGCTAAAACTTTTATGAAACTGGCACATATTAGATAACCCCAGGTTATCTAATACAAAAGAACAGTGGCGGGAGACATGCATTCAGTGAGAGTTATTCTTTATCACTCCCAGCTAAAATACATAAACAAGTAAAAGCACAACTTAAAGAACTGCATTCATAATCATTTCCTGGCTCTGTTAATTACATGCTGATCTCCATATTCATCTCAATAAATTCTTGAAATTATAGATCTCAAACAAGATTTCCAAACAGATTCCTTTCTACATTAATACAACTATAAAAGGATCTTGTTAATATTTACTCTATTAAAATTAATACCAAATCAGTAAAATGCCAACTCTGCTGGGTAGGATAAAGCCATAATTCTTAAGAAATGATGTAACCAAGATTTTATACATTGTAATTCAAGAATTAAAAAACTTTAAGATTGAATTTAAATACTTACGGTTCTTCTGTTAGAAGTCCGCGTTAGTCTCCTCACATTATGGGAGGGTATTTTCGTGTGGTTACTTGAAGAGCTAAAGTCGTCAGTGCCTGACAAGATACAAGCAACATAAAGTGACTAACATAAAACTGTGACATGCATTATCTTCTGAAACAGAAAATTTTCTGGCTATCCACTTTTTCTTTTAATATATTTAAACATAAATAACTAGAGAGTGGAATAATTTTGAAATCCAAAATTATTTTTTGAAAACTTTAAGCTTATTAAATATCCACACACTTATACCACTCTCCATGGAGACTACATATTATGCCAATATAACAGATTAAACCATACTGCAAAAAAGTACATTCAAATCATGTATTAAGTAAATATATGTATTTTCAAAAACTACATTTTGTACAATAAAGTTCTAATTAGGGCATTAAGATAACCGTGAAAATAGTCTTTGGTTCTACTTAATAATATATGGCTTGGATGCTGGGTTCACAGAGTTGCTCTCTACCAAAAAGAAGCCACTGACGGATTTATGCCAGGGAAAAATTCTCATCCCCAGCAACCATTCCATCACACTTGCTGTTCGGAAAGCTGGAAGGAATATTTATTGTATTGTCATGATAATAAAAAGCAGAGTTTCTGGGAAGTACTTGTACCAAAAATGTCATTTTAATGCTAATGGAAAATTTTGGATTTTTAAGAATGACTTGGAGAAAGGGCGCAACTCAGCAGGTAAAGCTCTTGCCTGGCAAGTGCAAGTCCCTGGGTTCATTTCTTCAGTACCACCTAAGCTGGGTGTGACGGCATACACTTGTAATCCCAGCACTTGGGACGATGAGGCAGGAGGACTGTTGTGAATTTGAGACTAGCCTGGGCTACATAATGAGCTCAGGACCAGCTTGAACTACACAGCAAGACTCTGTCTCCAAAAAAACTATTGCAATCCAAATCATTTCCGCCATGCAAATTGTAGTAACTTTCTCTTGACAATGAAGAGTTGAAGACATCAACAGCACTGCCCATAGCAATTTAAGTAGGGCACCTGCTTAAAGTTTTATGTGGGTGACTGAAAGCTATGTGATTTGGAATGGAAATGGACAGAGGGCTGGTCCCCAACTTTTCTGATACCAGGGACTGGTTTAGTTGAAGATCATTCTCCTAAGGAAAGGAGGTGTTACTTCTTATGCACTCGGTTGTTGCTTTAAAATGGTACCAACAACCTGAAGACTGGTGGCGGGGGGGAGCTCTGCCTCCTGTTAGATCAGAGGGGCTTTACAACCTAACAGGAGCATGCTGACAGGAAGCGGAGCTTCTCTAGCCGCTCACCTCCTACTCCCTGCTCATCTGTCCTGGTGGCCTGTCCTTCCAAGGCCATTGCAGAGGAACCGGTCCACAGCCCAGGGTCTCCTCTGGTCTAAGCTACAGTACTAAGTTTTCAAGCCAAGCATTCACAGCTATAACAAACATGAGACTTTAAAAAGAAAATAAGATTGCATTTCATATATTGAAAAAAGTAAAAATGATTTTTATAAAATAAAAATTATACCTGAAAGAGTCTCAGAGATTGAAGATTTCTTAGGGCTCAGAACTGTCAATGATATCTGAAGTGGTTCTATGTTTTCCTAAACAAAAGGAAAAAAAGTAGAAGGTGGATACCCTTAAATTCAGTTGACATATAAAAAAAATGTGCCTAAGGGACAACCCATAATTATGGGTCCCTCTTCTGACTAGCAGAAGCTTCATCCTCCCTCTTCCCCTTCTATTTCTCTTTCCCCTTCTATGATTTTTCCAAGAAAGTATTCTATTCACAACCTAAAAAAAAAAATGCCCCAAAGAAAAAAGGTAAGGACATAGTTTGGTAGGAACAATTACAATAAGCATAGAGATGAGAATTCGATAAAATATTAAAGGAAGGCAGTAGATAGAAAATCTCTTATCTTCATAATGAAACCATGTTCACTAACTGTAATCCACCAAAATAAAAATTTATTTAAAAAAGTAGTTGAAAAGACCCGCTAAGTTACTTTTTGATGTGTGTAAAAACTCATGTCCTAATTCCTACCAAGTAAATAAGGAAATCCATTCATGGAAGCCATTGCGAACATTACAAAATCATTCAAAGAACTTCAAGATAAATGGCAATGTACAGACAGACAATGTAATTTGCACATGTAATTGTCAGTAAGATAAGAGCTGCTGATTTTTTTTTCATCGTTTTTAACCCAGAAATGGAAGCTTGATTTTGTCACGTTTCTCATGCACCGTGCTAGCTGATCATGTTGTCTTCTGTCTCCTTCACTGTTAACATGGTGAGCTACCTTGTTTTGGAAACACTAAATCAATGTTGTGTCCCTGGTCTAAATCACACATGGCCATGGTTAAATTATCTTTTTATGTATTACTATGTTTAGGAGGATGTTGTGCTATAATTTTCTTACGTTTGTTTTGGTTTGGGTTAATGGTGTCATCGATGAATATGGAAGTATTTCCACCTCCTCACCTTTTGGAAGAGTATGTGCAGAACTATAATGAGACTTGTTTAAACAATTGGTAGAATTTGTCAGTAAAATCTGGAGCTCTCTGAGGGTGAAGGTTTAAGTGACAATTTACACTTGTTTACTTGATATATAGCTACTGAGTAAGGTTTGGTATACTATGTCTTTCCGGGACAATGTCTGGTTTATATAAATTGTCAAATTTATCAGCATAAAGTTGTTCACACTATTTCCTCATTGCCACTTAATATTTCTCTCTCTTTTTTCTCATGAATGTGATTACAGGTTTACTAATACTTTTAAGACATATTTTTTTTTTCATTTGAGAAAAATCAAGAATGTATGTAGTACTTTAATTCTAAGATGGCTGCTTTTCCTATATTAATCTCTGAAATCTGAGTATTTCTTACAATTCATGGTATAGTAATTTTCAGCACTTTCTTAGGGCTACAACAGTAAACCATTGGTTTGTCTTGTTATTAATTACTTTTTATTTCCCTGAGACAGGGTTTTGCTCTTTAACCCAGACCGTTCTGGAACTCACTATGGAACTCAGGCTGCCCGTAAGCACACACTAATCCCCTTGCCTCAGCCTCCCGGGTACAGGGGTTACAAGTGTGTGCCACCACTCCCAGCTAATGTGATGCTAGGGAACTGACCCCAGGGGCTTGTGCTTGCTGGGAAAGCTGTCTAAGAGCTGTGCTATTCTTCCAACTCAACAACAGATGTCTTAACAACTTATAATAGCATTTAGGGCTTATAAAATATACTACATATAAGAAATCATAGAAGTATTGCTTATAAAAGGAAAAGGCTGGTAAATAACCTTATGGAAAGTAGATTAAAAGATGCACACCATTTAGTCCACCTCCTGATCTCAAAAGGATCATTACTGTTTGTGTAAACCAGGTGAGGCCTGGTGAAAAATCAGCTGATTTATTCCATGCTTCCCACACTTACAAGATTCTCCTCTTTGTCATCAAAATCTGGTTGAGGCAACTGCTCGAGAACTAGTGGCTCCTCAAGCAGCAGAGGACTGACACAACTTAACTCCTTTTGACGGGCAGGCGTTCCTCCTCTACGCAAGGGGGTGTTTGCTGGCAAAGACTCATCAAACAACTCAGGGCTTAGGTCCTCTCCAAACGTGACTCTCTTGCGCTTCCTCATGTTTACAAAGGCTGGTGCTTCACCATTTCCTTGATCTACAGATACTGGCAAGGTATAAACAAAGAAAAAAAATAAAGATTTATTTTTTTAACCTAAACTACCTTTGAGCATAGTTAATACTGTAAGCATTCAGTAATTATTTGCATAATTAAAACTGCAGTTTGTAGAGGAAAATCAAACTAGAAAAAGAAAATTTCAACTAAGACACAGCATAGATTTTTGAAGTAAAATTTTATATAAATATCAAAAGTTCCACCACTAAGTAGAAGTAGACAGGTGAGGTATAGAGCAAGTTGTTTCTATTTGCTTCTTCAGGGCTAGGGATGGACCTATGACCCTGTGTGTGTCAGGCAAGTGCTCTAAAACTGGACTGCACTCCAGTCCCTACAGTATTTCTGAGCCTCTCCAAAGAGTTTCTATCCGCTCCTACTCTTCTGCATTCCCACGTTAGTTTCTGAAACATCAAAGCACTAGCAGATTATTGAAAAACTGATACATCAGATTTTACTAAGCAGAATAGGATATCCTCAGGCTTAAAAGAAAATATAAATTCTTACCTGCTTTTTGTTCTTCGCAACAGTTCAAAAAATTTAAGGCTAAGCTTGAGTGAGTTCCATTATCACAGAGGTTACTCTGGTGTGCCTAAACAAAATCATCAGTCATTTTACCCACATAAACATATAGTCATTAAAAGTGGCCATTTTAAAGACTACCTTTATTTTTGTAATTGTTCTGACTTTAAAACACTATGATACCTGTCACAGAGAAAAACTCAGTTCTCTTGCCTACATACTGTTTTTTTCTTTTTGGTGACGGAGTACTAGAGATATAACCCAAGGCCTTCACACGGAGCTACATCTCCAGCCTACTTTTTTGTTTTTAAGACAGGGTCTCACCAAGTCACTAAGTTGCCCAGCTTGGGTTCAAACTTGTGATCAGTTCTATGCCTCAGCCTCACAGGGTGTTGGGATTACAGGCCTGCACCACCAGGTCTATCCCTAACATCGTACTTCTGTGAATTGTATTTTAGGCCAATATCAAAGAACAGACATCCATGAGTGGGGGGTTAAAGTCATTTCATCTTTGGCCTAGTAAATGGAGTTAAGGAAGCTTTAGGTGGCTAGAATCATAACAGTACTGGGTCTGGTATCAGGTGAGGCAGTAAGAGTTAAGAACTGCACTGAAACAAAAAAACCCAGAAGTGAATGACCTGGCAGGTGTTCTGTCTTTTAAGCATGGAAATACACCTTTTTTAAGTGTTTAAATTTCCTGTCTGTTACTGTATTCTTGAATAAGAAAAAGGATAGGAAGCTTTCATCCCTGTGTGTTTACCTAAGTGAAGACTACAGAGGCGAAATAGAAAGAAAAGGATATTGTAAACCCTGAAGAAAAAAGCCAGGCTGCCCTCACCCAGGGCCACTGGAGGTCCTAAGAGTTAGGCTGGGGCTGAGCCAAAGGGCCCACCGAGCCATCACCCACCTGTCCCCTCCTCTGAAAGTCCTGCCCAGCCCTTGTTCTTGACAGCTACTCATTTTGTCCACTATGACCAAGCCAAGAACAGCACCTGCTCTAAGAACAGCCTGGCTCCATACAAACCACTGGAATCTGTTAGCCTGCAACATCAGTTATTTTTCCTGACAAGGAAAACACACACATGCTAATATTGGAAAATACATTAACTTATACAACAAAATTGATGGTTGTCTTTTTAAGGTAAAACAACCACAAAAATTAGCAAATAACTTGAGTTTTATAAGCCAAACAACTTTGGGCAGCTTAGTGAAAACATCAGTTGTAAACATCTTCCTATGACTCTAACAGCAGACTGGAGGTTTGCTATGTCACATTGTTAAACAAGAGTCAGCAAGATGTCCAATCTCTTTTAGAAGATAAACACAAGATACAAATGAGCACTGCTCAGATACTTGGAGGTCCAGGTCAGTTCTTCAACCAAAAAAGATGTTAAAAGATTTAAAATAGCGATTTATGATCAATTATCCATGGAGATAAAGGAAAATCTATTCACTTTGGCATTAGAGACATATTGGTAGGTATTGTTGTACATTATAGTGCTCATGGTGCTGATATCATTCTATCCTCTTATGCTAATGTTAAAAATGCTCTATAAGATATTATCTAATGTTATCCTTTTACATACAAGAAAACCAGAGTTTGAAAAGGTTGCTGTGCCTGGCTATTAAATTTCCAAGTCAGGGTTTGAAAGCAGGCCCCATGACTCCAGCACTCCTGCCAGCATCCTTCATAGCCTCACAGTTAGCCACGGATTCTAACACAGTCCTGGTTACTCAGTAACCTCCAAGCCCACCTGTGTGCAAGTGGGGCAGAGTCCTACTGCTACAGACGTGCCAGAATGATGATGCAAACTACTCGGTAAGCGGTACCTGCTTCTCATTAGCTTCCTCTTTTCTCATATCAACTGAATTTAGAAAAAAGCTTGGCTAGCAGAGGTATTTTTAAGGCTAAATATTTTGGATAGATAAGCAAGAGACTGACACATGAATTGTGAGTTGCTAATAAATATTATTATATATTCATATGAAATTAACTAATGAAATACAATTCCATTAGTACAACTGACCATTACAATTAAAATAATTCTCTTAAAGTATCATTTCCTTGCATCACGTTCAGTATACTACATTTGACACCACCACCAAGAAAAGTAAAACAAAACAAAACAGAACAAGAAACAAACTCCACACAGTGCTATGAATGAGAAAAGGAGGGGAGCAACAAATCAGGGCAGACATTTCCTTTCACCCCAGTCAATCTATAACCTCCCAGAGGTACTGCTTTGAAGCAAAGTGAACTTTCATTCATTTGCCTTAGGATAAGTACCTATTCCCTTACCTGTAAGCTCTCTATAGACAGCTGCTTAATCGAAGGTTTCTTCAATACAGAACGAAGTGCCGAGGCCTCAGCAGATGGGATGTCTCTCCACACAGGAGCAGCCGGTGCCTTGTCTCCAGGGATGGTGTCCGAGCTCATCCCTGCCGCCAGTGTGTCACATGGGGTGGCATCACTTGATCCTGAGACCTCTGTGCACTCTGCAAATATGAGTCCTTCAAGACAGACATGTGGGTGTGAGAGGTGGAGAACGTTCAAATCCTCTTGTTTTAGACCAAAGCTACTTGGTGAACTTGCAGGCAGGATGGTATACTATTAAGGAACTCAACTTGAATACCTCCTGCCCACACAGTAAAAATATCTGGGATTTTACCTGACAATATATGAAACAGAGAAGTAGCATTGCTCCCCATTTTTGAATTCAAAGCTGTCCACTAAAGGTAAAGGTTCAAAATTTTGGCCCCGAGACATCTGGGTAAGATGCTGGACAGAGCCCCGTGAAGTGGCTGTGCTGCGGGTCTGCGTCCTCACCGCAGACTCCCTTCAGCCCGACACTGCAGAACTGCAACTTCACTGCCGAGGCGACCATCAAGTGAGGAGAACGACACCGAACCAGCCAAAGCTGACCCGCCACACTCACAGGTTCTGCGCCAGCCGCTGCGGGGACCCAGTTACATAAGGATTCTAATTACTGACACATGTGAATTTTGGTGGGAAAAGACAAATACTACAACATGTATTTGTACTAAAAGTTTTTGCTTACAGCAAATTGTAAATTTTAAAAACAAGCAAGAGAAGGTCTGTGGGGAGAAAGATGGGTGAGAGAGATGTGAGCATGAAGTGGCGGAGCACAACATGGCTACCAAGGCGCGCCGAGTCCGTGGTGGCTGGGGAGGCGGTGGCAGTCCAAGCACCTGGCAACTCTGCAACAGGTGCCAGAAAGGCAGAGATCGCTGCGCTGGAATTCCTGCCACATAAACAGGAAGGGGGAAGCCAGGGAGAGACGAGAGGTTATTATCTGAGTCTCCTTCCCAAGTTTCCCCATTGTGCAAGATCTCGTTGACTCCTCTCGCAAGCTCACTGCGATACAGTAACCAGACGACTTATTATACCTCTGGACGGAGCCCTGGAACGTTGACCAAGGCCCCACTGCTCGCAGTAGACCCAGCTCTCCCTGCAGTAGCTCAGTATTTTGGGAAAGCAGTCAGTGGGATACTCAGATGGGATCTTGGACCTCATCATGAGTTACCAATTTAGACAGAATATAAAGTGAAGTGTCCAATACTGTGAAGTGTGTTTTTAATGAGCACATTTTATATGATTTGTAGTTATTACTGAAGAGCACCTCCCTCCTAAGCAAAGCAAAGAGGATTAATAGGAAGACAAGAACGCCTCATTCAGTAATGGGATAGACCCTTAAGCTAGCTCTGCACCTTACACATGCAGCTGGTCAGCCATTCATTTCCAGACGGGAAGGTAAAAAATCCGAGCAGATAATTATAGAACAAAGGCCAAAGGTGCTCTTTTTAAGGGAAAAGGAAAAATGCAGAGGGAAACTTGGATCTTTAGAAAAAAAGTTCTAGTTACAAAAGACTATTCTTCCTTAGTTCCTGTGAGAACAGACGTTGTAATCCCAAAGCAACACTCTTACAAAAATCTATGAAGTAGTTTAAAACGTAACACATAAATTCAAACACAATTCCAAGAGGAAAGAAGGAAAAAAAAATCGAAGTTGGCAAAACCAGAGAACAAAAACCAGAAAATGTGATAAAATAGGAACGTAAATCAAAACATATCAACAATTAATCTAAACTTTAACGAGCTAAAAGTAAACTATCAGAATGGACAACAAAAGCAAGATGTAAACATCTGTCTACAAAAGTTTAAATGCAAGCATACTAATTCGGGAAAAAGATAAACATTTTGTGCATTTAAAAATACAAATGAGTCAAAAACAAAACGTGTTGTTTCTCTAAAATATCATACTTTCTTACTGAAAGCAGTTTAAAAGAGAAGCCAGTGCTCACATAATAATTCCAAGGCATTTCTTACTGGGCCGATCACACCTGAAAAGTAGGGAGGAACTACGTTTAAGATGCAGGTGCACTAATCACTTATGTCGAAAATGAAAGACACAACCAGCACAATATACTGAGGAAAATTATAAACTTACCTGTTGAGGCCTCTGTGCACTCCGGAAGGGGAACAAATTCTCCAGACTGAGATACACTAAGTTCAGTTGATTTCTTGGAGGAAAACATTTAAAGAGAAAGGAAGTTTACATTTTACTCCTTATAGTGGTATCAATACCTTTACGGAGATCTGAATGAGCATTATGGATTAGCTGCAAAGCTCAATAACTTTCCTTTACTCTCTAGTAAACTCAAAGGACACAGGAACCAAGAATATCCATCGTGACTATATTCTAAACATCCGACAAAAAAATTTTCAATTCCCTCCAAAAAATTTAAGACACACTTTGTAACCTATAGAAGATTACAAAACTATGTTGGCATCTCTCCCTTGAAAAGTGACATGTGGTGGTTTAACACCAAAAGATATCAAACATCAGTGGCTAGAATAGAAAATATCTTTCTATTAATTCAGAAATCAATTCTATGTCATGGTGTATGTGCAATAAATCAAAGTCCTGAGAAGAATCACTTACTGTTGCTTCTGCCAGCTGAAAATTTCTTCTTATTGGAATGAAGCACAGGGTGCTTAAGTTACAGGCAACTCTGGGACACAGATAAAACCCCTGGGCCTTCTAACACTCTCGAAAGACTACCAACCACATACTATGATAGCCATATCCTGGATCTAAGTGACAGAGAAGGTGCAGGAAATGCCCACACAGTGACTGGGGACCAAGCGCATCACACAGAGAAGAAGTGTGGCACAACATAAGCTGGTCACAGGCCTGGCTCCCAGAGGGCCAGCAGTCTTTTATCACCCCTCCAGAATCTAGAGGAAGCCATAAAAATTCCTCATAATACCTGAAAGAAGCGAGCAAAGCAACCAGAATGGCTAAACAGCACCCTGGTTCCCAGGCCGTGTAAGTCGGCAGGGAGCTGAGCAGCACTGCAAGAGCTGTGGACGCACAGCGTACCTCCCACAGATTGCCTTCACCCTACTTATGACCAGCAGGTTGTGAGTGGTGTTTCGATAATCCATTCACACGCCAGCATTCCCCATCAGGACTGAGCACCACACTCGGCGGGACCACCACCTCCAAGAGCACCACGCAGGGGACCCCAGGGATTAATCTCATTAAATCTTTGTGAATAATCACAAAAAGCAACCTCTCTATCAACACTATCTGCAATAAGCACTAATCGAAAGGACACCTGCACACGCACATGTGCAGCAACAGGCAGAATGCAGGCAGCACAGTGAGGAGGGCCTCGGAGCCCTGGGCTGCCTAAGCACAAAGCCGCGGCTTCCTTTCTCTGGGTGCAAAGAATCACCTCAGGAGGAGCCGCAGGGTCACCAACAGTCTGCAGACCCGTCACTCTTCCGCCCGTGCAGCCCAGGCTGTCCTCAGAGCTGCTCTGCCAGGCCAGTCTCCGACGTTTGGATGACAACTCTCCAGGAAACCCGGGCTCCCAACATTTACCAGGACCCTTTTTTCTGGCTGTATACACAAAGCACAGTAAAAACAAAATGACACAAGATTTACCATTCTATTTTATAAGATCCCTGGTAAGGTTCATACATTGCAATTTTAGAAAATTTAGTACTTATTTCTAAACTATCAATAAAAACACAAATCTGTTACCCTTTTCTACTCAGAAAAGGAAATTTAAAAGAGAAAATAACAAAAAGAATAACTTTAATATCAGAATTAAGATTTTCCAGATCCTAAAATGTACCAAGATACACTAAAAGACATCTGCATTTATGATATGGCTATCTCACCTTTTCTAAACTTATCATGAACCCTTTTATCTTCATTTTAAAGAATGTTATTATGACTGAATACTATTCTCGTTTGATACAACTGCATGTGCCTCAACTCTTTTCAGCTATAAAAAAGGAATTTAAACTTATAATACTGATTTAAATAATTTTTTAAACCTAGGTAAAAATACTAATGGGTACATTACAAACAAAAAATACAAATGAGTGCATCTCACTGGGTCCTAACCATGGAGCTACACAAACTGGAGATGCTTTCGGTTAATTAATGCCGAACTGCATCCAGGTGTTGAAATGCACTTGAAGATGGTTGATGGGGTAAAAACCAAACTGGAACCTCAGGGAGTATAAGGTGCCACAAGGAATGGTTGTAACAATTGCAGTAAGACCAAGATTGTGCTGCCTTCTGGTGTGGGAACTGCTTTGTGGTGGAAAATAAAATCAGAAATGCCTCAAAAATAACCAAATGTATCATAATCCAAGAGTTACAGTAAAGAATATGGTGACTAGGGGTGGGAGAAATAGCTCAGTGATTAAAGAACTTGTTTAGCAAGTGCCAGGTACCTGAGTTCAATGCCCCGCACCACATAAGCTGGGTATGGCAGTGCATGCCTATAATCTCACCACTTGGGAGCCTGAGGAAGAAGGACTGCTGTGAGTTCAAGGCCAGCCTGGGCTACACAGTGAGTTCAGAAACACCCCGGACTATAGAGTGAGATCTTATCTCAAAAAACATAGCAGAGTAAGCAGGGTATTAGATATTATATTAAGTTGGATATATTTGTAGTTAACATAAGGGCTGGATACATAGTTTTTTTGTTTTGTTTGAGACAGGGTCTCGCTCTGACGTCCAGAGCTGGCTCTGAACTTACTATGGAGCCCAGGCTAGCTTTGGACTCACAGCAATCCTGCCTCAGCCTCCCGAGTGCTGGGACTATAGGCATGTGACACCAAGTCTGGCTTAGGGCCAGATATTTGGTATTCACATAAATGTTTACCAAAATTAACAATAATTCTGTGAAAATCAACGTTTGTAAACTCAAATTCGCCACACACCGTATCTGAAAGTTGATACGAGCTAATTAGCTTTGTTTTTTTAAATCTTAATAGTTTTCAAATCAGATGGAAATACAAGTTCAGGAATGTCCAACTGGTATCTTTTTTTTTTTTTCCAAGCAAAACCAGAAATCTAAACTTGTTTGCAGCGTGCTAAAGTTTACATGTTATTCTCCATTTAAACACACAACTGTGCTCCGAAAGGACCGAGCTCCTACTTACTGTGGAGCCGGGTTACTCAGAAATTTGTCTAACCATACAGAGATCAAAACTGAGCGAGTTCTTTCTGTTCACCTAGGCCTGCTGCCGTGGATCGTCCTTCCGCCTGTGAGGGTTCTGGACAGTCAGCCGCCTTCTCATCTTCTTGTATGGAGTGAAAAGCTGACTGGAAAGCAGATATCCGCTCTCTCAAGGAGCTAACACCTCGATACAGCGCAGGGCTGCCCTGTGAAGACAAAACAGAGTACTGAAAGTTAAACACAGCTCAGAGATGCCAGGCCCGTAACTACTGAATTCAACAGCAACTACACAAGGCCTCTTTAAAGATCAGAGGTAACGAATTTCTTCAGAGTTACACACTCTATGAATATTTGGTGTGCCGTAGTCTTCTCAGTCTCCCGTCTGCTCCTCCCAGTTTTCAGTAGATCTAAACAAAGAGAAATGGCTGAGCAGGACCAACAGACACGTAACTCCAGGCTGGCTAACAGGGAGACTAATAAGGCCCTGGTTGACGCCAGCAAATGGGTGTGATAGGTAGACAGCACTTTAAAAAAGCACCCAGACAAAAGGCACCCTGATTATTGGGTTAAACAATTCTTTGGACTCCGAGGTCCTAAGGGCTTTCTTTTATACCTCAGGGTCCATTACACAACATAATCTCAGCCAATCACATTTAACAGAGAAAGAGTTTAGCACAAAAATGTTTGAGAAATGTCATCCCTCATCCCAAAAGGTTATATAAAGGGCACAAAGAAAACACTGAGACCCAAAGACGGCACAAAGAACAAGAACCAGGAAGAATTTGCTTATAGGGAAATTTTGTCAAGGGTTGCTCTAAAAGCATCCACTGACAGTACGTGTGACAAGTCTGTCACACGCCAAGTCTCAATAAACTGCTTGAACCCAAGCTCATCTCTACTCAGCACCCTCAGACCACATAAGCCTCCAACCTGTGAGGCCAGAGCAAGACACAGAAGTCCCACACTAGCTCCCTTGTTGTCCCGTCTCACACTACCTCTGGCTCTTCCTAGCTAACTTTTCTTGAGTTTATGAGATGTGAAAAACGCTTATCTCCTTGGAGCTGGAAGCTAGCCATTCACTTAAAAGAAAAATCTAGAACTTTCTAGAAATTGTGTTATCAGGAGCCAGGCAAAGATTAACAAAATAAATATACACAACAGCAAAAACAGAAATGTCACATAAAGGCAGGTAATATAAAACTCAACAGGCTATTCTTATAAAAATGATTAAGTTCACTATTCAGATTTTTTCCCCTTTATTATTTGAACCACTAATATGTCTCCACTAACAGAGACTTTGTGGAAATTCTAGAATTTATACCAACAAAAGTAAAGTAAAACGCTACCTTCCTTAAAATAACGTATTGGAAAAGGTACTAAAAACTTAAGTCATGTTTGATGATCTGGTCATACATCTGATTTTATTTCCAGTGAAACACACTCACAAAACAAAGTCTTATACAATTACAGAACATTTAAAATTCAAATACACTAGATGATGAAAACCTTTGTGACCTAAGCGGCACACAATATTAATGAAAGGTTCATGGGCAACTCCTCCCTATGAGCCACAGAGGAGATGGTGCACCTCAGGCACACACACTACCCTGAAGGCACTCTTGCGCACAAAGGCCTTCAGAAGAACAACGGTTGTGAACCAAAGCCTCTTCTCTGATTTTGTATACTCACAACTGAAACATGGCTAGAGAGTTTAATGTCCTAGTCACCTGGAGCCCTTAGAAGTGCTGCTTAAAACTATAAGTTTTCCTAGTCAAAATTGCTTTTCCTCTACTTCCCGCTAGAGGAAGAGATCAAGGTTTATATTAAAAGACATAAAATATTCAAGATGTTCAGTTTGTTTTTTTTTTGACACATTTGTTTTATGAGTTGTGCCGATTGGTCAAACTGCTATGTACCAGAAACTATTCTGGAACTCAAAATCCTGGGAAGCACTACATTTGGGCACAAAATTCTGAGAACATATTAAGGTAGTTTCAGGTGTAAGGGACGTTATAAAGAAGACAAAACACAAATATGGCTGAGCCACTGAAGTGCTACTTTAGCTGGAATCTGAATTAACCTCACAATTGAAACCACAAGCATGAAAATGGATTAAGAGAAAATTCCTTTAGGAAAAAGCATTCTGCAAAACTAGGAAAGCAGCAGCAGAGGCCCTTGGTGGAAACAAGGCCACTGACAGGAAGGCGAAGGTTATGAGGCCGGCAATGTGCAGGCTCAGACCAGCGAAGGGGACAGGAAGGCTGCAGCAGGGGTTGGGTTTAATGCAAGGCACTACAGGACGTCATGGGAATGTCTGAAGTGACGTAGTCAATAATCTGGTTTCTAGTTTAGGTATCAGTCAGACTTGGAGAGCAGCGGGTCCGCTAGGGATAGAGGTGTGAGGAGACCAGGTGAGGGAAGCAGTGGGTGACCATAGTAAGAGTCACCCAGAGGTGTGTGTGGCAGAGGAGCCGAGGGGGATGTGAAGAATCACAGTCTGGCTTTGGAAGCAGGACCAAGAGGCGTGGGGCTAGACAGATGCCTCGTGCTCTGGTCAGGTTCTCCAGCAGTGCTGAGTGAAAACCCACAGAACCACCAGCTAGGCAGCTGGCACGAAGGTCTGCAGTCCTAAGGAATTCTGGGCTAAAGACAGACATTCAAGGAACATCAGGACGTAGATGATGTTTAAAGCAAAGAGAAGGGGCAAAGGCAAGCTCTGGGTACGCCAGCGTTTCCGAGGGAAAACTGGGAGTGGGGGAGTGCAATTACCAAGTACAACCCAGAGAAAACGAAAACTGACACAGGAAGAAAATCCCACGATGGCTGGAAGTTCACTGAGATGAGAGCACTACAGACATGAGGCAGAAAGATGAGCTACCAGTAAGACGGGGATCCGGCTACACGGAGGTGTCAAAGCCGACATCATCACGTGACCCACAAGGGATGGCGGGAGCAGAATAGAGACAGACTTTTGGATCTGTGGAAGTCAAAAACTGAGCCTACCAGGATGATGCCACCCATCTGGTTTTGAAACATTCCAGGAAAGAAAAAATCAAGAGTACTGGAGGGAAGCTGGAAAGCAGCTTCCCCTTTCAAGTGTTTTCTTTCTAAAATGGGAGAGGGGCTGGAGGAATGGCTCAGCAGTTAAAGTGAGCAAGCAATATACCAAGTGCTAAGTACCAGAGTTTGATTCCCCAGCACCACCTAAGCCCGGTGTGGTGGCACATGCCTACAATCCTAGCACTCGGGAGACTGACGCAGGAGGACTGCCATGAGTCCAGGGGCAGCCTGGGCTAGAGAGCGAGACCCTGTCTCAAAAAAAAAAAAAAAAAAAGCAGAAAGGTGGGGAAATAAATAAGGAAAGACTTTTTAAAGCACAAAACCCCATATTTTACCAAAAAAATCTGCTCATGTATTTGCAGAACGTTTCAGTAAATCATGACATATTTATTTATGTACAAGTGATAGACGCGCGCACAGAAGATGAAAGGGCAGGATGCACACCCAAGGGCACTTAAAGCACAGAATCAGACCAGCAGGTCGAAGAGTAGCACTGACTTGTTCCGAGAACTCTAAAAGTTAAAGAAAAAATATTTCTTTCATATTAAAACTAGTTGTCTCCAAGTCTAGGAAATACAAAATGTAATTTAGAAAATCAAAAAATTATTGAACATTTTAAAACTACAGTTATGTTAAGAGTTACAGCTTCCACTGCAACAGCAGACTTGAGGGAAACCTTCTACTCTTAAAAATTGAGGACTTTGGGGCTGGAGGAATTGCACAGCGGTTAAAGCACTTGCCTAGCAAGCACAAGGCCATGAGTTGAATTCCCTAGCACCATATAAGCTGGGTGTGGTGACTCATGCCTGTAATCCCAGTATTCTGGAGGCTGAGGCAGAAAGATTGCTGTGAGTTCAAGGTTAGCCTGGGCTACCTAGTGAGTCCAGGACCAGCCTGGGCTACAAAAAAGAAAATAAAATAATAAATAAATAAAAAGTTGTCAAGCTCAAAGTATTTCCTTCTAACTTCTTTTTGAACATGTAAATTTCTTTGGTAAGAAATGTTTTCTTTCTTGTGACAGATTTAACTCTATCTCTAGTTCCTTATCCCCCTTTTTTCTTCTTTTTGAGACAGAGTCTTGCTCTGTAGTCCAGGCTGGTCCTGAACTAATTTTTAGCCTAGGCTGGCCTCAAACTCACAGCAATCCTCCTGCCTCAGCCTTCTGAGTGCTGGGATTAGAGGTTTCAGCCAGCCACCACATCCAATTTATGTGGTGCTGGAAAATCAAACTCAGGGCTTTCAGAACTATGCCCTTAGTCTTCCAGCTCATTTTTACTTTTGGTTTCGACACAGGGTCTTACTAAATTGCTAAACTGCGCGGGCTGGGCTCAAAATTTGGATCCTCCTGCCTCAGCCTCTGAGGGTGCTGGAATTACAAACTTGCACCACTGGCCCAGCTTCAAATTCACTGTTAATTTATAAAAGGTCAGCCACAACTCCAAAGTCTGACTAACCACAATTTGCCAACTAGGTGTGCTTTCCAGTAAAAACGATGTTTTATGAAAAAGGTGGTTAGCTCTGCTCACAGATCACTCACATAATGCCTCCAGAAAGACCCAGCATACTCCATGCATACTCCCAAAGTGCTCAATGCTGACTTCCCATTTCTTTGCCCATAATACTCAAGGGCTGAGATTTAGTAACGTTTAGAATTTTTAGTGAAACAAATTGTTTCCTGTGTGTGCCTATCAATGACACACACAGTGCATGTGATGCCAGAAGCCTGGCTCATGCTAAGGCCCCACGGATTTTAATCACCACTGATTTTGCACCATAATGCAAATTATCAACATAATTTTAAAAAGCAAGTAGCACCTCAGCAAAATTACAAATATAGTTTTGACTTCATGGACCTCCAGGAGTCCTTTTCGCGGTCTGACAAACATTAAGATTCATCAGCTCAAGTCCAGATTAGATCACTCTAAAACTGAAAAACGAAGTGGCAATATAAGCAAATTATTTTAGAATAGAAAGACCAACATCAAAAATTACTGTCCTTTACAAACTTGAAGACATGTCTTTCATAAGCCTTTTACTACTATTTAGAGGTATACATTATTTTGATAAAAATTTGAAAAAATATCCAGTACATCCATATCAGAAGACAAATAAATCTTCTTTTGTTCTAAATATTTTCGACTGGCCCCTACACACTAACATATAATTGTCACACAAGCACTGAAAACTTAGAGAAGCCATGAAAAGAAGAGTTGGAAAGCATTGCCTCAACTAATTAGACAAAAAGACATGAGCATGGAAAACAGCTCGCAAAATAAAATAGAAAGCCCTTCTAAAAAGCCACTTGTGTTGAAGGTCTCTGAACTCTTAGTGCACCCACATCCAACATCTTCACTCATACTAGCTGCATATTCTTACTCTAGGTCCAAAACACAGAGGCATGTTAAGTCTTTGCTGAGCACCTTTGCAACAAAGCTCCAAAACGGAAAGAACATTTTCCTGGCAGAATCTGATGAGAATGAGAAGGAAATCTTACCACAGAGTCGGAACCCTGTGCCAAGGGAGACCTCTCAGCATTCTTTAAATTCCGCTGCTGAGCAATGAACCGAATGAGGTGGTTGGTTTCTGGAGAGCCCCGGGCACCAACTGTGGAACGACGTCTGGACTTTTTGAGGTAGGAGGACAGTGATTTTCCTGTAATGAAATTCTATAATGAATTGGAGCAAAACCAAGCAATCATCAGTCATCATGCCCAATGCTCACGATGTACCAGCCTGAGAGAAAACTGGAGAAACACACACTACACGTCACCAAGTAGAGATTTACTAGAAATCGACTCATACACATAACCACTTGGACAGGGATCTTTCTTTTGTTCACCGATTTAGTCCATGGTTTAGAACACTGCCTGGCACACATATGACCTTGGTCAAATGAATACATGAACACTTGAGTACTTAATTACATTTAATGACTTCTTCATCCAGGCACCTGTCCAGCAGTCCTCCTTTATCCAGGATTTCATTTTCCATGGTTTCAGTTACCTGTAGTCACCAACTGTCTGAGTATATTAAATGCAGAATCTCAGAAATAAGTTAATTCTCAAGTTTTAAATTGTACACAGCATGATAAAATCTTGTGCCACCCAGCTCTATCCCACCAGGCCATGGAATTATCTCTTTGCCCAGTGTATCCACAGTGTATATGCTACCAACCCATGAAGTCACTTAGTGGCCACCTGGGGTGTCAAACAGAATATTAGTCTATTTGCTTGTGTTCAAGCCAACTCATTTAATTTACTAGTGGTCCAAGTTCCAGAGCAGTGATGTATAAAGTGCTTCCTTTAAGTGAAAATGCAGGAGTACAGTAAGATTAGAGTGATGAATACATAACTTGTATTGC
This sequence comes from Ctenodactylus gundi, assembly GCA_004027205.1. Classification (NCBI taxonomy): domain Eukaryota; kingdom Metazoa; phylum Chordata; class Mammalia; order Rodentia; family Ctenodactylidae; genus Ctenodactylus; species Ctenodactylus gundi. The sequence continues at coordinate 114,778 of PVKB01001297.1, forward strand.
AGTAAATTGTTATATGCTAATTTATTAACTGTTGTTAACCTTATTGTGCCTAATTTGTGAATCACATTTTATCACTGGTATGTGTGTACAGGAAAAAAGCAGTAAACACAGGACAAGTATTCTCTTCAGTTCCAAAAATCCAGCCAGGATCTCCAGGAACACCAGCGGGTAAGAGGAAGGCATGATACACTACTCTGCTACTCTTAGAGATTCTCCATGGTATTTTCTTGCCTCTGAGATAATTACTCACCTTACACACGATGCTGAATTTTGCCCACATGCCTGAGCACAAAAGTCAAATCTACCTTTTTAGAGATCTAAGTGCACAGAAAAAGGTGCTCTTGGGCCGTCTCTCTTCCATGTTGTACCAAGTTGGTGCCAGCAGCCTCTCCTCAATGTCCAAATATAGTTCATTAACCTACTACCATATTTTCTTCCTTTTCCAGGTTCATGGCCTGTCACAGGTAAATTTTATTTCTAATGTTTGCAGAAGATTAGGCCACAGTCAATTTCCTTTTTGGGATTTTTGAAGGAGGCACACCTCAATCTGTCAATTTTCTTCAGTGCTATTTTAACTTCCTCTTATGTTTGCCCATACATAAACAGAAAATGTACGATTATTCACATTTTAGTCCCTCTTGGATCCATGTGTAAGATCCAAAAGGAACACACACTTTTCCAGGATGGGCCAGGAGCACAACTGACTTAGGAGCATCATCTCTTTAACTGTTACCCCTGTCTTTGCTGGATGAGCTGTGCATGTGGCACAGAAGACTCTCTGAGCAAGCAAGTGTACAGAATTAACCAATTTAGATACCTAGAGTCAGAAGACAGACAGTACAGATGAGCACAATGGAGACAAAATTATTTTCAAATCTGAAAAGCCGCACAACAGAATGACAACTTCTCTTACCTGAAGAGTTCTTAGTAAAACTTTCAGGTGTAATTCCCAACTGCTCCACTGTTACTGTGGAAAAATTCAAAGGTGATTTAAAAGCTTGCGGCAAGAGAAGATCAGGCGTTGCTTCTGCTGTGTGCTTTTGAGGAGTCACAAACTTCCCAGGTTCCAAAACATCTGAAACAGACACAATGAGGGGCTGAACGTCATTGCCGCCACAAACACTGCGGTCCTTAAATTTCAGAAGGAAACGAGCTCACCACATACCAGCATTATAAGTAGCAGACACCTTCGTTTCAGGGGTCTCCGCGTTTTCAGAAATGGTATCCATCTAAAAGACAAAATAGAGAAAAGTGAAAATCACCCTCCCACCAAAATTAACGAATTTAGACCAAATCTCACTCAAGACTACATGCATACACAACTCACACTGGCATGACCACATTACGGACACAGGGTACCTACGGAGCTCAAAGCCCAGAGAAACGAAGAAACTGCGGCCCAGAATGCAACAGAACAGAGCCAGGGTTGGCCAGGGCTTTTTGATCTTTCTGGACATTAGAATCATCTGAGAACCCCGTTACAGGTTAAACAGGAGTATGCATTTCCAGAAATTCTAGCTGGAAAGGTCTGGAGGAGCCCCACAAACCTGCGTTTTAAAGAGCACCCGGCTGATCCGGGGCGGCTCTGGAGGTGATCTCTACCTCCGTGGAATCCCACCCTTCGGACCTGGGAGCGGACGCGGGCCTACCTCTCACGCCCACCTCGACCCCCTCAGCACCCGGAATTGACCTTGAAAGCGCCAGAGCAGTCCACAGTCGCCTCCGCCCCGCCGTCTGGAACCCCTTATTCGTCCGAGGAGCGGGCGTGACAGCGCACCTGCAGGTTACCGGCGGGGAGCGGGTCGCCCAGGCCCCAAAAGCCGCTGGCCGCGCCGCCGCCACCGCGACCCGCTCGGGATTCAAACCGTGGCCCCGCCCCCTCGGACCTAGTTGCTTCACGGATTTCTACGCCGCTCCGCCCTTACCCTCGCCCTGCGGCCCGGGTCAGCGCGCACCCAGACCGCTCCCAAACTTCTCCATCGCTGTGTCAGGCACAGGAGAGGCCTTCTGGCCTCAGAGAAAGGCCGCCGCAGGTTGCAGGGGCCTCCCTGACAAGACGCTGAGGGGATTTACCTGCGTCCCTGGAACTACTTTCTGTGGAGGACTCGCGGAAGAACCTTGCGGTTAAGGTTAGCTCCGCCTCCCTTTCGATTGGATGCTGTAAACTTCGAAAGGGATCATTGGACCAATCCTAACAGAACAACGAGCTGCCCTTTTACCTAATGAGCCAATCACGGTATCAGCCGTTTCTTCGGTGGGTTGGACGAGTGGGAGTGGTTAAAAACAGGGGGAAGTGCTGGCTGTGTGTGGTCTCTTCCAGCGCTCCGCCTTCTTCCTCAAACCCCTCCTTCATATGCAGATAAAGACTACCTAGAATTGAGCGTGCGCCTGCTCGGTAACGCTTAGAGCTGGCGGGTCGCTGTTCGCCCTTCTCTGATTGGCTAATATCCCTTTCCGTCCTACCAGGCTTCAGCCTCTCTTCCCTCCCTCCACTTTCTCTCGGGTTAGTCCGAGCCCACCCAGTGCAGGGCTCTGATTGACTGAACGCCGGCCGGCTCCGCTCGCTGATTGGCGAAACTCAGTGTCGATCTCTGCGAGGTGGGGGAAGGGCCCCAGCCAGGCTGAGGCACCTAGGGGCGGGGTGGGAAGGAGGACCGGCCAACCCCCGGGTGTGGGACTTACTGCGTGTGTGTGGTGTGTCCCTAAGAGAGGGAAGGTGGCGAAGGGAGGCGAGCCCGAGTGGGTGGAGGGAGGGGAAGGGCGGGAGGAGAAGAAGGTGGCCGGAGGACCAGGTGGGAGGGTGGCGACTCACTCGGGACCCGGCGGGGGCAGCGCGATGAGGCGGGTGACCCTGTTCCTGAACGGCAGCCCCAAGAACGGGAAGGTAAGGGGTGGGCGGAGGCGGCGGGCTGCGGGGCGCGGCGCGAGGACTGGCGGGCGCCGGGCGCGGCCGGAGTTGGGCACAGGGCAGGGCGCGGGAGGTGGGCGTGCGCGGCGCGGCGGCGCCGGGAGCGGGCGGCGGTCTCCGCGGCCTCCGCGACCCTGGGCGGGCCGAGCCCGCCGCACGTCCGCGGCTCCTCCGCGATCTCCGGTCCGGTGCGCGTCGGGGGGCACCGGGGAAGCCGGACGCGGGGGCACGGTCCTCTTCCGTCCGGTCCCCGAGACCCCGCGCCCCGCCGGGAAGACGCCCCGTCCACCTTGCTCTGAGCCGTGGTCAGCTCAGGAAAGTGCCAGTGACATCTGAGGCGTGTACGACTCGCCAGCCAGGAAGGATTGAACTGCCGCTGGGTAAATATCCTAAGAGCCAGGTTCATAAAGGGTTTAAAAACTGCGACTTTTTCTTGATCATTTTTCTCTCTCTCCTTAAGGCGTCTCAATCCTTTCAAGCCCCGCCGCTTACAAACTTCTGTACACGTTTTAGTTCGTCTTTTTCCCCCCCTTAAACGACAGTGACAGCAGAGCGACCTGTGTTGATCTGACACTAACCTTGGCGGTGTTAGGCCTTTGTTGGTGCTAAATACTTTTCAGCGCTGGAGCTATAGCCAGAATCGTCAGCCTCTTGCCCCACGCCTGAAAGTTGTTCAGCTTTGGAAATTTTTGTCCGTTCGAGGCTGACATTTATCGTGCGTCTAAACGATCCGCCAGAGTAACTCGGCTTCCAAAGTCCGACGTAAAGGCGAAGTTGGCCCCTTTCTGTTGCGTGCCCTCATACTTTGACTCCTGGGCGTTCGGGAAACTGAAGTTTTTAAATAACAGAACTGCCCTAGGCCATAAAATAAAATGGCTTGCCAAGCACTCTGCAGTTTTGAGTAAACAAGCCCTGAAAATCTGAACCTCAGTGGGGCTTGTTGACTTCAATTTTGGGCTCTGGTTTTAGAGATTTAACATTTATGCTGAAAAAAAAAAGTGCTGGCATGAATTCTTGTTCTTGAGTTTTTCCATGAGTACTACCTCAAAAATATGCTTTCAAAGTTTGTTATTTCTTATCATTATTAACTTTTTATGAGCCTGTTTCTTTGTTAGCTAATGATCAAATTTACGTTGTTACTGGAAGGTTTACTGTGTCCAGAGTTAAAATTGTAAAACGCCCTCAAAAAAACCAAACTTCTGATTGGCCTTTTTATCCAACATCTGTTATTTCACAAAAGACAAAATGGGGCTGGAGGAATGGCACAGTGGTTACAGCGAGGCCCTGAGTTCGATTTCCCAGCACCACATGAAGCCAGGTATGGTGGTGGGTGCCTGTAATCCCAGCACTGGGGAGGCTGAGGCAGGGGCCAGCCTGGGCTCCATGGTGAGTGCAGGACCAGCTACAGAGCAAGACCCTGTCTCAAAAGAAAAAGACAATATTTAGACCTATCCTATAAATATATAGCTTTTCTCTGTATCTCTTCTGAATGAACTAAATTATTGACCAAGATTGGCTGAGTTGGTTTTTCCAGGTCTATTAGGTCTTATAAGCTATCCTAGTTTTGAGTAGGATAGATTTTTAGACTTAGATTTGATTTATTTTAGGAGTATCTTGCAAGAGAATCTCATGAGGAAAAATGCATTTCACATAGTTATGAATATGTTTATGTTACAAAGATCTTAAAACCCCAACTGGAAATACTAATATGACTACATCATAAAAAGAATCAGTGCCACATTTTCTCATACTCTGCTGGAGTACATAGTCTTAAGTTTTCAGTGTTTAATCTTCCTTCAGTTGGACAAACTCTAGTATTACAGTGACTTAGTTGACAAAAGAGCAGAGTGACCCTTAACAGCCTGTATACATGGTGGCTGTACTTAATCAGGATTTATGGGATTGTAGTACAAGTATTTATCATAACCTGCAGACATAAAGTGCTACTCTGAAGTAGAATTTAGTTTCTTATTTATCAATTGAAGTATCTAAGTCAAATCATATCTGTATTTACCTGGTTTCTATTTTTATTTCCTGATCATAAGAATAATTAGTTTTTTCAAATAAGTTTCACTCTTGTTGTCATTGTTAGACTGTGGGTTCTGGAGCTGGAGGTGGGAAGGCACAGATTTTTGTTTTGTTTTTACAGAATAATCATTAGGCCCACCATGGATTTTCTACATACGAATAAGTACAACTGTTGAATTTTTTTTAGTGTTGAAGAGACACTCTAAAACACAGGCTTCCCCAGGGAGATGGCATACCACCAGGGTATGTGCCAGAGGACCCTTTGTAGTTGAGGAAGAAACATCATAGTTTTTTTAAACTTAAAAATATAAAATAATAGAAGCCCTTGATTTTTCTAGTCTGGGAAAACACATTCTCTGAGAGTGTCTTGCAGTTGAAATCCTCAAGAAGTGAGGTCTTCCCTGGTGACAGGGAGCTAGCTAGCCCCTCATTGCTTACTGGGTCTCGCAGACATGGTGATGGAGAAACTTGGAAGCGGCTAAGATTTCTGTCATCAGGGCCCAACCAAACTAACCTTCGCCAAAATGCCAAGTGACTTTCAAAAATTCCGTCAAAGAAACTGCAGATTGAAGACAGTCCTCGTTATGCCAACACAAATAAACAGTGAGTAAATGGCAGAACTGCTGCTCCTCATAGCACAAACTGAAATTTAAGCATGAAAGAATTTCTTTGGATCATAGAAGTCAAAAACTGCCAAGTTTTAAAGATTATTTGAAGTTCTGTTTAATAATTGCTCTTAACAGTCAGCTTCTTCCAGTGCATATTGTTCTTTGCAATATTAGCCAGTGATAGAACAAGGCCATCCTAATTAGCAAGACATTTAAAGTGATTTTCTAGCAAATGGAGACAACAGGATGTTTCTCCGTTTCTTTTTTCTTTCTTTTTGTTTTAAGACATTTTTAATGTTTAAAATCAGTTTCATATTTAGCAGAATGTCTCTAAATTTTATGAGAAACATTACAGGGAGTCTTACTGGCCAATTCATTGTCCAAATAAGTAAAAATCTTCCTATCACTTTGGAAAACATGTTCTTTCTGACAGAAGTATGTAGTTTAAAAGTGTACATACCAGTGGTTGGTCACATGCCCCAAAATGTTTTACCAGGGAGGTACATAATCCAAAACAGATGAAGGCCACAGATCTAAAAATTCAGGCTGTTTAAGTTTGTTGTTACTGTTTTAAGCTGCTCCAAAAGAGTTAGTTATACTTGTACCTCTCATCATTTTTTTCATACGCCTCATGATTACTGTTCTTTTAATATCCTGTAAGAATTGGTCTTGACTTTGAAAAGACAATGCAGACATCTAAATGTAGCATGTGGCTTCTGAGTAACCTAATGTCAGTACAGTTATCGTTCTGAATTCCTTTTTTCTTTAACTTCAGAGTACTCAGTAATGAGCTACGTAAATAAATCATAGTGTCTTTTTCTTTTTTTTCTCTTGAGACAAAGTGGCAGTCTAGTCCAGGCTGGTCCTGAACTCACTTTGTAACCCAGGCTAGCCTGAACTCATAGCAGTCCTCCTGCCTCAGCTTTCTGAGTGCTAGAATTACAGGTGAGCGTCACCACGCCTGGCTGATACTTATGTGGTTCTGGGGAATTGAACTCAGGGCCTTGTGTATGCTAAGCAAGTGCTCTTAACCACTGAGCTTACTATCCTCATAGAACTTTTGTAGACTGTGTTTCTTCATTCAGCTAACACCTGCGTCTTCTGAGTGTGGGCCATCATGCACAACATGACCAGGAAAACACCTCTGTTCTTTACTGATAATTTATTTTAACATTCTCATCAGGCTAGAGGAATAGTGCAGCAGTTAGAGCGCTTCCATAGAGAGCACAAGGCCTGGAGGTCGATTCCTTAGAACCACGTAAGCTGGGCATGGTGGTGCACACCAGTAATCTCAGCAGGCTGAGGCAGGAGGATTACCATGAGTTCAAGGCCAGCCTGAACTACAGAGCGAAACCCTGAGTCAAAAAAAGAAGAAAGAAAGATACTAGTTTTCTGTTAGCTTTATTATTAAGTCAAAAACGTGTGGATGGTATTAAATGCTTATATTTGAACCCATCACTAAAGCTGAGGAAGGTGAGATCTATGTAAAAGTTAAGTCTTCATAGTCTGTCCTGTGAGAGTTTACTCTTAAGCTTAAGTATTTTATGGTGTATTTGATATATCCAAAGGAATTCAATAAAGAATATTGATATACATAAAGATTAAAAGAAAAATAATGTAAGAAGTATTCCAAAATCTGCTCATATAACCCAAGAATCTGTTAATCTTTGGAATTTGACTTTTTCATTTTAGTCTTTGATGTTTCATTTGTAATGATCCATGTAGTGATGGCTTAACTCATTGCCATTGTTACAGTAAAGCCCTGTAAATCCTGGCAAGTGCTCATTTGGATGTCTGTCTTTATATTTTACTGTTAAATTACCGATGCTGCCATCAGTAGTCTTGGGTCACGTTTTCTAGGGCAGTGGTAGTTGAGGCATCAGAATCACTAGGAAGACTTGAAGAAAGGCATTTGGCATTTGTAGACTTGGTCCCCAAGATGTCTGGATGGAGTTAAGAGTAACATTTCTTTTTTTATTTTTATTTTTTATTTTTTGAGACAGGGTCTTGTTCTGTAGCCCCAGCTGGCCTTGGACTGAGAAAAATCCTCCTGCCTCAGCCTCCCAAGTACTGGAATTACAGGCATGTGCCACCATGCCCAACTTTATGTGGTGCTGGGGAATCGAACACAGGGCCTTGATCTTTAACTCCTGTGCCATTTCTCCAGCCCCCAAGAGTAGCATTTCTATAAATGCCAGATAATTCTAACATTGTAGGTATTCAGATGTTCATTGTTCTAAGGGTGTGTGTGTGTGTTCATGTGTGTGTGTGTGTTCGTTTATGCATGTGTAATTAATGCCAAATTGTTTGCTGAAGTTACTGTGTCATTATGGGCCCACCAGAAGTGCACAAATCCTACCTTTGAGCCACATCCTCGCGAACACTTGGTATTGTCAGAATTTCCCTTCTTGGCCATAGAATTACTGTCAGTCATCTTTTTAGAAATAAAATCACTTAAAATTTTAAGAGCATTAAACTGCACATGTAGGTAGAATAAATTGAATGCTTCATTTTACTTATAAATTGTGATGGGTGTTGGACTGGGCAAATCAGCATGAGTAAATTTAATTTTAATAAGTAGTTGTTGATAATAGTTTATGTAATATTCTGAGAATATAAGAAAAACTTTTAAATATTTGTACAAGTTTTAATTTTTAGACTTAAATAATGTAGGTTACAATTTTAAAATGATGTGTGTCTTATTTACTTTCTCATTGCTTTGACAACATCAGGGAGGAAAGATTTATTTCAGCTCACAGTTCCAGAAGGTCACAGTCATGAACATCTGGCCCCAGTGGAAGCACGTGTTGGGGGTAAGGCGTGGGTGGAGGCAGCTCCTAGAAGGAAGGAAGGGCATAGCCTGCATCCTTGCAAGGCCTGTTCCAGCGATATGCCCCTGTCCAGCCTTGGGGCTCCGCCCCTTCCTGTTAAACCCCTAATTCACCACACGCCTGTAACCTGTAATCTACCACACGCCTGTAACCTACTACACGCCCATTATCCACCCCACCAGACCAGGCCCCCACTCCTGACAGCACTGGTTCCTTAGGTAATCCATGACATTGAAATGCATGAGGCTTTCTTGCAGACATTTCAGATCCAAACCACAATAATGTTTAAACATAAATTAAAACTAGCAAGAGGTAGATAGCTTTTGTTCATTATGTATGGGATCTGAAATGCAGAAAGGATGGTATCTGAACAGTAGTGTAATACATCATCATAAGTTTTAATATTTGTGCCTTGGTTTACTCCATAGAATGCTTCTGTTCTTAGTGTCTGAATTATTAAAGGAGGTAGTAACCATGACAAGGAAACTTTAGGTGCACTTTGGGGAACATAACATACTAAAAGCAAATAACCTTTATAGGTCCGGTCATTTTACAAGTGCTTGACCTCCTTGGGCTCAATCTGAATACTTGAGTGAGCTTAGTACAAATTGCTCATCACTACCTTATCTGAAAATCTGAAATCCAAATTTCAGAACATTTCTGATTTCAGATCACAAAGTCTATACAAATATTCCAAAATCCAGAAAAGTCTAAAGTCAGAAACGTTTCTATTCCCTAAGCATTTTGAATAAGGGCTAATCAGACTGCACATGTTAATAAGCACTTTGCTAAGCTCCAAGCATTAACTCATCCCATCCCCCTAATAACCATCTGAAGTAGATATTACTGTCTTTTTCATTACTAGGTAAAGCAACAGAAGCATGAACAGTCTCTTCAAGTCGACATCTAGAAAAATCAGACCCTAGGATCGAGCACGCGCAAGATGCGCACATCGTAACGTTAGAGATCGTTTTTGGTCAGCGTCAGCTTTTTTATCCTGTAATTTTGGATTTCTTCATTGTGAAGCCTCTAAGTAAACATGAGTTACAGAAGGGGCACTGCCTCTTAAGAACCCTTGAAATCCCTGATCTAGTCATCCGATTTTTCAGCCTTATTTATAGTGTGATGATTTATAATTCTGAGTGCTGAAATTTGTTGTATAAGTTGTTCAAATTAATTTGGTGTTCACAGGTGGTTGCTGTCTATGGAACTTTATCTGATTTGTTGTCTGTGGCCAGCAGTAAACTCGGTATAAAAGCCACCAGCGTGTATAATGGGAAAGGTGGACTGATAGACGACATCGCCCTGATCAGGTAACCTTCCTTTTTATTAGCTGTCAGCATTGTGCCCTGAACTTCTTGCTGCTCTGCTGTTTTCCCTTTCGAAGTTTTATCGCTGATTAGAAGACAGGGTTTGGCTAGTGATTACCTACCATCAGCTGTTTGGAATTTAAGTCCTCTGGATTTGAGGATAGTGACTGGATAGAGAACCCTTACTATGTATCAGTAAATTAATGATTTCTCTGCATAGTTAATGTTTAACTAGGAGGAATTTATTTTTTATGGGTAAGATCAATTAACAAGGTATGCCATTTTAATATTAAAAATCTATTTTCCTCACTTATGTGCAACTGCTTGTTAATTCCATTTCCTAAAAATGCTTTGAATTTTATAAACATCTCAGAACTTTATTTTGTAAAAACTTGTTAAATACAATAGAATTTTAAGTAGAGAAGGAACCAGAGATCCGACACAGCAGTACCTTTTTGGAAGTTTGTTTTTACTTTTACACATCCCAGCCTGATTATCTGTTTAAAATAAGTTCACTTCAAAGGATCAGAGAATTTTGGAGCATGAGGAGGTTTAACAATAAAACAACAAAAATGGTAAGTTTAAGTACTGACTATGCCAGTAATGTTATAATTGCTTTGCCCGAGTTGTCTCATTTAGTTGGCAAAGCATGAGTCTTAATTAATGATGTGAAGATAGCGATGTCCTAAATTACAGTTGTGTGTCAAGTTCAATCTCTGTTTAAATCCAGGCCAGAGGGGCTGGAAGAATGGCACAGAGTTTAAAGCACTTGAAGTCCCCGAGTTGATTCCCCAGCACCACATAAGCTGGGCATGGTGATACATGCCTGTAATCCCAGCACTTGGGAGGCTGAGGCAGGAGGATTGCCATGAGTCCAAGGCTAGCTGAGGCTACATAGTGAGCGCAGGACCAGCCTGGGCTACAGAGTGAGACTCTGTCTCAAGAAACCAAACCAAACAAAAAAATCCAGGACAGAATGACCGTTCAGTGTAACATTACTGCCTTTGAAGTGAATCCCTTCTAACCTCTTCGTTTTTATAAATAAGGGAAGCCTGAGGTGTGAAATGACTTACCCAGGTCAGAGTTAGTAGTGAAAACAAACTTCGATACTAATCTAAAAAAGGCAGCTGGTGCTGCCAGCAGGTGGAACATAGAAACTGCATTCCGAATAGAAATCAACCGGGAGACTTTGTTTTAGATCATCAGCTCCTGCCTCCCAACCTGCCTTTCACTTTACATGAGTAATTGAGTAACATCGTAGCTGATGTGCATCAGATTTATGTTCAAGCACAAATTCTGCTTTTAAGAAAAACTTGATGTGTTCCTGTGATGTCCTCTAGGAGGTGACTTCTGTGCAGAGCGATGTAAGATGTACCTACTTAGTGGTTTCTGGTTCGTAGTCAACCTCTGATCTTTTTCTTTATACTGATAGTTGAGTGGGTGGGGCAGGCGAGGGGCACATACACCGGTAATCTAGAATTGTAGTTTATATGGGATAATTTCAATTTAGGTATAAGATGGGTGTGTACTGGGTATTTATAGCAGGATGAGTTTAAATTTTATTTTTCCTGGCCTTAGGAAATTTTATTTTAATTTTAAAATTACAGAGCAGCTAATATTTTGGGAAAGAATTCCAAATATTTATTACAGGTAAGAATTAAAGATCAGAAAAAAAGTTTGCTATGACTTCAATCATATCCTTTGAGGATTCCAGTACTTTTTCAATTAAAGAGAAAGCCAAGCTGAGAACGGTGGTGAATGCCTATAATCTCAGTATTCCTCAGGAGGCTGAGGCAGAAGAAGCATATGAGTTCATGTTTGGCCTGGGTTACATAGTGAGTACAAGTGTAGCTTGCCACTGCAGGACCACGTAGCCGGGCCCTGTCTCAAAGGAAATCAGGAAAAGAAATCAAGTTTACCTCATAAAACTCTTGTAGTAGATTTTCTTTGGTGTTTTTCACTTGAAAAATACTTTCATGTACAAGATATTTGCATTTAAAATCCATAAGATGTAGTTTTTTTTTTTTTAAAGACATAAAGTCTTATCCAGAGACATAAAATCAGGAGTTTAAACAAAGCTCTGGAAATTGAGCTTATTTGCAGATGGATTGATAACATAATGTATCCTGCACACAGTCCTAAGGATTAATTCCTATGAGTCAACAGGGAAATGTGATTTCTACATTTTGATGCTGGCTTTTTAAATTTTGATTTTCCCAGGGATGATGACGTTTTGTTTGTGTGTGAAGGAGAGCCATTTATTGGTAAGTAACTTTCTTAAAAACCAATTTTGTTTGCCAAAATGAAAAAGCCAAAATAGTAAATACTTTAAATGGAATTATAAAGCTTAACATTAGAGAGGATCTGTGGCTGTCCTCAGATCTTCAGTCTCTGATTCTGCACTGGAGGCTGTTAAAGTACATTTCTAATTTGAATTACATTATAGTACTTTAGTGTGAATACCTCCTCTTTCACATGCCTTCAAGATGCTTTGTGTGTGCATATTTGTTAGCTGTGAGGTGACAGGGAGAACCTGATTTTAGAAACTGAAACTGTTTTTCTCCTTGATAACGTTTGCAAGAATTGCTCCACAGCGTCCCCTGTCTGTCTGGGAGTGCGTGCTGCTGTTTTCCTGAGTAGTGTTTGACTGTGTGTCACAAGGGACCGCATCTAACCAATCAGAGAGGGTCTGGGCATCTGCCGCACACAGACACACACACACCTTATGCTGTCATTTGGAAAAGATAATGTGTAATAGTTTTGAATGTTTTGAAAGAAAAAGCCTAAAGTTTAAATAAGCAAGTATTCTTTAGCAAGTATTTTATCTTTTGGTTCTGTCTGGTGGTACCCCGAGTGTGTGTTTAAGCATTTTTTGAAAGCATCACAGCAATTATACTTGAGTAGCTGTAGGTCTCAAGATCTTTGGTCTGGAAAGTTGCCAGCCTCCAAGTCAGGGCATATTCTTTGTCTCTCTCTGCCTTGAAGTTGTGAGCAAGCAGGGTGTGGTTACACATGCCCAGAATTCCTGCTTTCCTGGAGGCTGAGACCGGGAGGTCACAAGTTGGAGTGCAGTCTGGACAACTTCATAGTACCTTAGTGAGACCCTGTCTCAAAATTAAAAAAAAAAAAAATAGAAAGGGCAGGAAAGGTAGCTCAGTTTGGGGACCTGAGTTCAATCCCCAGTACCACCCCTCAGCACTCACACATGTACCTATTCAAAAACTTCATCTCTTCTTTTTAACAATTTTTTTTTTTTTTTGAAACAGGGTCTTGTTTTGTGGTCCGGGCTGGTCCTAGTTGTGTACCCTAGGCTGGCCTCAAACTCACGAATCCTCTGCCTCAGTCTCCCGCATGCTGGGATTACGTGTATGCATCACCAGTTTATGTGTTGCTGGGGAATCAAACGTAGGGCCTTGAGCTCGCCATGTGCTCTCATGGCTGTGCAGTTCCTTCTGCCCCACGTCTTTTACCCATTTGCCTAAGAGCGCAGCTGACAGGGAGTGGCTACCTGTTGGTCTGCTGCATACATACAAGTTGATTTCCTAAATAACAAGTCAGGCCAGGGTTGTAGCCCACTGGTAGGACGCCCGGTTAGTGTGCCTGAGCCGTGAGGTTGACTCCTGGTTTCCAAAATAAAATCATGAGAAGTCAGCAGAGTGTTTTTTCCCTCATTGCTATGCACACCGTGATGTAGAAATCCTTTGTTGCACGTCGTCCTCTGCACCCAGCGATGGTCTTACCCGGCCGGCTGAGCTTCAGGTCTTTGTAGCATAACTCGGTTCATCTTCTATGGCTTCCTTACTGTTTAGAATCCCAACGTTTTCATACCTTTTCTTGTCACAAACCTAGGTCAGCATTTATTTCAAGACTTGGTTTCCTGATATTCGGAGAGAGGCTGGATGCTGCCATAGCTCTGCCACTGGGCTCATGATGGTTACCAAGCCTTTGTGATGGCTATAGCTGGGAATTACATAGGCTGTAAAGTTTTTCTGCCTTGTGTAACATAAGATGTAGATAAGATGTCTGGAGGTCATAGTGATACTTAAAAGTTTAACTCAGAATTGCATAGTTTTTACTCATCCTCTTCCAATACTTGTCTCCTTTTGTACCAATAATTGTGATTTTTAGCATCATAGGAACAATCAAATCCTACACACACACACACACAAACCCCATTTTATTTTAGAATAGCAATCCCAATACTTTCAATACCAACATGATTTCTGTAAGCAGCACAACATTTTTGACACGTGCTCATTATTCTTTCCGGAAGAAGGTACTGGGGGTCGAATTCAGGGCCTTTCCACTGACCTACATCCCCAACATGTTTTGTTTTATTCTATTCATTGATTTTTTGGGGGATACAGGGCCTCGTTCAGTTGTCCAAGTGACACTTGAATTTGTAATCCTCTTCCAGAGTGCTGAGACTACAGGCACTGTACCATTCCAACCAGGTCCTTTCTTTCTGTCTTTGTTCTTTCAAAGCTGTACTTCTGCCCAGTCCAAATATGTAGCAGTTATATGCTATACTCTCTCCCTTCAAGTCCACACTCAGTTTCACTTCCTCAGGTACATTCAGTGTATCTGCAGGCCTTAGGTCATTGTTCATGAGGTGGTGAGCCTGAAACTAGGTCTCTCATGGACCCTTACAGAAAGTCAGTGAGAACAGTGGACTCTGGCAGGTTTCACAGTTTGTGCTTCTGGATTTGGAAATGTCAGACTAGAATTATATCAGAGTCAATTGGATTATAAGCTTTAAATATGTGTAATTTTTTTAGGTCACTTATGCCTCAGTAGAGCTACTGAACAATCTCTGCTCACATTTTTTTTATTTGAAGACATTAAATATGTTCATCCTTTTATTCTGTCATAAAATTCTGACATCAAAAAATCTGATCTAAAGTAATTATTTCTCCTAGATGACTTAGAGGGTTTTTTCTTTTTCTGAAGCACTGTACATCAGTAGACTAATTCTTGATATTCTGGCTTGTCTGGGGTGATTTCTCTCAGCTGTGGTAGGTCCTTTTCAATTAATAGGTACTATATATATATATATATATATATATATATATATGCATATATGTGTATTTTATTAAAGTTTCTATTGAACTTGTTTTTTAATTACATTGCTCTTAAGTTGCCTTTTTTGTTGTTTTTGTGGAGTTTTTTAAAAAAGTTGCAAACCCCACTGTTGCTGTATCCCGGCCTATTAAACCTTCTCTGCCATCTGGACTCTGTCTTTTTGTCTCGGTTGTCTTTCTCTTGTCTGACTTGGAGTCTCCCCACCGTTTCAGGGCTTTGTCCGTGGGAGCGGACTCCGGCTGGTTAGTTTGAAAGGTAACCTCCGGCCCTTGGGTCCTTCCTGCAGATCGCTGCCTTGCTCCCTTTGGAGGGGAAGTACCTCTCCTACTTGGGGTTGGCTGTTCTCAGACAGGCTTGTGGAGCTGTGGGGACACCACCTGTGCAGTTCTTTGGAATTTTGGGGTTCATCACGTACCCTGTGGCTTTCCCATGCTTTTTTCCTTCATAGATTCTGGTAACATGCTGCTGTTAGGGCTGTAGGCATCAGTGGAAATACCTTACCACCTAGTTTTGTGTTAGATTTTTTTTTGATGTGGGTTGGAATTTTGCTGTCTTTGTAGCTTAGTGTGGTAGATTTAGTTTCAAAAAAATCACACCATGATCATCTTCCCAGAATCCTCAATCTTAATGTTTTTGTTATTTTCTACACGTCATTTCTAGATCCTCAGACGGATTCTAAACCACAAGGATTATTCGGACCCCACACCGACTGGCTGACATTAAACGTTGGAGGGCGGTACTTTACAACTACACGGTAGGTGTGTGTGTTAGAGAGTGAGAGATGGTGAAAGGGATTGTGAGCACCATTCTTTTCTTTCCTTCCCTTCGCTGATTTCTTTAGAAGATAATCAAATGACTGCTTAAATATATTGTGAGATCAGAAAGCTTTTTAAAGAAAAAAGTAGAATCTCTTTGGCATGTCACCCCAGAGCAGGCATTGCTAAGCAAGAATCCAGTGTTTTAGAATGTGCCTTTTAGGTTCGAGTACCGTATTTAAAATGCAAGTACCAGCATTAAAATTTGTCTAGCCTAGGACTAATTACGTAAAAGGGAATCAGAAAAATAAATGTAAATCTAAAAGATCAAGAATATTGTGTTTAAAAGATTGTGCCAGAAGGATAGATTAGTATTTACATTAAAAGAAGCTAAAATGATATTTAAATCAAAGGAAGTGCCGGGTGAGAAGCGATTTTGACAAATGGCAACTTACTGCCCATTTTTGTTTCCCAGCATTACTCCTCCTGGGCTATAGCATGCATCTTTTTGAGAGAACAGCTGAAATCAAGTATACTCTTGACTTAAATATGTTTGTTTATAAAGACACATGGAGAAATCAATTTTTTTCCCTGAATTCTTAGGAGCACTTTAGTGAATAAAGAGCCTGACAGCATGCTGGCCCACATGTTCAAGGACAAAGGTGAGTGTAGCACATTGCTTTCACCTTTTGAGCAGTCTGTGTGTGTGTTGCCTTTGTATCTTGTGAGCTGGTGTCACATTCGTGGCAGCCTGCCCGTGGTCTTTCTTCCATAAATTCTAACTTCATATTTTGTTTTTGGGGTGGGGCTTCTGTCATCATAACGGCAACACAGGCGTCTGGGGGAATAAGCAAGACCACAGGGGAGCTTTCTTAATAGACCGGAGTCCCGAGTATTTTGAACCCATTCTGAACTACCTGCGTCATGGACAGCTCATTGTAAATGATGGCATTAACCTATTGGGTGAGTTTTGCATAACATTCCTCACATTTTTATAAGCTTGGAGTTTATTATTTTGTTTATGTCTTCATAGAGTGAAAGTATGTCTTTTACACTTTATATACTAAAAGTTATGAATATGTATAGGTATGGAAATAGGGGTCAGTGCAGATGACCCTTCTGGCCTGTTGCCTCTGTGTATGTGCGTACTTGTCTAAACTCAAACTCAGATTCTATTATGCAAGCTACTAAATTTTTTTATTTTTGTAATTTGTGCTTTGACTGTGGACTTGGCTTTATGTCATGGATCTTGCCAGTTTATTGACAAGTAGAAGGCTCAAGACGGGGAACACACCTTGACATCACAAAGACGACAACAGAGTTTCATTCCTACCACTTAACAAAATTAACATAGGGAAAGTCGCTGAGTCCATTTTGAGAAACAGGCATTAAAATCCTCTCTCATTTCTACTGACATCAAAAAGTTTTTGTGAAGATTTGTGGAAGGTGATATGCACAAGGCCCATGTAAAGTAATGATTGGTAGTTAAAGCTTACAGGTCCCTATATCAGCCAGCTTCATGTTACTACTACAAAATATCCAAGTCAGATACTTTATGTAGAGAAATGGTTTATTTGACTCACGGTTTTGGAGGTTCAAAGTCCAAGATCTGGTAGATCCCACAGGTTGGTCCTCGGGTGAGGGCAACAGACAGCACATCGTGTCCAGAGCATCCGTAGGAACAAATGGTCACATCTCAAACCTGACTGGAGGGGTGGGTCCTGTGTTCTGCAGTCGGGTTGTTGAGTGGCATTTGGTGCTCCCAGAAAAGCTCATTTTCTTCTGGTTGTAGATTTTCCCCCATGGGATTATATATAGATTAATTGAGCCCACGGCCTTCGCATTAAGCTACATCACCATGCTTGTTCTTATTTTTAATTTTGACACAGGTCTCACTGAATTGCCCAGGCTGGGCATGAACTTGCAGTCCTTATACCTCAGCCTCACAAAGTGCTGGAACTACAGACCTATACTAGCTTAGAACTGTTAAACAGGAAGGATTTTCTCTTCTTTTCTTTGTAACTCCTGAGCTTGTAGTATTTCTTTTTTTTAATTTAAGCCTGATGGGCTTAACCAGCTGAACAGTGGAGTTTTCATTTGAAAGATTGTAGATCCCAGATTTATTCCCCTGTACTGTCGTGATGACACGCATTAAGCATACCGAGTTACCTATAAGGTGTACATATATGTATATTTTTAAACTAAGAAAAGCAAGTGATAGGTCAAATTCTTGTAACATTTAGAATTGTTTCTTAAAGATTGATATTCTGATCGGAAAATTTTCTGTATTATACAGTTGTTGTGAAGCCTACTTGAACTTCTAGTCTTTTCTGTCATTTTCTGATTCAGTATGTAAAAGATATTTATGGCAAGCCTAATTAGATTTGCTCCATTTAAAAAGTAAATGGAATGTTAAGATTAAGTGAACTACTCATTTTTATTGGATTCACACTGAAATTACTAAATCATTTGTCTTAGAAATACTCGATGCTCAGGTTTCTTGCTTGTAACCAATTTAAAGTAATTATAAGGAATGACTTTGAAATATGTAACTTTTTTCTAGTTTACTAGTTTAGTTCATTATTATTATTATAGGTAATGTTTCTTTAGTTTTAAAACTGTTAAGTATTCTATCTCCTAGACGTGAGTTACTTATCTGTTGTTGGCAATAGCCGATTACTGAACTCCAGTTTAATGGTTCAACACAAAAAGTTCTGTGATTATGAAAAAGAAAATGTCCGTCACAGCCCTTCCCCTTTGTGTTCTGCTAGGTGTGTTAGAAGAGGCCAGATTTTTTGGTATTGACTCATTGATTGAACACCTAGAAGTGGCAATAAAGGTGAGGCTCTTTTTATACTAGTATAAAATTTATTATAGAAAATTCTCAAAATGACCTATTAATTTTTTAATGTCTTTTTTCAAGAATTCTCAGCCACCAGAGGACCATTCGCCGATATCTCGGAAGGAATTTGTGCGATTTCTGCTAGCAACTCCAACCAAGTCAGAGCTGCGCTGCCAGGTGGCTCTTAGAGCAGGTCGCTGGGTGACTTTGTGTCGCGGCCGTATGAGGAAAGCTGCCATCCTCCTTGGCTCTTGTTTGTTTATTTACTAATTTTTCTTTGATTTCTTTCTTCATGCGAGATATTATTTAATTAGCCATTGCGAACTTAATTTTAAAATAGCCTGAGAAAGACTTATAGCCTTTTTATTGTTTATGCCTCAGATAATAAGATTTTAAGTAATTCCTAAAAATAACAGCAATTTAAAACAAAATTAGTATTTGCACAGTTGCCGTTGATGGCTAATCAGTGGCAGACATTTTTACTTTTGTGCATTATAGCATTACAAATGTTGATACTTACTTTGTCTAAATAAGCTGCCTTGAACTCTTGAATGAAAATAATTTGTTACCAAGTTTAACTGAAATAACACTTAAAAGCAAGCGTGTGTTTTAGAAAGGTTTGTGCATAAACGAAGTAAGGTCAAGCTGCCGTCCCAGTAGATGTATAGGTAAAGTTTCTTTCAGGAAGAACCCATTAAAGCCAAGTTCTCCGTGTATCCGAGTTCCATTTGCTCGTGTGTTATAATGAACTCCAAGTTACTGAACTGCCAATTGCTTCTAAAAAACTTGGTGGTTAGCTCCAGTAATTAAATTCAGTACAAACAGATGGTTTAAACCTCATGACAGTTGCGCTTTTTATTTCAGGGTTTAAACTTCAGTGGTGCTGATCTTTCTCGTTTGGACCTTCGATACATTAACTTCAAAATGGCCAATTTAAGCCGCTGCAACCTTGCACACGCAAATCTCTGCTGTGCAAATCTGGAACGAGCCGATCTCTCTGGATCGGTGCTTGATGTAAGAACATTTTTGGTTGTGAGAAAAATGAAAATTTTAGACTATTGAGCAATCTCAAAGAATAGGGATTAGATCTGTTTCTTATGCTGTTAAAGCTTTTACTTTAAAACAGATAGTTTACAATGTCAGTGATAAAACTGAAAGCTCTAAAAGGAAAATGGGTTGGTTTTACAACTTCGGTACCTTTGTTAAATGTAGATAGGAGGGGCTGAGGAGTAGCATGGGGTTACAGCACTTACCTACCAAGCACACAGCCCTGAGCCGATTCCCCAGCACCACATAAGCTGGACATGGAGCTGCATGCCTGTAATCCCAGCAGTTGGGAAGCCGAGGCAGGAGGATTGATTGTCCAGTCCAAGGCCAGCCTGGGCTCGATAGTGAGCTTAGGGCCAGCCTGGGCTACAGAGTGAGGCCCTGTCTCAAAAAAACAAAACAAAACAAAAAAAAAAAAACAAAAAAGATATATTTAGGTATAAATAAGTAGGAAAAGTTTAGCAACTGAAATTTGAAATTGAGTCCTCTTCTCAATGTGGTATATCAGAACTAATATTTTCTGCAAAGTAAAAGTGTAAAGCTGAAAAAAACCTTAGAAATCTATTCAATATCATTTCTGTAATGGGAAAATTAATTGCTCTAGGAGTGTTTGATAGAGATACTTTGGAATAAACATGGTATGTGTTGTCTTGGAAGTTAGCGTCTCAGAGCTTCACTATATGTGTGTGTAACAGGGTAAATTTGGATTTAGTGAATATATACAAAACCAGTTACTATATAAGTTCTCTATAAGGCTCAAGACTATATGTCTTTTTAACTTAGAACACCTAGTATAGCGCTTTGCTTTTGATAGTCACTTATTGAATTATAATTCTGCTCTTTTTTCTAGTTGTAGGCTGTTTTCTATGGAGTTTTATATCAGATCTCATTTTTTAAAAAATAAACATTTAGGAATTGTCACTCTTCTTGTTCCATTAGATGAGGGAAGTTCAAGTTGGTAACAAAATAATCACAAAACTGACAGCATAAATAAAACATTTGAAGGAGTTTGTGAAATGTTGAGACTGATACCCTGTTTGTGCAAAGGGAAAAAAGAGAAAAGACAGACTAGATCATTCAGCACAGCTGGTTTTCAGTTCAGTTACAATATTACCATCATGCAGTTCTCTGCAAACCAGGACTCAGTATGTACTGTGTCCGTGTCATATGGCTGATGTCAAGGCCAACATAGATAATGACAGGTATTTGCTGAACTCAGGTATTGCAGGACTGTAGGTTAGTTGCTGGTGTTACCCATGACTCTTCCTGTTGGTCATTGCCCGGAGTGTACCACGCTCAGAGTCAGAGCCTCTTTCTCTTTGGCATGGGAATTCCTTCCTGCAGGAATTCTCCATTCCCTCCGCAGACCAGTTGCTGCCTCTGTCCAGTAGCCACACGTGTGTCCTTTCAGCACTTTGTAGGGCAGGCTTGTCTAGCCCGCGACGATGATGGCTTCTGATGTGGCCTAACACAAATTCAGGAGACATTGTTAAAACGTTGAGGCTTTTTGCATGCATTTTGATGCATTAAATTCCAAAAAAACAAGGTCAGGCATTCCACTAGTTTGATGTTTACAGTGCCGCAAAAAGTTAAAATAAGGAGGGATGGTGACCAGTGCACATTTGCTACGCTAGGTATTTTATTCGCAGCCCAAGAGCTCTTCACTCAGTGCAGCCCAGGTGCTGGTCCCTGGCTGTTGGTGTCTTCCCCCTGCCCAGCCTGCCATTCTTGACTCAGCCTGTCGCCTGGGAGCTGATAGGATGCTTCAGCTGCCACCTCTCCACTGCGTATTCCAGTCCCAGACTTCCAGGGTGGTAACGGGGCTGCAGCCCAGTGGTGAGATGCCTGCTCAAGTCCCATGGTTCAATTCCTAGTACTAAAACAAACAAACATAATGCCGTTATTATACTTGAGAGGTAACATTAAAAACGTAACTTTTCATCAGAATGCACTTCTTGCCCTGGTGACAGTTTGCGTAACTGTACCCTGCCTTTATTAGCTGCGTTCTGAAGTCTTGACGCTGGTGACCTGCTTTGCTGCTGACTGAATAGAAGGTGAAATGCTTAGTGTGGTTAAAGATAGAAAATTTCATTGCAGCTTCTCATAGTTGCTTTTATATAATTACCTTGGAAACTTGATATTTACAGAGAGTTTTACATGGGAGCATTACATAGAAAACCAGAATGTTTATTTGCACATATCAGTTTGCTGCCTTGTTATACTTTCATCTATGTAAAAATCTGGGTGTGCCTTTGTTATTTGGGTCCCTCTGGGTTCTTAGTCCCCTGCTTTGGTAGTCAGAGCTACCTCACGTTAAGGCGCAGGCGTTTATGGGAATGAGCATTTATTTGTCAGTTACCTGTGTTCAGCGTAGCCACAGGG
Organism: Ctenodactylus gundi; assembly: GCA_004027205.1. Lineage (NCBI taxonomy): Eukaryota > Metazoa > Chordata > Mammalia > Rodentia > Ctenodactylidae > Ctenodactylus > Ctenodactylus gundi. The sequence goes on from PVKB01001297.1 coordinate 136,571, forward strand.
TGGCTGGCACCCATGACCCCAGCACTCTGCAAGGCTAAGGGAGGCTCACAAGTGTAATTCTCACCTGAGCAACCTAACATGAACCTGTCTCAAAAATACAATTTACTGGGGATGTAGCAGAGGCATGGGTGCAGTCCAGATAAATAAGTCTATGATTGCGATGGGCTGTGGCTCTTCTCCCTTTTACCAGAACTTTGGGCTGAATAATTGTCCTATACACAGTGATTCTTCTTAGTGGAGGTGTGGTTGTCTCATCACTGGATCAGCTTTAGGGATTTTGGTGTTGGTTTTGTTTTGGCCCTTGGGGACCCAACTCTCTGGAGCTACCTACTTCCCCACCGACCCCTCATCTTTTTTGTTTTTTGAGATAGGATCTCACTAAGTTGCCCAGACAGGACTCCATCTTGAAATCCTCCTGCCTCAGCTGTCTCTCTTAATGTTAGGATTAAAAGCATATACCACTGCACCTGTCAGTTTTAGAGTTTTAGATAAATACAATTATTCATATTGTGCCATACAAATTTTTTTAACATCCTATTTGACTTCTACTTTTGTAACAATTTGAAGAAGATCTAGTGTTGATATCAACTTTAATGTTTTCCAGTGTAACTAGTGGTTCTGAAAGTTCAGACTGCTGGCATTGCATTCTTTCAGATGAATGAACAATTTAAATCTCCACTTTATTTTCTTACTTCTTACTCTCTCTGTTCTGCATTATGCATTGTGCTGTGGGTGCTTGGTTTTACAACACCCGTAGCGGTGGTTGGTACAGGAGGAACCACAGAGCAGCTTGTCATTATTTTGTAGCTGAGTGGTGCCTTATAATTGCTGGCATTAATATTCTGGCTTTTGAAAGTGGTAATTTCCACATGGAAGATCAAGATTAATTAATTAATTAATTTCTGTAGTGATAAGAGAAAATTTGCCCCCAACAAGAGTATCATGATGTTGTTATGCCAGGGGCTGGTTATAAAAATAGAAATAGGGTGTCATAGTTCTTCCTCCCCCAGCTTCTTTATTTGGAACTTGTATGTTTTATGTGAAGTGGGCATGCTGTTGTTAATTTAGTGTTTGTGAGGTTGAAAAGTTCTAAAAGAACTGTTCCTTTAAGCCATTCTCATTCTGACGGGGCTCCATTCAAAGAGTCCTTGTAAACAGAACATGATTGATTACAAATGTGTTGAATCTCTTCCGTCAGTACCGGAGATCGAACCCAGGGCCTTTGGACTGCGCTGATATCCCCAGCCCTTTATTAGTTTACTTGGAGACAGGGTCTCATTAAGTTGCGCAGAGTGCTGGATTACAGGTGTGTGCCATCACACGTAGCCCCTAGGAATTTTCCTCCTTTTTTGTTTGTGCCAATTGGAAGCAGGCAGGAGCTTCACGCCCACGACTTCTTTCTCTGCAGTGTGCCAACCTCCAGGGGGTGAAGATGCTGTGCTCCAATGCCGAGGGTGCGTCCCTGAAGCTCTGTAACTTTGAGGACCCTTCTGGTATTAAAGCCAACTTAGAAGGTGAGCACCAGTGCGTGGCAGAAGGCAGTGGCAGGAAGAGCCAACAGTGCCGTCCTTAAGGAAACCCGGGATGACTGCAGGGGCGGGCTTCGTCTCTTGTCGTGTTTGTAGGGTTTGCAGGAGGGTAGAATGCTGCTCGGTACCAGTCACGTACTAATTAAAACTGAGGCCTCGAGAGGAAACGAAGCCTGAACATTTAATGGACTTCAGTTGGAGAATTATCAACATCTTAAGCTTTCAAATTGAATATTCCTACAGTGATGAAAGGAAAGAATTTTAGTTTATATAATTTTATCATTTTTAGTTTTAATAATTCATTAGTGGTTTGTTGTGGTTGTGAGTTGGGAACTCATATATTTAGGAGATATAGTCATTATCCTTTTATCATAAGCTTACAGAGACATGAAATCTAAATATTTTAGGACAGTTTTTACCTATCCTTAAAAGAATCAATGAAGCTGCAGGTGCTGGCACACATAGGTAATCCTCGCACTCAGGAGGGTGAGGCAGGAGGATTGCAAGGTCAAGGCCAGCCTGGGCTACAGAGTAAAACTGTCTTTTAAAATGTATTGGTGAAGCTACCTTAATTTATACATGAACTATTTGCATATGTAAGTTGGTGGAGATTTCATGTTCATTTCCAGAAGTTACAGGAGGTTGTCCACATTTGCCTCCAAGTCATCTTGCACTTTTGTTGAAGATGACTAATTATAAGTATTTGTAAGTTAAATACTCTTGCCACTGTGTTCACCGCAGGTGCTAATCTAAAGGGTGTGGATATGGAAGGAAGTCAGATGACGGGAATTAACCTAAGAGTTGCTACCTTAAAAAATGCAAAGTTGAAAAACTGTAACCTGCGAGGAGCAACTCTGGCCGGAACTGATTTGGAGGTGAGTTCACCATCTGGGATTGCAGATAATCCGAAATTACTGGCTTTCTCCACCAAAATTCATTGAAGTCATAAGCAGAGTGGCTAGCAAGCAGAGCTGCCAGGTAGCATGGCAGCGCACGTGGAGGGGCGTCATCAGCTGCCCGTTCGCATGCGCCTCGGTTCCAGAGCACGCCTGCCCCGAGCCCCGAGTGCCAGTTACAGCTGTGAGGACCCATCTGACCCTCGGTCTGGGTTGGTTTCTCTCCTTATGGGTCTTCCTCAAATCGACAAATCCAGCAGAGGCTTTCTTAATCTAAACTTATTGTACTCTTCCATAAAATTTAAAACCAGTTTCTGGACCAGATTGTTGAACTACTTGAACATTAAATGACTATACAGATTTGAAAGGAGGTTCAGGAGAAACCTAGTTGAGATTGGCATTGTGGTCTTTTTCTGAATCTCACCCCGAGATTTTGATTTTGTCTGGTCATCTTTTTCTTCAGAACTGTACTCTGGGGCCTGGAGGGATGGCACAGCAGTTGCAGCACCTGCCTAGCAAGTGCGAGGCCCTGGGTTCCGTTCCCCAGCACCACGTAAACCGGGTGTGATGATGCACACCTGTCATCCCAGCACTCAGGAGGCCGAGGCAGGAGGGTTGCTGTGAGTCCAAGGCCAGCCTGGGCGCCACAGTGAGTTAGGGCCAGCCTGGGCTACAGAGCGAGACCCTGTCTCAAAAAAAAAAAAAAAAAAGAATTCTGTGCGTCATCATCATGTGCAGCATGCTAGCATGGTGTTCCCCGGCGTGCCTGACACCAGAGACTGCTGGAGTAGAAGTCGGCTCTCCCAAGGAGGGTGGAGGCGGGCTTTCCTGCAGGGGTTGTTGGAGGACAGTTAAATGGTGAGCAGCCCTGAGGTGGGCTGGGCATGAAGCTCTGCCTCAACTTCAGCATTAGTTTATATGGGCTGAGGAGGCGGCACTTCTGCTGCACTCACGTTGGCGTCCTGGTGTCCTGCAGCTGTGCTGACAGCTCAGTCTTCCGGCACCAGAGACACCTGGGACCCTGGGCCTGCAGGCTCTGCCGCGGCCATCGCTGCCGGTACATAAGTGCCAGTTGTCCCATCTGTGCCGTGAGGGTCCTGTGCTCTGTGCTGCGTCAGTACCACGACTGACTAGCTGCACAGAATGATTAAACACGAGCTGTGGCTGAAAAATTGATATTTAAAGTATATCTAGGGCTGGAGGAATGACTCAGCAGTTAAAGCACTTGCCTAGCAAGCGCTGCATCAAGCGCTAAGTACCTGAATTCAATTCCCCAGCCCTACATAAGCCGGATGTAGTGGTGCATGCCTGTGATTGCAGTATGCAGGAGGATTGCCATGAGTCCAAGGCCAGTCTGGGCTCCATAGTGAGTTCAGGACCACCTTGGGCTATAGAGTGAGACTCTGTCTCAAAAAAAAAAAAAAGTATTGAATTTTAATTCATTTAAGTAGTCACACTGGCAGGGTCTATCGTATTGAACCATGCAGCTTTATGTAAGAAAATCTGACAGTGAGTTGACAGCTTGCCCACGCCGGGCTCAAACATGTGGTCCTCCGGCCTCAGCCTACCAGAGTGATAGGATTCCAGGCTTTTGCCACCAGGCCTGTCTTAACTTGGTGATTTTGTCAAATGTATTTCTTGATAGCATTTAGAAACAGAATAGCCAGCTTCTTTAAACGTAAGGCAGGAGGAACCGGCCTGAGGCCGAAGCCAACATTATAGCCGTTGTGAGCAGTTCCTTGTCAGCAGCCCCTGAGCTCCGAGGGTTCCCTGGCTTTGGGTTCCTGCAGGGGAAAGCGGCAGAAGCCTCCCTCAGCTCACGTCATTGCACAGGTTGGCCCCTTCAACTGGAGGGACAAAGGCTATGTGTAGGTGCCTGGTTTTCCAACTTTAGTCCCCCCACTGCGCCCAGGACTTAGCCACAATCTTCCTTCCTTCCTTGAGTGACTTGGAGAGAAACTGACAGCTCCCAGTTGTGGTTGTGCCAGGATGGCCATCAGACTTGCTGAATTGTAGGCATAAATTAGGGGCTTTAAAAAAAGGGCAATTTCCTGATGAAAATGGTAGGCCTGCAGAATGGAAGTAAAATTCTGAGAGTAAAATATAGCGATATACTATCTCCTGCTTTTTGAATTGTTTTAGATAATAGTTATTATAATGGAACCAATCCTGAATATTAATTGCCTGCTTCTAAGGTGTATGAACAAAAGAGACAGAATCCCTCTTTAACCGTTATGTACACGTGAATCAATACATGGGCCCAGATGTTCTGGAAGCTGGGTTTTGGTATGTGGGAACATTGTTCCTCAGCCCAGTGTCATTCCTGTAGGGAACACACACGGCTGTATGTCTCCGTGAGGTGCGTGAGGCTCGTTTTCCCTTGCAGAACTGTGACCTGTCTGGGTGCGACCTGCAGGAAGCCAACCTGAGAGGCTCCAACGTGAAGGGGGCCATCTTCGAGGAGATGCTGACGCCGCTGCACATGTCGCAGAGCGTCAGATGAGAGCTGCGGCCGCCCGGCGTGGTCCGACGCACACTCAGTTGTCTAGAAGAAATAGCACTGTAAGGGAATTAAAAAAAAGAGAAACATTTAGAGGATAATGCTTGTTCTCAGCCGTACATAGGGGGAAAAGATTGAAGTTTTCCCACATTCTGGTTTGAATAGAAAAACCACTCATGTAATAGATGTAGGGAAACTAGATTATATTGCTGCCTTTCACATGGGATAAGGAGATTTGTCTGGTTTTGTGACCAGAACTAGTATGTTCTTACGTTTGCTTTTAAATAGGCATGTGGAAATACCATCTTGGTTTAAGATGCATTTGAGAAATTTAATTTATGAGAAGCACAATATATGCAATTATATTTATTAAATACCTAGACGCAGTATGGATATTTAAATCGTTAAACTTTATGAAACTTTGCAAAGGTTGTTCAGGTTTATAAATAGCTTTAGCGATGCCTCCCCTCTCAAAATACCTGTGGCTCTGGGTAACTGGTGGGGTCAGGCTCCCCACAGCTCTTCTGTCAGGTTTGTTTTTATGATGTTTACTTTTGAGAACAAAACAGTAGCTGCATGTAAGAAACGCCCCCTCTCTCCATAGAGACGCCATTGTGTGCCCTGGAGTTCTGCTACAGCTTGTAACTGGGCATCTGTCAGAATTTCACCCTAGGGAAGTCCGACTCAACCACAGACCGAGCAGGTCCGTCTGTTCCCATTACTAATTTTCTCATATACAGTCAGTACAAGCATAGGACATGTCAAAACCAAAAACCCCAGGTGCATCACTAATAAAGATTTAATTCAAACGCCAAATAGTCGAAACACGGCCAGCTTAGAAATAGGTATTCAATCCAGATCCACTGCTGGTATTACCATGTAATATGAGTAATATGGCGAAGTCACCTTTCCAGCGGTGACAGTTGCAGCCAAAACTCTGCAGTGGGCAATGAAGAATTGTCATTTGACAACTTGGTAACAGCCACAAAAAAAAAAATCAATAAATTAAAAAGAACAGGTATTTGGCTCGTCTGAGACCTAATACCACTTAGCACCTGTCTTTTACTTGTATTTCTGTTTTGTTATCATCAAGTTGTAGCCCAGTTTTCTTAAGTCATTACCTCTGTGCGGCAGCAGAGGCAGGGCCTTGACCTCCCCACCAAACCCCCGGGTCCTTACCTTCGCCCAAGAGCAGGGATATGAGCTGTGTCCACATGGGTCACGACCCCTGCAGTCTCTGCACGCGGAGGCCTGCACCGGGCAGAGAGGCTGCGCATCCTCATTACTTCTGTAGCTTATTCCTCTCTACATATGCAAAGCTTTCCTCAGCAGTAAAGGACACGCATGCGCAGTGGGAGGAGGCCGAACCTTTACAAGTGAAGGAAAGCAACTTTAGAAATGAATTATTTTCTTTGCTTTATTATTTTTACCAAGACAAAGAAGTATTGTATTGAAAGATATCTATTTTCATAATCAATATGTGCCTAACTTATATTTAAATCATTTCACTCGGTACTATATTTTCAGTAATTATGGAACGTGCTGTTCATTCACTGAAGGGTACTCTGTAGACAGATGTAGACGGTGGAAGGCTCTCCAGGTCCGAACACGGCATGTGTAGGGAGTGCAGGTCTGGACCTGAGGGGTATGCTGCAATAATAAATGACGGGAACCGTGGCCAGATGTGTGGTCTTGTGCTTTCTGTTCCACATGCCTGTCTTCAGTGCCCTGCCCGTCAGCCACCCTGCAGGCCCGGGTGGAAAACACATACAGCCCGCCATCTGTTACCCTCGTTGAAGGGGTCGTTGGGCTCCTGTCTTCATGCCTGGTTATGGTTGATCCACCATGATAACAAGAAGGAAAAGCCTTTCTTGCTCTGAACCTAAGACTGCCTTCCAGTGGTTTCATTTATGTTCATCGTCAGCCGATGCATGTTACCGGCTGGCTTTAGTCTGTTTAATAAACACTGTGTCCCCACACATTTCTGCCTGACATCTGTGAGAGAGAATTCTAAGGGGTTTCAAACCAGTAAAACTTGCATTAGTTCTACTGATAAAATATGTTTCTGTAAATGGAGGTAAAAACATAGTTGTTAGGGGAAGGCTGGGCAAAGGCTTTAACCCTTTAATGGTTAGATTACGCATGGTGATCCGCTTGTCCACTCGTGTACGTTATCTAAACAGAGCAGCTTGTGCTTTGATGTAGTCTAATCTAGTCCTTCCTCTGGTTTTGAGGAAAATTTTAGTAGAAATCCGAAGGGCTTTGGTTTGGTTGGGGCTGTTCCTGTTGGTGCTACCACTGAGCTCACTCCCAGCCCTTTTCAAAGTTTGAGACAAGGGCTTGGCCTGGCGGTGCAGGGAAGATAAGGCAGATAAGATAAAGAAGAAACATGGGGCCCATCCAGCTTGGGTAATTTAGTGTCTTAAAGAGACCCTGTCTCAAAATAAAAATAATAGTAAATTTAAAAGATATAGATATGGATATAGCTCAGTGAGAAGGCTCCAGTTCAATCCCAGGTACCACAATCAATCAGTGAAGCAACCCCAGCATTTCAGGCAGGCCCTCACTAGACTGGCCAGGCTGCCTTCCGCTTGCGGTTCGTCCTCAGATTGGCTGTTTTACGGGCGTGCGCCACCGTGCCCCACACAGTCATTCTTTCTTTCAAAGCTTCCTGTTACAAATCAAGAGAACATTTTCTCCAGTTGTTCCTTTTATGAGTCTGTGGTTTATACTGTAAATCCTCCCTCAAGTCAACTTCGGGTTATCTTTAATAGGTGAAAAACCCTAAAAATTGATTCAGTTGCCACAGAAATGTTATATTTAAGATTAAAAGGTTCACCACTACAGAGAAAAGTGCTTACATTATTTTAGTTTAAATCCCCTTATCTGAGGATTAATTCTCTGAGCCCCTTTTATTACAGTCTGATTTGACACATCAGCCATGTTCACGGTGAGTTCTTCCTGCTGGGATTTTACATCAGGGCAGAAGAGAGTTTTGCATGTGTCATTCAAGATTCAAGATTCAAGATTAGGAAGCCATTATTAATAATTTTAAGGTGTTTCGGTATCAAGAACGAAGCAGGTTCCCCTCTAAAGCCAGTTTCCCAAATCAGAAAAAAATATTAAAACTATAAAATCCAAGTATTTAAAACCAATTTATTGTGTTCAGATTCTTGGTAAATGGCCCAGCCTTGGAATCAGGAAAGCTCAGTGTGTTATGAAACATGAAAAACTTAATTACATAGTGGTTTGATAATGTACTTGGTGCGTAGAAGGAAGAATTTGGCTTTTGCCTTGGAGATTCCTGCGACCTAAGACAAGAGTAACAGAGGTGTAGAGGGTGTAGATCACAGACCACATTTGCTGTGTTCATCATGATCCTTTCAAAGTATTTTTCTAGAAAATGTAACATCACAGAAGTAATCTACAAGAAACCCAGGGAGGCTCCCTCACCTCCCTCGTAGTCCGTCAGACACCAGGAGTTTTAACTTCTGGTTCATTAGTTCTAATCAGAGATCACACTTCCCTTAACACCTTGAAGCACATCTCCTGGCAAAAAGAGAACTGGCCAATTTAACACTGTTCAAGGGTGACCACTGCTCCCGGTGGAGGCTTCCATCCCTCTGGGACCCCCCTTCAATATATTTCTCAATGAAGTTTCCTCTCAAAAAAAATGAAAGAAAGAAACACCACCACTGTTCAACATAACACATCCTTATTGCAAAGCAGCTGTCCTTATGTAATAGAGCGAGATAAGGTCACAGTTTTGGTGTGAGGATGGCACCGACTTTATTTAGTCCCATGTACCTAAATGAAATACTTACGATAATTAACATCAGTCATGGGTTATTTTGGAATTTTTCTCTGTTGGCAATTAGATATGAAAGTGTTTCCCTTTCTGCAGTCTATCATGAGAACTGGACAGTCTCCACAGAGATGGCTGGACGGGCCAGGGATCTGTATTTGGCCAAGAAGCTATTGCTTTTGGTTTGAAATCCCTGCAAATGAAATTATTTCAGAGAATGCTGGGCAATGACCAATGGGCTTATCATTCTATTTGGGAAGTTGCCCGCCTCAGTTCTAGAATGAACTCATAGTTATTTTAAATCATCTTATGGCATACCTAAAAGAGCACTTTTATAGCCTATTATGCATGAAGGTTTAATTCTGTCTCTCATACAACCTCTTTGAAGCAGAAATAGGAACATTAGGCTTTATCTGGCTAAAATTCACACACTTCTTTCATTCATTTCAACCTTACATTTACTGAGTGCTAACTAGGTGCCAAGGTTATTAACAGATGATTAAATGGGATAGGATCCTTGACTATCATCAGTTATAGATCAGAGAGAAATTAGGGCAAGGGAATCATGTATTCAAATGAATGTAGTAAATGGAAATGGTTTCCAGTAAGTGCTTGTGTAAATAACATGTCCAAGATCAAGCCACGGGGGTGGAATGTATCTAAAATTTGGATGCTGCTGCTGAGCACCGGGACATGTGCCTGTTATTCCAGCAATCAGGACACTGAGACAGGAGGATCATTTGAGCTCAAAAGTTTGAAATCAGCCTGGGCAGAGACAGAAGCAGAAAGATACCTCACTTTTAAAAATGTTGGGCCCAGTGATGCCCACCTGTAGTCCCAGCACAGTGTGAGTCCAGGCAAGAAGATTGCAAATTTGAGACTAGCCCAGGCAACTTGTGAGACCCTGTCTCAAATCCTAAAATAGAAATGGTCTGGGTAAAGCTCAGTACAAAATCCCTGGGCTTGACCTCCAGTACCACAATAAAAGAAGAAAAGAAAAAAAGGGAGGAAAACTCTGGATGATGCCCATTTTACGGGTCTGCCGCAGCAAGGCCGTGCCGCGTGACTGCTAGTTCTGCTAGTGCTCACTGCTCTAAGCAGAGAGATGTGTATTTTATGTAACTCAATAACATCTACTGAAGTAAGCTGCTCTGTCCATGTAAGCTGGTTCAATACGGTCTTATTTCCTAACTGTTAGGTTTTTTGGTTACTGTTGTGACCCCGTAGAAGGCTGTCCATGGGAGAACAGTGGGGAGAAGGTGGGATTTCCACACACCTACTTTAGGATTCTGTATGGATGTGGGGTGTCAGTCAGACTTTTTTTAAAAAACTGAAGCAACTCTATGCTTGTCTGGTTCAAATCCTCCTTTTTGCAAGCAAGGAACCTAAAAGCTGAGACCAGCTCCCGGCTCCCAGCACCGTATCCCAATTTTCTGTGTTGACCGCACAGCCTTCGTGGAAGCTTCAGTGTGTGCGTTTGTCATCGCTTGACCTAAGACGTCTGTCTTCTGTGCCCTCCTAATGCTGCCGCCCACTCCCTCGGGGAAACCCTGCTAGCTAGATGTTAATCTTCTCCATGGTGGGCTCACCATAAACGTTTTAGCTGAGGTTTTAATGGCCAGACTTAAGTAAACTTAACAGACACATCAGTGGGTGTTCTAATTATATACACCATTAAAGGCTTATGTGAGGATTAAGAAAAATTACTATTAGAAAGAAATTGCAGTCCATGTGCAGCATAATTTCCCAGCAGGAAAAATTTCAATGTCCTGTGAAAGTTTCCTATAAAAATGAAACCAGGAGAATAGAAGAATCACGGCACTCAACACATCCCAAAAGGAGCTTGGGGTTCTTCGGCGCCTCGTCTCCAGTCAGGTAAAAACGCTTTGTGTGTGTCTACCGCTACTACTGTGTTTCATCTTATAGACTGCGCGCTGTCGCATCCCGCAGGGCGTCCGTCACCCCCAGGGCCGAGCCCGGGCGTGCTGGTGTCTCAGGAGCCTGGTCTGCGGCCTGTGTCCCCGCCAGCCTCGGAGAGACAGCCTGTGGAGACCTGGCAGCTCGCAGACTGGGGTCCTCAGATGAAAATTTGGAAATGCATTTCATCAAGTGACTAGCTCTCTTGGCAAGGGAGGTGTCTGTGTGGGCCTCACGGCTCAACAGTAGCGGGTCTTCTCTCTCTCGAAGGGTCCAGGCAGCAGTAATGCTTGAAGACTCAAGGGCAGGGCAGGTAGCAAGGTGCCCTTAGTGCCAGAGCACAGCCACTAAATCAGGCCACCTTGTGCCAGCCCGCGACGCCCGGGAGGGGCTGCTCAGAGCAGACGGTCTTTTATTATTTTTATTTTGAGACAGGGTCTCATGAAGTTGCTACATGGCCTAGGTGGGGCTTGAACGTTTCATCCTCTTGGCCTCAGCCTCCCCCCAAAATCAAATTTGATAGGAATGGATCATGGCTTTTGAATAATCGAATAATAAAAATAGGCGACTTCAGCACAGAAAAGTAGAGACGTATGGGAGCTTCAGGTAGTGATTTTTGTCGTCAGTGGCTAGGAATTCAGGCCACCAAGCGGGCGTCACTGGGTGTTTGTGGAAAGGGCCTGGCTCCAGCTCGTGTGGTAATGGCATGTACAGGCTCTTCATCTGCAGCTCTTTGTTCTCACCCAACGCATCGCCGGCCTGGTGCCCGGGCGTCCCTCAGAATGGGGTTGGCTTCCAAGCTCCTGGCTGGCCTTGTCCTGCTGACCTGCGCAGGGGGCTGCTCTGGTCAGCACTGGTCCTACGGTCTGCGCCCCGGAGGGAAGAGAACCGCCGAAACCTGGGTTGATTCCTTGCAAGAGGTAAGTTTCTGTCAGCTTCAAAGTTCGGCTGGGCTTCTTTGTTCCGTTTAGGTCTAGGACACGTGCAGTGAGTGCCCGCGACACTGGCCCTTGCTCCACTCTGCAGGGGTCCAGGCAGAGTTCCGAGGCCTCCTCTTAACTCCGCCAGGGATACTGAAGCAAGGGCCAGGATACGTGCCAAGCGTAACACGCCGTGCCCTGCCGTGCAGAAGGTCCAGGAGGCCTGAACCCGGGGGAGAAGCCAGCATCTCCACATCTCCAGTAGAGCCAATTCCTTGGAAGAGCTGGGGACCTGTTTTTTTTTTTTTAAATGTATATGAAGGGATCAATTCCCAGCATTGCAAAGAAAAAGTACGGTGGTATTAGATTAGGAAAATATATATATTATAATATATGTATGTATGTATATATATAAATTGAGACAAGGTCTCACTCTGTAGCCCAGACAGGTCCTAAACTCACTATGGGGCCCAAGCTAACCTTGGACTCAAGGCATTCCTCCTGTCTCAGCTTCCCGAGTTCTGTGATTACAGGTGTGTGGTGCTGGGGAATTGAACTCAGATACTTAGTGCTTGACTTGGTTCTTGTTAGGCAAGCACTTTAACCATTCATCCAGCCCACATTTAAATATTTAAAATAATTTCTAAGTAAACACCCTCATTAGAATTGTATGCCTTGTCTTTTTTTTTTTTTGACAGATTTTAAAAACAAAGACAGAACCTGGGGCTGGGGTTGTAGCTCAGCGGTTCCAGCACTAGCCCTTCGAGCACAAGGCCCTGGGCTCGATGCCCCAGCATCATATAAAAATTAACAGCCGTGGACATGCACTCTTATAATCCCAGCTCTTGGGAGGCTGAGGCAGGACTACTTTGAGTATGAGGCCAGCCTGGGCTACATAGTGAGTTTAGAACCAGCCTGGACTACAGAACAAGATTCTTGTCTCAAAAACACGACAACGACAACAACAATAAAGTCAGAAACTGCAGTTCTTCTGGAGCAGGCAAACACAAGACAAAACAGTGTACTGGCAAACGTGTTGGATTTAATTCATGTAGTTTAGATTTCAGTACTGTCACCGGCATTAACATGGGGTACTTGTTTTTTTTTTTTTTTTTAATCTGTAAACTGTGACTTCCTAGAATTGAGTGGGGATTAAATGGAACAAGCCATTTATTGTAGAGATGAATCAAAAAATAACATAGGGATAAGAAGGAAAAGTTAGCTGGAAATTAATTTTTACTTTTTATGGGAAAGAAGGATCTCTTTTTAGAGAAATAGTAAGGAAGCCCCAGAGTTGGGAAACTCCTCTCCATGGGTAATTTGTCTGTTGATTGAATCTCATTGAATTGTGACACATTAATGGTAAAAACTAGATACTAAAAACCAGCCCCACTCGCACCTAGGACTCCTGCACGCGTTTCCTGTGGTGCTCCCTTACCAGGCGCAAGGTCCTCCTCTCATCACTTGCAAAGAGGGAGTATGTCCCTTCCTCCCTCTCCATGGTCGCTTGCTCTCCATCCATTCAGATCTGTGTCCCTGAAGTCCCCATCCCAGCCTACAGCGGTGGCGCATGCCTGTACGCCTCAGCACTGGGAAGGCTGAGGCGGGAGGGCTGTCATGAGTCCATGGCCAGCCTAGGTGATAAATACTGAGTTCGGGACCCGCCTGGACTACAGAGAGAAATCCTGTCTCAAAACCAACTTCCCCCTCCATCCCACAACCCCTGGAATTCACTTTCTGCAGATGATTTTCAGTGGAAATGGAAAATAACATCTATTTCCTCACTCACACCTCCAAGAATCATTATTTTTTTTTCTTCAGATAGCCAAAGAAATTGATCAGCGGGCAGAACCGCAGCGCTTGGAGTGCAGCCTTCATGCGCCACGCCCTCCACACAGGGACCTGAGAGGGGCCTTGGTGAGTCAGGGCAAGAGCCCCCATGGGCACCTACCACTAGCCACCCCCAACTCCCGGCCACTGGGGGCCTCCCTTCCTGAAGGCCAGGCCCCTCCCCCGGTGGGCACCTCAGGGCCACATGACACTCCCACTCTGTGGGTAGACAGCACTCACGGCTGGATACCTGTTTTTCCTTAAATTGAACAAAACCTCTGTAATCTTTACATTCTACCCTGGCTCCAGTCTTTGGGAAGACCAATAAAACAAATCCACCCCTGCTGTACATTAATTCAAGTATACTCACCAAACCCTGCCCACGTCCCTGTGCTGGGTCCATCAACTGTTCCAGGACACGGGTTTTCCAGGATGCCAGGAAATGTGAAAACCAGAAACTGGCCTCTGGACTGTTCTTTCGTGCTTTGGATTTAAAAATTTCCAAACCTGAAGCTGGGGGCGTGGCTCTGTGATTAGTGCTCCACACAGGAGATGGGAGTGCCGGTGCACACCTGTGGTACAGCACCACTGGGAGGCTAAGGCAGGAGGAGGAGTATTCTGAGGGCTAGGGCACCTTGAGCTACCTAGTGAGCTCAGGATCAGCCTGGAACACAGCGAGACCCTGTCCTGCTCCCCCCTCCCCCCCCCAGAAAAAAATCTAAACTTGTAAACTTCTATTTCAGAGCCACTGATTTCACTGATTTGTTTTCTTCATACTAAATTCCCATCAAAAATGGAAATATACTAACATATAGGTTTATGGCAAAAACTCAGTGTAGAAATTGAATCATGACTTCTGGTGTTCTGAGTCCCATGACCCGCTTACTTGCAGTAGACAGATAGCGTCATGGTTAATCACCAGTTATGCCCAGGAGCAGGGAAAGCCTGAGCAAATCATGAAGATAAATTCATAATTTTTCTCCAATGACTTTAACTTCCCACGGGACAATGAAAAATCTGGGCAGATGTCTTTATTTCATTTTCCAATCTTGCTTTCTGCCTGTTAAAAATAATTTGTGAAATTTCCCAAACATGACATTATGGCCTTGGACTCAGAACAGTCTACCTGCCTCAGCCTCCGGAGTGCTGGGTTTACAGGCATGGGCCATCACGCCCAGCTTTGTGTAGTGCTGGGGAATCAAATTCAGGGCCAAGTGCTGTAACTGCTATGCCATTCCTCCAGCTCCCCAAATGCAACATTATGAAGAAACGGAAGCAAAGTCCGGCCGACTGGCCACTAAGCGGTGGGGGCTGCTCTTTCTCCCACCTCCTGCCACATGCCCGATTCTTAAGTACTATTAATGTAGACTTTGCTTACTCAGCATAGCTCACATCTCTCTAGGACTTTCTGGTACATGATAATAAAGGAACCTGTTCATGCTCGGTCCATGTTTTAGAAATGGAAATATCAAAAATGTAATGAAATCAGCTAGTCAATTTCAGTATCGTTGTTACTTACATATCCTTCAGGAAAGTCTGATTGAAGAGGAAACCGGGCAGAAGATTTAAATCCATGAGGCGAGAAGGACTGATGACCCCAAAGTCTAACACTGACCTTCAGTATAACGTTGACAACCAGTGTGACACTGAAATTTGTGACCCATTAAATGTCTGTAAATTGCAAATTTCAGAAACCCTGACAAGAGGCATGCATTTCATAATAAAAGTGCTGTATTGTGAGTACACTAATGGAAACATGCAATCTGCTTCTAACACCAACCTGTGGGTGGCGGGGGTCATGCCCACCGAGGGAGGCCCTCCACAGGGAAATGGCTACATGTTGGTCCCAGCCAGGAAGAGGCGATTTAGCTGGTTGCTATGGGATTGAAACTTCAGCTTGGAGCATTCTCTACACAAGTTTGCCACTTGGAAATTCCGTCTCTAGACTGTCCCCATCCCCTTTAAATGCCAGTTGGAATCCCTCTGAGGCATAGAGGAAGAGGGCCCTTGTAATGCCCTGCTCCACGGCACCTCTGCTTCCACATGGTCTATCCACATGGTACACACTGAGGTCCACGAAGCTGAGTTTTGTTAATTTGAGCTGGAAGAGGATCCTGGGGCTTATATGTGTAGGTCAGGATAGTTTTACTGGTGACCAGTTCTTCCTGCCATCTCAGACATTGTCATACCAATATTGTCTATTTAACCTTATCACTTCTTGGGGGGGGGGGGAAGGGCTATGAGATTATTTCAAAAAACTCAAATATCAGGTAATACCTAAGCAGCAAGTCGACATAGAAAAGTTTTAGGTCCTTCTTCTTCTTTTAGTCAGACTCCCCAAGTACCCGACTCTCAACTACCCCCCAACAGATGAAAGTTTTGCTAAGAAATTGGAACAGGGGTCAGATACATCCCACTGGGGAGAAAACGTCCCCCTGTAATATTTCCTACTGCACAACACACATTTCCCAAGTTCCTGCGTTTGAAGAATCTCTAGAACAGAATGACTTCTTCCTTCCACATTAATAAAATTAGACAATAATGTGATCTCCAATCTGCTTTATAGAATAAAAGTTAAAAGGGCGTCATTTCATTAACCAGTACATACGACTCAGGAAGACAGACTTCCATCTGCCAGTTACAATGCATTTTAGTAAAAAGAGTAGTAATTTACACTCTTTTCATTAATGGACACAGTAAAAAAACAACACATCCACTAACTTAGACACCCTTCTTGGAACATCAGGTGTCCTGGGTTGGACCGTATCTCTGGGGCAGTTTCTTTGGAGCCAGCTGAGGACTTCCCTGAATGAGGTAAGAAGATGCTCACCAGGTGGCCTGATGCTTGTGGTTGGCAGCTAGCGACACGCGATGTCAGTGAGAAAGCTGGGTACACCTGATCACAAGCGACGCCAACGACCATGGGCAAGGAGACCAGAGAAGATGGCGCTTTTATGAAAATGTCAAGCTTTTTCGTGAACTTGAGGCACTCACTCATCAATGGAACTTAGAAGAGGCGGCGACAGTGGTGTAAGGTGGAAGAGGAAGGCGAGGTGAAGGACGATGACTGGGGAGGGACATAAAAAATAATACATTTAATGAGACAAGCTCTCCAATGGCTGTAGATGACCAAGCAGTGAACAGAATGGCTTGAAAACATCTTCCTAACCGTCCATATTCAAAATCCAACTAGCCACAAAATGAGGGCAAGGATAGATTCTGGACAAAGTTCAGGCAGCTAGTGCATGCGGGACCAGTTTGGGTGGATCTAAAGAATCAACCTGGAACCAGTAAACTCAGGAAAAAAATATTTTTGTGGCCAAATCTTGCTCTGTATTTTATTTTAGCATTTTAGAAGTTCTAGAGATTGTAGCCTCCTAGAAGGGGTTTGGAGAAAAGCAAAGAACCCCTTGCATGAGAGAAGGGTACTAGATCCCACTAGAGGATGAAGTGCTCACGCAGAATTTGTTTTTGGTTTGCCATGATATTAGAAATTGAACGCAGGGCCTTCACACAGACTGGAGCTATGTTCCCAGGCCTTCCTATTTTTTTTTTTTTTGACACAGGTTTTACTAAGTTGTCCAGCAGGGCTCAAACTGTCGATTCTCCTCTCCAGCCTCCCAAAGTGCTGGGACTGCAGGCCTATGCGGCCAAGGTCACTTGTTAGAAGCTCTAGCTTCTTTGCTTCTTTGCTGATTAGCCAGAATAAATAAGGAAACAAGAGGCTGTGTCCTTTAAATGAAATGCAGAGAGGGAAAGAGTCAAAGGCAGCCGGCAGTCTTCATGACTTCCAAACAAAGGTGGCTCAGGACCCAGCGGCCCAAGTTCCAACTGCAGGGACTGGTAACGCAAAGAGGGACGCTGGGTGCCAAGTGTCTGGAAGGAAGGAAGTTATTATTAAAGAAAAAAATGACAAAGTGCACAATTTCATTTCATTAATGTAAGAATAACAGACCACGTAATAAACTTTAAAATACAGCTCCATTTTAATTTAAAAAATAAATAAATCTCAACAGAATTCTTCTACTTCAATGCACATCTTCCTAACTGTCCATGTTTGAAACCCAACTAGCTACAAGATCACAGCAAGGATAGATTTTGGACAAAGTTTAGATGAACAACTCCCCAAATACAGCTCTTCAGGGAGTTTGGGCAGCACGAGGGAGGCTGGCTTGTTGGATCTAATGACTCAGCCTGGAACCATTAACCTGAAAGAAAAATCTTTGAAAAAAATTTTTTGGTGACCCAGTCTCACTCTATATTCCAGGCTGGTCCTATCCTCACTATGTGGCCCAGGCTGGCCTCCAACTCACAGCAATCCTCCTGCCTCAGCCTCCTGAGTGCTGGGATTACAGGCGTGCCCTACCATGCCTGGATTATGTGGTGCTGGGGAACTGAACTGAGGGCCCCTGCTGAGCTATGCCCCCAAACTGTATGGAAAACACTTGAGGTTAGAGGTGCTGGATCTACTCAAGAAGAAAGTTAACTTTTTCCAATTTAAATGTAAGTAACTGAGTGGAATGAAAACTTCCCAGGAAGTGAAATTTATCAACTTCCCAAGGACACGGGAGAAAAGAATGATTACGGACACACACGGCAAGTCCGGATGTGCTGGGTCGGGCGGGTGGAATCTGAAGGCGATCACGGAAATGACACTGTGTTCTGGTAGTTGAAAAGCACTGTGGTAATTTCCTCCAATATGTCAAAAACATTCATTAATATACATAAATATTTTAATGTTTAAAAATTTTGTTTTGGTTCTATTGATTGACTCGGACATTCCCAGAGCTTTTTGTATTTCGTTTTTCTGGCAGTGACAGGGTCTTGCTCAATTGCCCAGGCTGGGACTGAACTGATGAACGTCCTGCTTCAGCCTTACCTGAGTGGAGATCCAGTGCATGAACGAGCCTTTGTACAGCTCCTTCTGATTCTGCTTCTCTTTTGAGACAGTCTTTTTCGTTTTTTTTGAGACAAAGTTTTGCTAAGTCACCCCTGGCCTGAGTTTGAAGGTGCAATTTTCCTGCCTCAGCCTCTCAGAGTTCTGGGATTACTGGTGTGTGCCACCATACCCAGCTTACGTATTCTTTTAAGGATGAGGAAATTGAAGTCTTTGGAGTAACTCCAAATTGGCTTCCTAAAAGGTAAGTAATGCACACAGTCTTATTTTGTACTGACGGTGGGATTTCTATCCCATTTGTTATACCTGAGTACTGTCAGGGAGGAAGGCACGAGCTGAGGGGGGGGTCCTTCTATGTATCTTTCCCCACAGGGTGCCAAGGGCATGTGGGCACCTCTGGGATGTGGCAAGGAGTCACATGTGTATCTGAGTAGGAACATGGAAGTTCAGCGACTTGAACATTCGTGCCCTGCCCCCCAAAGATCTGTGCACTTTGTGTAGGTTTTATCTCAATTTTAAAATATGAAACCGCTTCCTGTCTCTATCTGGAGTCAACGAGAAGGGAAAGAATCTTCCAGCTGGGGGACGCCAGCAAGGTGGCTGTCCTCTCAATCCCTGCTGCTCACATCGGGTTTCATCTTGTGGATCTGCAATGTAGCTGCGGTGTTACGTATTTCCCTGATGGAAGGAAACGACTTCAATTCTGGAGTTGGGGGTGGAGGTGGAAGTGGGGGATCAACTCCACAGCCCTGCAAGCTTCCTTAGGGCCCATTTCCATCTGTACCCTGACTTTCCAACCTTACCCAGACCAGAGTGAGCTGCCTACATGCTGAGTTCTTTACATCAACAGGATAAACTGCCACACCCCAGGGCTAGTGCTGGGTCCGCCATCCAATAAGAACTTAATATGTATCAAATGAAACAAGCAAACAAACAAACAAAACCTCAAAGCAAAGTAAGTCACCAAGACATAGAGAAGGGGACAGAGAAAAAAAGAGGCTTAAACACAACCACAAGCCAACAAACCATAAATCCACGTTCAAAAAGGCTGCGACGATGGGGGGGGTGGGGGGGGGGCTAATTTCAGTGTTTCCAATCTTCCAGAGACCTTAGCAAGGAAAATACAGACCAGTTCTTTTCTCCCTCCTCCCCCTGCTTCCTGTGTGTCATGTAATGATAAGGAATCTCCTTTCCTGGCTGCTTCCACCTTGACTTCAGGACAGACGTTGTTTATCACTGTCAGTCCAATGAGGCTCTTTCCCAGTCCGTAGCTTTCCAAGGAAACGCACCTTCCTAAAGTTCCTGGAATCTCGCACCCACAAAAACACCTGGGATCCTTACGTTCAGGCTCTTGAGAACTATTATTTTCATTAACGTGGAAAGGGAAATCAGATGGAAAACTGTTGTTCTGCCACAGAAGGAGGGCATCTGGGCACCGTGGGCCTTAATTCCTGCTCTGGCCAAGGCCTTCTGAGCCGAGGGACTCCAGTGTCCCGCAGGACAGGCTGGAGGTTTGAGCTTTATCTAAATGACTTAAGTTTATTTCTTTTTATTTTAATGCCCCCCCTGCCAAGTAGGGTGGATCAAATCCCAGCTACAAGGTGGCTTCAGAAATAGTCCTGGGCTCCACAGAACCCTACTGCACCTTTCTGTTGCCTTGTCCCTTCTCAGTAGGGCTAGGTGCTTTGTCACTTAAAAATCCTCTTCAATTCTTACTAAAAGTCTCTCTTGTCATAAATGACCGTGTAAAAGATAGCTTCTTTGGGAGAAGGACTGGATGCACAGAACTAAGCTGTACTTGCATTCCCAAATCACTTGAATAAAGAGTACCCACAATGCCCTTGGACAGTTCCAGGAAAGCCAGGGCCACAGCATGAGGACTTCCTCCTTCACATAGTCCACCCCTTGTGAGCCCCACAGCAAGCAAGTGCGGGGTACGGCACCCATCCTGACGAGTAAGGGAATGAGAGCTCAGAGTTTCAAACAACTGGTGGGAGTCTGCAACGGTTAACAGTGACATGGTTGGGATACGCGACCAGATGGGTTGCATCCCGAAGTCCATGTCGTTTTTCATGATCCTACACCACAGGTTCTCAAATAGAGATCTGCAGGCCACTGCTAGAACACACATACTAATTTCTTGCATAATATGCCAGGCTTGACTCGGGGGCTTCTGCTTCCTTCACCCTTGTGGTGAACAGAGAGATCTTTTCTAAAAAGAGTGGGGGTGTGACAAGGCACATGGACAAACAGGTAGGCAGGCAGAAGCAAAGGCCTCAGCTGGAATCCTTCTCTGCTCCCCTGGCTTAGAGGGCAGGATTCAGGGTAAGGTCAAAGAGGAGGCAGCTGGAGGACTCCCTATGTGCTGGTCACAATCAAAAAAACCTTCTGCTTTGCCATCACCACTTAAATACTATAAAAATATCACAGATATTTCCAATGTTATTTCACCTGGGGCTAGGCGTTAAAGACTTTGTCCAAGAAGGCTCCCAGACCTACGTGTTGCCTGGGGACAGCCCTAGTTAGCAGGTGGGGCTGAGTCAGAAGCCGCACTACCACTATCTGCAGGCAGCTTTGATTTCCTTATTTACACAATGAGATTTTTTATTTTTTGTCTTTTAAAACCCTTCGAGGTCAAGCCATCTGTAAGTTCATGTAGCTGTTTATGAATACATAATAGGTGGTCATCCGAAACACCCATTTATTCTTCTGAAAGGAGGGCTGACATTAGTACCATTAGCAAGTGATCATATTAATCTCACGATCAAGAGGAATAAATAATCCAAGGTCATATTGCACTGTATTCTCCAGGGTACAATCAGGCAGCATACGCACGGCCAAATCATCCGAATGGATCAGGGAAGGAAGCTGCTGCAGGGCTCCTGGGTCCTTTGCATCAGGGGACTTGAGCTCAGTGTGGGAATGTGATGAGAAACAGTGTGTGCAAAGAGCTTCGGTGGAGTCTGCGGTGAAGAGGAGCCACCGCGGTGCGGAGTGGGCAGCCTGCCAGGAGTGTAGTCGAGTGTACATCCATGATTTTGGGGGATCACAGCTATTCATTCCAGAAAGCAGCCAATTTCCATAAAATGTGTGTGTTCTCCACCTCAAATGAGACACAGGAGACCCGAGAGGGACAGGATCACGTGAGCTCCCCGAGTACACTTGATATCTATTCGTCTCTTCCAAGAGGTTGGCTGGGACCTTGGATGGGACTGCCATGCTAGGAAGTTTCACACACAGAGCAAGAAGCCATCCAGGGGTAGGCTGTGGGATCTGCTCCTCTGGCCCTGCTGAAGGGTTGGTCCCGGCTTCCCCAGGGTTCAGCGTTTCCACCGCAAAGGCTGAAAGGTAATCGTGGCAAAGGAGGGCTCGCCTTTGAAGAAGGCGTGGGCTATGGCCAATTCTGGAATCCTGTGTGGGCCAGAGGGGACACGGAGTGGCCCAAAACACAGAAGCTTTCCAAGGACAAACCCAATTTTGAGCTGGTGAAGGCTCTGGGGTGAGGAGACAGCCAGCAGGGGGCACGATCCTGAGGGCACCCCTCCTGGAGGCCACTCCTCAGGCAGCAGCTGTCCAAGGCACTAGCAGTTAGAGGGGAGCAGAGTCCTTACTGGGATCCAGGCTCAGAAGAAGGGACACCTGGCTTCCGAGCTTTTGGAGGTGGTGGGGGTGGGACTTTGGCTTCTTTTCGGACAGGCAGTGGGGGGGCAATCTAGGGAGCAGACACAAGAAATCAGAAAGGAGTACTCTCTTTCTTCCCCACCTGCCTTCTCCCTCCTTCCCGCACTGCGCTTTGGCTGTGAACTGATGGGAGTTTAACACTTGGGTCCCTGGCCTACAGAGGGGAGGCACTCAGTGTGTATTCCCTAAAGGCAAGAAAAGAAGGCGGGCCTCTCCAGAAGGGCTGCCTCTCAGAAGTGACACAGTGTCAACCAGAACTCACTTGTATCAACACTCATCCCTAGCACAAGGGGCAGTGAACTGCGCTACCTCCAGTCATAGGAAAAAGCCTGCCTACATTTCCCTGCCCACTACCATCTCTTCCTAGAACAAACCAGTACCCCTGCAGTGCCACCTGTGCGGGGAAACCTGTCCTCTGAGGAGCGGCAAGCCCGACTCTCTCTTCCCAGGGGTGTGCTCTGTGACCGAACTGCCCGCTGGGGGGGCTCCCTACCTCGGTGGAGTTCCGCTGGCTGCCCTCATATGGCTTGCTCTTGGGGGGAGGGGGAGGGGGGGCAGAAGTCACCAGCCCATCTGTCCGCAGAGATGGGGAACCTAGAAATGACATAAACCAAATGGAGGTGAACACAGGATTTATTAAGGAGCTCAGGGAAAGAGTGCCACTATGATACCCAAGCAGCCCAGCCGAACTGTTCACGTAATCTGTGATGGTTCTGTGAGCAAGATGAAGATGACTGCTCATCCCTCCGCCAAAGGTGGCAACCTGGGCTCGCTATGAGGCCGCACAGAGAGGGTGTTTTGGTTTTTCTATTAAATTGTACATGAGAACATTTTCTACACCTAGGGTATTACTTTGTTCCCAAGTGCTCCAGGAAACCTTATTTAATTATGCCTAACTCTTGGTTAACTCCGGCCTCCCATGCGGAGGTGGCAGATTCAGCACCTCCCCCGCCTGCCCTGTTTTACCTCTGCGTTATCCGTCCATGGACATTTTCTTATGTGCTGCGCACTGCTGATTTTCACGCCAGATCACTACATGGAAGAAGTCTAGTTCTTGATGGTGAATCAGTCTAACTACTCAACAATCAGTTCACAAGCTACCTGCTTTCGCTCTGGCTTAATCTGAACCAACCTCATTTATACCTTCCTGGTTAGAAAAGGGACAATCAGACCCCTTTTCAGTAATGTTTCCTGATTCTGAGCCCAGTTCCCTTTGCCAAAACCCAGCCTGTTATGCGGTACTTGAGACCAGTGAACTGAATCAACCTTGTATACTTTAAGGCTGGCTTAATTAAAAATTACCTAGATTCACAAACATATTCCAGCCCCTAGCAAAATGAGTACAAGCGACACGGGAACTTACTCAAGGTCCTGGCTGCTTTAGGAGTGAGCGGAGGTGGGCTCAAGGGTGTCGACGGAGGAGGGGAAGAACCATGAAATGGGGCCAGCCGGTTGTCCACCAGCTGGAGACTCTTTGGTCTTTGCGCTTTTCTGGCTGGGCTCTGTATAGGAGGGAAACACAGTGAACTAACCCCGGCGAGGAAGGCTGAGCGCAGCAACGCTCCGGGCGGCCTCCTCTGCTAAGCAGAAACTGGCGAAGGGCGTAATTCCAGGAGCCACTCCTAAGACTACCACATTGTCACAGGGTGGACACCACTGAGAACCACTGAGTCACTGGGTATTTTTCTTGCTGGCCACTGTCTTGACTGTGATCTCAGATAGGCTGGGCCATTTGGCTTGGGAAAACTGGTTGTGCCACGCTGGACAACTTGTTGTGGCTTCTGGTAGAAATACAACTTTTTCTTTCTTTTTTTTTTTTTAAGATAAATGAGGAGAAATGACAATGCAAGGGCTGACTCATGGAACATGGTGGCAAGAGCCACAACTTCAAGCAGCTGCCCACGTTTACGCCGTGGGTAGGCGATCACATGCCCATACTGACTCAGAGCCTGCGTGCGTGCTTCATACCCCCCATCCCACCATCGGTGACCTGACACTCCTGCAGGCTGCCGTGCCCTGTGACAAGCCGCACGCAGGCTTGTGTCTGCGTGGTGACCTGCTGCCCCGCAGCGCACGGGAGGTGTCTCGGCCTGGCAGGCAGAGGCGTGCGGCCAGCGCTTGCTGTCCCTCTCCATTTCCTTACCATCAGACCAGGGTCAGCAGCCTTCTCCACAATGACCTGGGACTTGCTCAGGCTCCAGTCTTTTCTCTTGAACTTGGCCGCTCGGGGTTCGCTGTCCTCTTTAGGGGGCGGGTCTTCAACCCTGGCACCTGAAGAGGCCCTGCGTTCAAAAAGTGGCTCTAGGACTGACCTAGCAGCCAGGAAAAGAAACAAAAATCACAAACAGTGACTTTCCAGCAGCTTAAATGCACTCCAAAAGGGCCACAGGTCATGGCTCCTTAACCCAATCTTTACCCCTAAGTTTATTCTCCGGGCATAAATCTGAATTTTCTATTACCAGTATATGAATGTCTCAAGGCAAAGTGTATAAAACTGAGATACTTAAATGAATGGAAGAAAATACTAGGGGTATTTACTTAATTCCAGGAAGACTGCATTTGTTATTGGATTTATACACCAAAGAGACCCTGAAGGTAAAAGATAAGTAGATATATGTAGCAGGTGACAAACCACACAGGCTCTGGAGCCAGACAGCCTGTGTTCAAATCCTAGCTACAGTTATTTGTTGAGTGACCTTCGGCACATAACCCTTCCGTACCTCAGTTACTTTATCTGTAAAATGGGGATAATAATGAAATCCCTGTCACTGCACTGTCACAAAATGCTTGAGACAGCGCTTGATAACTACAAGCACTTCTTTTCCAGTAGTAGCTATCCACCTGCACGCTAAGCTATGTCTCCAGCCCACTGTTAGCTCTGAGTTTGAGACAAGGTGTTGTTAAGTTGCTAAGTTGTCCAGGCTGGGCTGAAATTTATGATCCTCCTGCATCAGCCTCCCAGAGTGCCACCAGGCCTGGCTCTGTGAGTACCTGTGCCAGTTTTTGTTCTGACAAATTTTCAAGTACAATAATGAAAACTGATTCACCTAGAATCATAATTAGATACTATCTATAGAAGGGAGGAGTTTGAATAGGGACACATTCCCCTCGAAAATTACTTATTAATTACACACAAAAAAACCCAGGAACTATATGGAGAAGAAAACAGACAGAACCTTAACCCATTTTCCATTCATGTCACCCATGAGGGGCAAATGGAGGCCCTGTGCCTTTGGGTATCATACCTGGAAAAGACACAGCACCTCAAGAGACACACAGCGGGAACGAAGGGGGATTCAATAAATAACTGGTCTAATGGCTCTAACCACCCACATTAGAAAACACAAAGTCAGGTAAGAGAATTATTCCAGATAAAAGAAGACAAGAGAGGTACAACATGCCAGAAACAGCCATAAAGGACACAGCTGGGGAAACTGATGGAACTGGAGTATGGGCTGCATCTGTGTAGAATTTCCTGAACTAATACCTGCACTATGTTGTATATGTATATAAGATAACCTCCTTGTTTTTACACGGAGATGCACGCAACACACTCTTCCGTGGGAGCCTTCTTCGGTTCCCAGGGGAAATGTGGGCAGGAGCAGTAGACAACCTTGCCTCGGGCACAGCACGACAAGCCCCGTCCACCTGCTCCGTCTACTGTGCTGCAGTATTAGCAGTTACATATGGTGCCCCCATTATTAACAGTTGCTCCAAAACGTTCTTTTTAAAATGAGACACCGTTTAAGAAAAGTCTACTGAGCAGAATATAGTCTAAAAGCTTTTCACACAGAGTGCAGCAAATACCTCTTTAAGGAAAAAAAAAAGTCACAGAAACCACAAGCACATGGGTCAGATATTTAATATCTAGGAATTCTAAAGATTGAAATTAATCATTCACATATTGCAAATGGCATTAAGGTCTGATGTCATGAATTGCTAAAATATGCACCCCAACAAGGTAATATGTGAAACCTAAGAATTCATACTAAATAACTGAAAAGCTAACCATGTACAATTCTAATACCATTTTAATAAAATGTTATTAAGTTACATGATTTTTACGTAAATTTCAATAACATGTTTTATCAGATAAATTTTAACATTTTATAGTTATAGAAGACCAATATTTTTGTATTAAATTTTATCATGAATTTTATGATTCTTTAGAAATCATGACAAAGCTTAACTGCTGCAGAAGGAATAACGATGACACATTCAAATCATGATATTTTGCCATCGAGAATAACAATAAAGCAGATGCTTACGAAGACCACACAGCACCATGGACAATGCTTATAATACAAGGAGGAGAAGCACAGGACCGAACTCTACCCAGGCGAGCACAGAACTGAGCAGGGACATCTATGGTGATGGAGAAAGATGTACAAAAAATTTAGGAAATATTAAATATTTGATTTCCAGGTAGGGTGCCTGGAAGGTTATTTAAATAATTCTTATAATAGAATTAAAAATTTATGAAGAGTGAGCTCAGTGACAACATAAATTCAACAGTATCTTAAATATGTAATGGTGCATAAACATGCAGCATTTATATTAAAACAAGCAGTAGGCCACAGAGCAGTGCATGGAATGCATTTCCTTGGGTATGACGTATTAGATATACAGTTTTTGTGCTAGTAACTAAACCTGAAAGTGGTTATCTCTGAGTGAAGATATAAAGCACTTTCTCCTTTAAGTTCCTAGTATTTTAAATGATTTCTACATAGATGTATACCAATTTCATAATTAGTCAATACTGCTTAAAAGTCATACCCTTAGGTAGAAAGAATACAACTATAAATAATTCATTTTTAGCATAAACATAATGGGAAAACAGTCTGTATCTTTGGCAAGGCAGTCTCAACAATAGAAAGCCATCAATCTTCCTAATGTTAGTCTATACATTTAGCGTGATTCCAACAAAAACAGGCACTAGAATTCCAGACGAGTTAATCCAGTGGGCAATGAGCAAAACTAGCCAGACAAATTCTGACATGGAGTATTAACAATTAAAAACGTGGGCTGCAGGAATGGCACAGTGGTTAAAGTCCTTGCCTTGTAAGCATAAGGCCCTGAGTTCGATTCCCCAGCACCACATAAAGCTGGACATGGTGTAATCCCAGCACCCAGGAGGTTGGGGCAGGCTGATTGTCCTGAGTCCAAGGCTAGCCCAGGATATACCAGAGTTCAGGACCAGCTTGGGCTATAGAGGGAGGCCCTGTCTCAAAAAAAAAAAAAAAAAAACAAAAAAAAAACAACATTTTAAATGTATTAAATCTATAGAAATCTACAGAAAGTTTGTTTACTAAATGTTTTGGGAAGAACTGGTAACAATTTGAGGGAAAAAAATGTTGACTCAATGCCTCATCGCAAGATTTGAATAAATTCCAAAGAATCACAGATTCTATTCTGAGTAGAGAAACTAAAAGTCAGTGAAAAAGGCCAATACCTTATTATTATTATTATTATTATTATTATTATTATTATTATTATATTATTATTACTGCCTTGGAGTGAGGAAGGTCTTTCATTCTTACACAAAACCCAAAGTCAAAAACTAAAATGCTAACTTATTTGACTATCTGAAAAATCAGCATGAATCAACAGAAAACTAGAAGCAGAAATACAAATAAATAAAGTCAAAAGATCAAGGAGAAGCTGGGAGAAAAAGAGTTCAGTTCATTATCACAGACCCACCTCCCAAAGAAAGATGGACACAAGAATTTGACCATGGCTCACAGAAAATGAAACACTCATTAAACAAATGAAAAGATTCTCAACTTCACCAAAAAAAAAAAAAAAAAAAAAAAAAAACTAGGTAAGCAAAAAACACAAACAAAAATACCTACGTAGGAAAACATTTCCCACCCACTGGATTGGCAAAAATTAGGAAGACTGACCATTTCCTCTGGTGGCAAGGGCAGGGGTAAGCAGCTGTTTTTGTGGCAGAGTGGGAACTGGTCTAATGCTGGGGAAGCTGGCTTATCCAAAACAGCAAGGACATCTCCTTGATGGGGTGACTTCATTCAAGAAACTTGGCTCACAGGGCCACAGCTGTGGTATGATGGCCCCAAGGACCCAGGGGACTGGAGGTTTGGTCTCCAGACTAGTGGGACTAGGAGGTGGCGAGGCCTTGTGAGAGGTCCTCAGATCACTGGGGGTCCTGCTTTTGAAAGGGATTAAAGTCATTCTTTCTTTCCTCAAAGTTTTATCAGCCATACAGTGGTTACATTGCGCTTGAGCATTCTGCCCAGGGGTCACTCTTACATGACAAAGGCTGCAATAAAAGGAGAAATCCTGGCTTGTCCTTTCTCCTCTGCTTCCTGCTCTGCCACGTGACCCTCTGTGTGTGCCGTGGCCGTGTGTCACGGGGCCGCCTTTGCCAGAGGCTGTGCTGTGCTGTCTCTGCACTCTAAGCTTGTGAACTAACTAAACTTTCCTTATCGGGGTAGTCGCTTCATGTATTTCACTACAGTGATGAAAAGTTGACCAATACCACTCGTATAAACAGGCAATAACCTGAACTTAGCATTTATTGTCACACCGCAATGACAGGAAGAGGCAGAAAAAAACCAAACGTCCATCAAGGCCCGTGGTGGCTTATAGCACGGCACAACACACACACGTACAGAAAGCGAAAGAGGCGTCTCTCTGGGTACCCAAGCTGAGTGACCCTCAAGATACATTCCACCAAGAATACAAGGAAAAGGCAATGCTGCATCTAAAAGGCATGGGCAGCCAGTGCAGACCAACAGCCCTGCAGTCGCAGGTGACTGGGAGGCTGTGGCAGGAAGGTTGCAGGTTTGAATCCAGCCTGGACAACTTGGTGAGACCCTACCTCAAAATGAAAAGCAAGGCTTGGGGATCTGGCTCAGTGGCAACGTGACCCTGGGTTTGATCCTTAATACTGAAAAAAAAAAAAAAAAAGCCATAAAGAAGATGCACTTAGGCCTTGCTGTGTCCCCTACAAGGACCTGCCCGAGGGCACTGGCAATCCCTGTCATCTTAAGCATGGTGCTGCTGGCTGGGAGCCAGGGGTCGGAAGGGGTTTTCGTAATTCAGCCTCTTCTAAGTTTGGAATTTCATACCATGTGACTATATTAGCAATTTGTAAAATAAATATAAGTCTTAAAATTTTTATTTTTTTGAGACAGGGTCTTGCTCTGTAGTCCAGGCTGGCCTTAAGACTCACAGCAATCCTCTTGTTTCGGCTTCCCGAGTACTGGGATTATGGGCCTCCGCTACCACGCCCAGTTTATGTGGTCCTCAGGAACTGAATTCAGGTACTTTAGCACTTGCCTAAGTGCTTGCTAGACAAGCGCTTTAACTGCTGAGCCATTCTTCTAGCCCATTAAAGTTATTTTAAGCAATTAAATTATGAAGAAAATCTGGTAATACCTGAAAATTAACCTTGCATAGGATTCTAAGAAATTTTTTTTCATTTTGAATGATTGTTATTTTTACTAATAACATCATCATGAGGAAGGCAATGAGGATGACCCAAAGGCTGACACGGTGCTTGGCATGAGTTGCTCATGGGAGAGAGAGAGATGTGCCCCCACGGACCAAGCGTCACTGCGGTGCCCTAAGTCGAGCACAAGGCGGCGTTACCCCCATCCCAGAGATTAAAGACTGAGCTTACCCATCGGATCCTGGCCGGGATGGAGCGTTATCAGAGGAGGTGGAGGAGGTAGAGACCACAGAGGAGGCCACCGAGGTGAGGGACAGCCTCCGCAGAGTAGAGGACATGATGTAGGGCAGCAGGAGGGACCCCGTGCGGCTCTGCTTCCTGTCCGTCAAGTTGGACGGCTGAAAAACACCCGGCCCTGCAGGGTTAGCTGGCCCAGAATCCGGCCGTGGTGACCCGCTGCCAGTGCCCTGTGTGTCCTTATTATTTTTTTTTTAATGGTGTACTTGTTTAGAAGAAAATACACAGGAGGCTACAGACCTGAAGTTGAACTGAATATAGTGCATTTTAGGAAGTCTGGGAATATTGATCTTCTTTTATAAGAAATACTACCACTGAATTTATATCCATAGGAGACCATGTTATTTACTTGCTCACATTAGCCTGGTTCTAATAATGACTATGCTCGGTAGCTCAAAGATTTAACCCTGCTGTCCAGAAACTTGTACGTGAAAGACAAATGCTCCTAGAAGGACCAGACGAGGAGAGACATTCTAGAGAGAAGGCAGGTTGAGCATTTTAATCCCAGAAAGAGATGACTGAGCAGATTCTTGGAGGGAATTAAGGTGGAGATGGACACTGAGTGTGGTCTGAGGAAAGAATGTGAAAACCAGAGTCAAGAATAAAAGTGGAGAAATAAACTAGAACTTTAATCATATAGTTAACTATTAGAGAGAAAGGTCAGCACCGTGCATTCCATGACATAACTTCTCAGGAGGAGAAAGGAAAATTGTAATCGCTAGGGATGTGTTACACCAGCAGAGAAATCATGAGATCACCTAAGCTCGCTGGGAAATGCAGCATAATCCTAATTCTTTCTCCCCTTCATACATGGGAAGACTGTACATCCAGGTGTGTTTGATCTATGGTTCTCCTTTTTTCGGTCCTTGACTAAATTAAATTAAAAAAGAAGTCTTAGCACTTATTTAGCTCCATTTACTATATATTTTATACATGGTCCAAATCAGTTCCTCTTTATTCAAAATGGGGTGGGGGGAGCGCAAAAAAGAAAATTATGGGCTGCAGGTTAGAAACATTTGTGTGCAGATTTATCATATTTTTTTTTTTTAATTGGGCATGGTAAAGTAGAAATGGCCAGTGCCTGGGATTAATGTCAACACCTGTTCACATGACCAGCTGCAGCCAGTGTCATCCAAGGGACTTGTCAGGAAACTAAATACTCGGGTCTCACCCTTATCTGTAGATCAACCATTCTAGGAATAAGCGTGGACAACCCATGTTTTCACAAGTCCTCCAGGAGTTCTGATGGTCCTTCCAGTTTGAGAATATCTATCTAGTGCCAGGATGGTTCAAGGTCATCAAAAACAGAACATGCTGTCTCTTGCCTGCCCCCATATCCATGCCATACCTAAAGTGTTCTAACTTGGAACCTGAAAATCTGATCGATGCTATATAACGTTAAAGAGAGCAGAAAAGAATGCAGGGCTACTTAGGCACAGCCTACCAGCGTGATGACCCCGTATAGCTTTTCCACTTTGTCCTTGAGCTCCCGGAAACATGAGGACAGCCGGTCATGCAGCGGCTTGAGCTGCTCCGTCAGTTTCTCCCCATGGATGCGGATCCCTTCTGTGAGCAAAGGCATCTGGAAGAAGGGCATAAAAGGAATGAAATATGGTTTAGCGGTAGGCATGACTCCTCCCTGGAGGTTGGGGAAGGGTTGGGGCGGGGTTGGACAGGTTAAGGGGTAGACCGTGTTATCAAAGGAGAATGTCATTCTTCAACTGAGGGAGGGCTGTGATGTGGGGGCACACGGGTCAGTCTGCACAGCAAAGCTACAAGGCGGCTCTGATCTCAGGAAGGGCTGATGGGCCAGGTGATTTCAAAAGTGGCCTGGGCACTGTGTGGAGGGCAAGGACAGCTTCGGCCTTTTGATTGACTATGATGGCCGCATTTCTACCACTATCCACTGAAACAATGAGGGGAATAAATGAGGCCAACATCTCTGAGCTAGATAGAGGGGCTAGGGAAGTGTCTCATGGGTTTTGACCCTAGCTCTAAGGAGGCAGTCAGCACTGTGCAGCTGAATTCAATGCCATTCCCAATATGCTCTGCTGAACAGACACACAGGTTAAGTTATGGTTCCATACGGTGAAAAACATGAAAACAACAACAACAACAACAGTAACCCAGGAAGTGGCACAGTAGATTGACGTGCTGGAGAGTGTCGTGGAGTCAAGTGCACCCCTGAAGCTGCCCGTGCAGAGCAGTGGCAGCTCTTCGGCTGCATGCGGCCCTTGTCAGACACCTGGGACACCTCCCTCCTCACACACCTGCAGCGCTATCAGTCGCTTCAGCAGCTCCACCTTCTCCTGGTCCTCGGGATGCTCCTGTAGGTACTTTTCTGTAAAGAAAGCCTAGAAGCAGAGTATGTGCAAAGACTAATCAGAACACACTCTTATCTGTACATGTGGCCCCAATGGAGAGGTGCAAAGGTGAAAAACTGTCACCTATTCTGATACACCAGAACATCAAACTAAAAGTTCAGTTTGTTTTTTCTCTGGGACAGTCCTTATCCCACAGTGGACAAGTCACAAACTATGTGCTATGTGATTTGATGATCTTTCTGGAATCAAGCAAATTTCTAGCAAGAGTTCATTTTCAACAATCACCTCCCACACATACACACACATGTGCTACTTGGGAGACAGACAGACAGACACTTAATCTAATGACCATCAGCAAAGCAAAATGTCATTCACCAAAAGAACTTTCTCAAAGAATGAAGACCAAACAACAATATCTGAAAGTAAAAGATTAAATGAATTGTGTAAATATTATAAGGAGAAAAGTAAACCGCCCTAACATAGGCAGACATACCTGGTAGTTTTTCCGCTCATCTACAGGATATTGTCTATCATATGGATTTTTTTTCCCCTACAGTAAGTGAAGTCTAATATCTGGGCATGTTACTAATAATTCTTCTAAAAGGCTGCCTTGAAAACAAAGGAGGCACAGACATGAACATATTCGGGTTGTTCTGTTTCATGTTCACAAACAAACCCCTAGGGGCCACTAGGTGAGGCCCTATAATAGAAAAATAAACCCTACACTGAAGTTCCAAACACAGGCCTTACAGAGGGAACCATTTTATAAACAAGTTTCATTAGAAAAAACAGAACAGAAGTTTGAGGCAAACATCTCTAGCAGGAGATATGTATTTTCTCTAGGACCTTAATCTTCATTTCTAAAAGTGTTTTCAAGGCCAATCTTTGATTTTTCCCTCTATTCCTGTAAAAGCAGAGCCCTGCTACATGCAACTCAAGACTTCCAAGACTGTGGGATAGTGACAGAAGTGACTGGCCTGTTTTGTGTGGCAAATAGAACAGGAGCGAACTCTTTGTGGGCAGGCTGAATTGTGTTCCCCAAAATTCATGTGTTCAGTCCGCCTCACAACATGACTGTGACCTCAACATGGAACCAACAAGCCGTTATAGATGTAGGAGGTAAGACAAGGACATCAGAATGGAGGTGGAGTGGGCTCTAACCTGACTGCTGTCCTTATGAGAAGGGGAAGTCTGGAGACAGACACTTGCACAAGGGACAGTATCATATAAAGAGACCTACAAGAAGAAGGACTGCAGCAAACAGGTAGAGGACAGAGGCGGGGACCAGCCTCATCTGCCCAGCCCCGGAATGAACCACTGGCACCTATTTTCAGACTTCTGGCTTCCAGAACTGTGAGAACGTATTTGTGCTGTTTTGGGGCACTCGAGTGTGTGTAAGTTTGTTATGACAGCCTTAACAAACTAACAAAAGTTAAAACAGTTTATTCATACATGGTCAAATGCACCAAAATTCCCAAACCATCGGTTAGGTTGGAGAACATCAGCATGAAAGTTATTATCTAGCAAAGCCCCTCCTGGCCACAGAAGAACTGCTGATGGACACCCAATAGTTCCTATGTCCTTGTCACTTAGGTGAAGAGAAAAGGGCTTATTTAAAGAAGGGTCGCCTGTATCAAGTATGTCATGATGACTTATCCAGATGTTGGCAACAGGTCATGGTAATTAACAAGGTAATTTATTTCAATGTTTAGAAATTTAAAAATTATACATATTAAAAATACAAATAACTACAGTATTTTAAGTCAAAATATTGTAATAATTTACATGTTTCTGCATCTGTGTGTGTGTGCAATTTTTGTGTGTGCGTGTGCATGTGTGCTTGCATATGCAATATGTTACTGAGGAGTGAATCCAGGATGTTTGCACTGACCATCACTTATTCAAACAACCTACACCATAAGTTGGGGCAGGGTTCCTAGAAACTAATTCTCAAGAGAGTGTGTCTCTGCCTTTGCCAGAAACATGGCTTTAGTTCCAGAATATCCTGAGTTCTGGGGTCCACTTGAAACGTGTCCACCTTTTAGAGAAGAGAGGCAGCAGTTCGCGGACTAGAGGTACATGGGGCAGGTCTTTCACTGATCCTTTACGGGGCAGTGGTCAATCCCTGTCTGGCTTGCTATGGTTCTTTGGGTCAGGGGTCTCCTATCTCTAGGCGATGACCATATCTGGTCCATGGCCTGTTAGAAACCGGGTCACACAGGAGGCAAGGAGCAAGACAGTGGAATTCCACTGGTATTGAAAAGGCCTGGGACTATGGTTCCAAGGTCAGAGACAATAAATTTGTCAATTTCATTTGCCCACCAACAGAGAGGAGAATGAAAAATCAGACTTGTAGGGGACACAATGGCACGGAGGAGGCCTGGAGCCATGCCAGGCCCATGAGGCCCGTGGAATTCTAAATGCCTACTCACCTTTTCATAGTTGGAGAATCCCCCCATGACGGCGGGGTCCACGATGCCGCTGAGCAGCATGGAGAGCGGATGCACGGACAGGGAGCGGTCCCATGCGTGCTGCTGCACGCAGTTGCTGATCTTCTCATTGGTCAGCTCCATGGTTTCAATGGCATTCTCCAAAGGGCTGATTTCCTCCTAGGGACAGAGCACACCAGATGAGGAACATCTTATGAGCTCCACAGCAAAGACTAAAACAAGAGGTGTCAAATGCTTGTGAGCTATAGGAGTACAGGGGCATGTTTACTAGGATACTACAACTTTTGTAATGGTGTTGATAAGATGCAAAATAAGCTATTTAAAATTCCCTTAGAAAGCAGAAAATTGGAGATACGATGATTAGTCCTTTAAGCAAAGCGTCTACAGAAAATCTGAGGAAAAAAACTGGAGCTGTACCAAGGATAAGTTTCGCACAACTGCTTCTTGGCCTTTTGGATATGATCAAGTGGATTGCTTAGGCAAAGCCTCCTCAGAGGTTTCTGGAAAGATCAGTAACGGCAGTAGTGAAGGAGTCTGGGCTTGATACTGCAGGTTCTAGAGAGCCACGAGAGCATGAAGTGGCCAGGTCTATTCCATAGGATTCCCACGGGGAGTCACTGAGGAAAACAGGCCTGGGGAGCCCACAGCAGGGAGGCCAACGTGAGGATTTTCAACGGCACCAGAGATGAGCCATGGTCACAAAATGGGGTGATGGCTAGATGAATTGGAAATAAACTAAATACATAATCAAGAGGTAAGAGGGGCAGCTTTAGGGAGTGATAAGCTGGGAGGATTGCTGATGTGATTCATTGAGAATACAGAAAAGGCATGGGAGAAAAGATGGCACGATTGACAGGAAGCTCCCCAGAGGCATTCCAAAAATGTTTCTGGGCACTGTCAAGATCACAGAAGAGACAAGGCTGCTCTACCATAAGAGACCATTCACTGTGCGTAACCCTCAGGGCGGTGTCGGGACATCAGCTTCACAAAGCGGCCCCCTCAGACAGTCATGCCTTTCATTTCCCCTTTGAAAAACAAAGTTGGCCATGGATACAAACTGCAGGAGGAATTTAACAAAGGCTGTTATTATATTTGCAGACAGAAAGTTTTTTTTTTTTTCTGAGTTCCAGTTTCAAGTGACTCACTGTTGAGATATGTTTGACTTCGAACCACTTGAGAATCCCAGGGAAGGTATAGGCTGTTGTGTACGTGGTCCGTTCAATCCACATGGTCTAGGGAGGACAGGAGAACATGGAACACTGCTCAGCTCCCGGGCCAAACGCCAACCCCACCTCCCCGACCTGGGTCGGCTAAGTGACAGTTCTCTTCCACATGCCTGCCAGTGAGCGAGCCACACTGGCTCACAGGACGCAAGGACTCTGGGTGCTTCAGGCTGTCTGGGATCATGCGCTTGGGACCTGCCACTTTAAAGATGGAAACTTAAGCCCAGGGAGGTGGGCTCTTCTCAAGGTCATGTGAGCAGCAGGCCCAGAAGCAGAGACCGGTTTCTGGACCCTGGGACTAGTTTTCCATCGAGACAGCAGCCTGCTGCCTAGATGATCATAGGGTGGAGCTTTCCTTCCCAGTGCCATCACTTATGCCATGGAAGGCTCCAGTCTGCATGCCAGTTGTACCTGTCTTAGAAGGCCAAGGGGGCGGACTCACAGCAAATTCATTCTCTGGATCCTTTTCTCCTTTCCGGAATGGTCGGGAATACTGGAACTGTTGCACTTCATTGGCCCTGTAGTAGCTGGGGAAGGAGAGCGCAGCCACACTGTACTCTCTTTGGGCACAGCAGTGCCGGCCTGGCTTCCGGCCTGTCTCAGACCCACCTAGCCCCGAGGCTCAGTCACAACACTCTCTGACAGCCATCAGGACTCCAACGGGAAGCTTGAGATCGGCACACTCTGGCTTTATTCGGCTTTATTACACATTTTACTTTTACTACGTGAGTTTATTTCACACCTAACAATGTTAAAAAATTTTCTCATCTTGTTTATACAGCATCAAAACTGCCCATCAATTAAAATCAGTGCATTCTAGCTCTCAAAAGGTGGGGCTCACCCCTAATCGCTGGGCCCCAGCTGGGCCTCAGTGCTGCTAGTGAATCTGACCCCTAAGAGTGAAATTCCTGGCTCCCACCTGCCTAAACAGAACTCCCCACAAACGGAAAACCCCACAGCCCTTTGAATTATCAAGCTCTGATCTTATACTCAGACTTCCAAACTGTACTGAATTTAAGGCTGTGCTTTTGATATATTCCAAATAAAGTGTGTAAGAGAGACAAATCAAAAAAATGTTGTCATGTGGACAGGCCTATAATCCCAGTCCTCTGGGACAGTGAGGCAGTCTATAGCCATACCCTGAACACACCTGATCTCATCTGGGAGGCTGAGGCAGGAAGATCACAAGTTCAAGCCCAGACTGGGTAATCTGGTGACTTAGTTAAGACCCTGTCTTAAAATAAAAAATAAAAATGGGCTGAGGATAATGTAGCTTAGTTTGCAGGCCCTGGGCTCAACTCCAAGTACCACACAAACACAAGCATACACATGAAAGAAAGAAAGAAGGAAAGAAAGAAAGAAGGAAAGAAAGAAAGAAAGAAAGAAAGAAAGAAATACAGATAGACAGACAGACAGACAGACTGACTGGCCAACTGGCTGACCACTTACTTTAAGATCTGTTCAGGAACTGGCTTATCTTTGTAGCTGGGTGGCAGGTTCATCACGGGTTTCACGGTGAAGCACTGCATGTCTGAGAACTTGTTAAGGAAAGGAAGAGGCTGGTCCTTCAGCTATCCTAGAAGCAAGGCTCCCTGTCCCTCCTGCTTCCTCACTGGAAACAATACTGACACCAGTCAGTCCTTCTGGGTGAAGTGACAGGACCACAAGGAAAATGAGAGTTCCCTCAGGTATCACCCAAAGGCCCAGTGCAGTGATTACTCTTGGGACATTTTTAGGGGTCAGGCACCTGGCAAACATCTTTGTCTCAGGAATACAGGCATTAATACAGACACATCAGGAAATAATTGGTTAGGAAGGGGTTTAAATAGTTTCTTTTCGTAAAAGTATTCTTCTAAGAGTTCAGAGGCCTGGCCCAGGTGTTGCTTTTATCTGTTTATCAAGTGTCATGCCGGGACTGCACTAGGTGGTCTGAATTTCTTATCTGAAAACACACAACACATCCCCAGGATGGATATTACTGTTCTCCTCTAGCAGAGGAAGACTGTGTGGTAACAAGAGAGGTTAGAACCCAGATCACACAAGGGGGAGGTGGTGAGGTCCGGTTTCAAAATCTGCTCAGGAATAAGGACTCCTTTCCTGGTTCGATAGTTAGTTTTAGAACTAGCCTTTCCCTTTCCCCCTGCTTTCCCACAAGTGCATGCACAGCTGGCCCCTGTACCCAGGAGCTGTGTGAGTGGTAAACCAACTGAGGACCAAAGATATTTGTAAAAAATTGCTCCTGTACGAGTCACGTACAGACTTCCTCTCCCAGTGGAATAACATTCAGTGTTTCCATTACATTAGGGATTCAAAGTAATCTAGAGATGATTAAAACTACAAAGGAGAGTGTACACAGGTTATATTCAACTAGGACTCCCTGAGCTTGTGAAGAATATGAGCTTGTGTGAATTTTGGAATCCATGGAACCAACTCCTCCAAGGATTCCAAGGGACAACGGTGTACTGTTTCAAAGTCTGTAACAGAATCCCAAATTCAGAACAAGTATTTTCTTCTCAAGATCCCCATCTGGCTCATAAACACGTATGTTCACACTTACGTTCATACTTAAGCTTTGCTGATCACCGCTTCTCTAAGGATATTAGGGCCTCAGAAATTTTACATGAAATGGGAGGCTGAGTCAGAATGTTTAAGGGAGGGGTCTGGGAGCTGGAGGGGTGACAGCCTCCAGCTCCTCTGGCTTAGCTGAGCTGACACAGGTTAAAGGTCACAGACGCCTCCTGTGGCAAGGATGCACTGCCTGGGGGATGACTTGATGTCCTCCCCGGGGGGCGTGGTGCTGCTCATCTTCTCCGCGTTAGGGAACTGGGTAAGCAGGCTCAGGCTGAAGTCCTCTCGCCTCTCATACTCCTTCCCCCGGTAGATGAAGATTTTATTCTGCAGGTCAGAAAAACAAGGGAAATCTTAAAACAGGAAAAGCGAAGGCCTCAGCAAAGCTCCAGATGGGAGTGACAGCACTGGATTCCCCCAGAAGCTCCACATACCACCAGGTTCTAATAAGAGTCTGTGACATGCCCAACAATAACAGTATGTCTGACAAGAGCTTGGGATTTATCTGAGGAGTTGATTCATAGACACAAAAAATACTTGGTACAGGGCTCCTTGCAGCTAGCCCAAGGACCACAGCCCATCAGTCATAGTCAATATGCACGGAAATACGAAGGCTACAATCTCATTTAAATCTCCTCCATCACCAGGAGTGCTGTTTTATTTAGCCAGTATTTTCCACTGCATGACCTTCTCGATGAAGGTCAAATGCACATCCACTAATACTCCAGTGTAAGCTGCTTCAGCTCACATGACCAGATGGAGATGATGGGCTGGGACTCCCAACGGCACTGCCTTAGTGACCAGGACCCAGATTGGGCAACCCTATTCTGAAAATCCAAATGCTCCAAAATCAAACTTTCTGAGCACCAAGATGACACTCAAAAAATTTCCGATTCTGAATTTTCTGATTCAATTCTCAAATGGTCTGCGAGTTCATGTTACTTCATCTGATCCAACAGGCATGTGAAACAAGTAGTGCAGCACTGCAGTCTGGTCTGGATGAGGTTAGTTGGGAAGCTAAGACCAGAAAGCATGCGAGGCTCCCTCAGGCCACCTTCTCTGTTCACTCTCGTCTCTCCGGGGCCCACTCATGACCCACTGCGCACAACTCACTCAATTTTGTCTGTAGCCAAGCCTTTGCCTTTTGAGCTCCAGATCCACAGAGTAAAAGGCTGACTCCTGTGTACTGGATGCTGTAAACTCAACTGACACGGAGGATGTTCACAGTGATCATGTGTCACACACCACATGAGAAGTCTGAGAGGCCCGGGCAGCCTGGTCCTGCAGCTTCCTAACCCAGTTCTCCTGGAGTCTCTTGTTCTGGCTTCTCCAGCCTTAGTCACTTCTGAACCTGCTGCTGTCACTGCTGGGCATCCTCCTACCCGAACCTGCTCTTGTCACCATGTAGGGACCCCCTTGACCTCCTGCAGCAGCTACATAGTTAAATTACTTTTGACTTACACTGATTTTGGTCACGTATTTTCTTATTGAAGTCCTTCCCACTCACTCTATTTAAAACAGCAGCTCAGCTGGGCCGGGGTGCAAATCTGTGATCCCAGCACTTTAGTAGTCTGAGGCAAGAGAACTGCAGGTTTGAGCCCCGCCTGGGCAACTTAGCAAGACCTTTTCTCAAATAAATAATAAAAAAGGAGCTGTGGATGATATTCAGAGCAAAGCACCTGTGCTCTATCCTCAGCACTGCAAAATAAATGCAAATAAAATCAAACTGCAGACTCACCCCCAACATCATCTCCTCTCTTCACCTTCCCTGCCTGATGTATGTCCTCCATGAAGCCTACTGGGTCACATGCCATGCAAGACAGTGTTCTGGCACAATCAACATTTTACTGATTTGTCCTAACTTTTGGCTTTTCTGAGTTAAGATAAAAGCTCAGTCATTTCAAGGATTTTGGTTTGTTTCAGGTTCTGCCGCTGCATCTGTTGGAGCAAGGCCTGCAGCAGAATCTGACACATGTTCAATGAATGACTAACTCCCCCACAACACACACATACCCTTGTCTCTTCCCAGTGCTACTGTCTCAGTGATCAATTTCACCACCCCAGTGACTGCGTCAGCCAGAACCCCAGGGACCATTCCTGATGCCACGTTTCCTCAGCCACGCAGCCCACCAATCATCAAATCCTGTTACTTCTTATCTCCATCACTTGAATCATTCCACTCATCCCTAACACCATGACCACCTGCGTAGTCCAACTTCTATCTCTTGCCTGAATGTGTTCAATGACTTCTTGGTGGCCTGTCGGCACACACCACCCACCATTCTCCAGATCCAGGCCAATGACCTTCCCAACACACAAAGTCTGCAATGGTTGCCCACTGTTCTTGCCATGCAGACAAAAGCCACGCACCAACCCAAGAGCCTGGGTCCCTTCCTGCCTCACCCCCTGGCTCCTCCAAATCTCCCTGTGCTCATGCCTGGCTTTTCCTCGTTCCCGTGCGTAGTAAGGCTCTTGCCTGCTGTGCGTCCTGCCTGGAATCCTCTTCCTACCACTTCCACCTCCTCACCATTCAGCTCACTTTTCAGACCGCAGCTGACGTAAAAATGTCCTAGGAGGTCTCTCCTGACTCTCCCGAAGTTAATGCCCAAATGACACACAATAAAACAGGCTTTTCTTCTTTGCTGTAAAATTATGTGAGTTCTGACAAATATAACCATGATCACAATCAAGATATGGAATAGTTTCATCACCAGAGAAAATTTCCCCATGTTCCTACATGGCCCAGCCTCCCCTGACCACCAGACAACCACTGATCTGCCTTCTGTCCCACAGAAAGCACTGCCTCACCAAGAGTGGCACACAAATAAAACCACCGGGCATAGAGCCCTGCACATCTAGCACCTGCACCCAGCATCACACACCAATGGCCTAGCCTGATAGTTGTATCTTGGAAACCCACTCCCTTATATTACTGTGTCGTGTTCCACCAAGTGGGCACACTATGGTTTGTCTATCCTTTAACCAGTTGACAGATTTCGGCCGCATCCAGTCTTTGGTGACAATAACTACAGCTACTATGGATACCCCATGACCTTTGTTAAATGACAGGTTTCTATTTCATCTTGATGAAATATTCCCTGGTCATAGACTCTTATGCATAGGATATATCTTTCTTGCTTACATCTTAATTTTTACATTCACTGAAGAGTTCCTTAGCATCTCTCCCATTACATAAACAAACCTGAGGGTTGGGAGATGTCTGGCAGTGTATGCCTAGTGCCACGCATGCGCCTGGCACAGACAGAACACTTGGTGGATAGTCACTGAATGTAGATATAAACCGCCAGACTCTGAGTGCTGTTAGGAATGTAAATGGCTTTATCATTTTTTGTTTCTTATATTTAATTAGAGAGGATGTTAAATAACAGGTTTAAATAATGCTCAAGCCTAAACGAGATGGTTCTTGAGTAAAAGATGGGAGTTTTTGTTGTTTTTAACCTGCAGACTCAGCATCCCACTACAGACAGTTTTAACAAAGAAGAAAAATCTCTTCCATGTCACTATTCCACAGAATGTTTTCATTCTGAGGAGACTCTTAGGGTATCTTATCCATGGGATTCTGGGTAAATGCTTGTAGTTTTGTCCATGGGATTATGAGGGAGACACTGTGGTCTTATTCAGGGGATTTTGAGAAGACTTTTGTGGTCTTGTCCACGGGATTTTGGGGAGATTCTTTGGTCTTGCTCATGGGATTTTAGGCTCTGTGGTCTCCTTCATGGAATACTTGCTCTTAAAGGAGCTCTGGCTAGAAAGAAAATCAACAATTAGCCCTACAGATTCACACTTTCCGCAGCCTGGCTTGCAGAAAGGCTGCTCTGTGGCTCCCTCTCTCTCCACCTGGGGAAAATCATCTTACAAAAGCACTGCCAAGAGGCCAGCAGCCAAGGGAGTGGGGTGAAGAGGCCGGGCGGGCACGCAGGAAGCGGTTCCGCCTCTGCACCCCCCCCCCCCCCCCCCCCCCCCCCCCCCCCCCCCCCCCCCCCCCCCCCCCCCCCCCCCCCCCCCCCGCAAGGACAAGGAGCGGCAGCTGCCAACATTCTGTCGCCCATCTGGAAGACAAGTGAATCTCTTCCCTCCTTCCACTCAGCTGGCTCCCGCTCGAGACCGCCCTCAGGCTCCTTACCCGGAGGAAGGAAGGGAAGCCCTGTCCGTAGTACCCCACGGCAAAGTACTCAGGCTGAGGCCGCATGGCCTTGATGATGTTCTCATAAAATGTGGCTCTTTTTTTCTGGAAAACAAAACAACACATTCCATCCGTGAGGTTACAAGGATGCTATTAAAAAAAGGATCAGCCTATTTGGTTTTTTTCCCATGAAAGAGAGACAAAAGGTCTTTGGAAAATCTGCTGTGGACTGAAGGTGACCCCTCCGTGGGATTCAGGGCTGGAGAGCGAGGGCCAGGCATGGGCCCTGGAGGCCGCGCCGCCTGGGGTGCACAGAAGTGTGTGCACATGTATGCTCCTCAGTACGCAAGGGAGCAGCACACGGCTCTTGGCGGCTCTGCAGGGGGGTCAGGATCTCTAGGGGGTTACCGAGAACTTTCTGAGATTCACAGAAGGTGCTCGCACCTCGCCACAGACATGAGAGAAGAAGACAGGAGCTTCCACGTGGTGCAGGTGCGGGTCCCTGCTCAGCTATCGTGTTCAGAGGCTGTGCTCGTGTCCTATCTTTCGGTATCTGCTGCCGCCGTTTTTAATTCCTCACAAAGGTTGTGGTCTCCTACCTTGGCCTCAGAGAGCCAGTCTTCACAAAAGCAAGCTGGGTAGCTGTATCTGGGGGAGTTTTGGGGGAAAACCCTAACCCCACCCTGCAGTGGCCACGCTCCTGGTGATGGTGTGGTGACCCGCACACCATGCTTTCTTACATAGGTAACATGATTAAGAAGCTCATCAATGCAGCTTGGGTGAATTTCTGGCTTCTGATGGCAGGAGCTGATATACAGGTTAGTGATTTTGGTTTTTGTTGTTGTTGTTGTTTTAAGATAGGGTCTTGCTCTGCAGTCTAGGCTAGTCCTGAACTCACTATGTAGCCCAGGCTCCTTTTGAAGTCTGCCTCAGCCTCTGCAGTACTGGAATCAGAGGCATGCCACCATACCTGGTTAACATTTTTTAAAAATATAGTACTGAAGACTCATATTCAAAGTCTTGCACATGCTAAGCAAGTGCTATAACTACTGAGCCTCATTAGTGAATTTTTTTACTAAGTTCTTTGGCCAAACAGCTTCTTGAATAAAGGATCATTAAATGGCAATGGTAACCTGATCTTTTGTGATTCCTCTCCTGAAATTTATCTAAAGCACTGTCCTACCAAAGGGCATCCATTTTTTTTAAGTTTTAATTTTTGTCTATTTTTGCAGTACTAGAGATTAAACCCCATGGATTCATACGTGGTAGGCAGATGCTCTGCCACTGAGCTACCTCTTCACCCCTTTTAAATTTTATATTGAGACAGGGCCTCATTAAGTTGTCCAGACTGGCCTTGAACTTAGGATCCTCCTGCCTCAGCCTCTTAAGTGTGCCACTGTGTCTAGGCATGACTGGGCATCTACAAGGCTATGTTTGTTTTTAAGTAACAGAATTATGCCTACAGACAGGAGTCAGGCACAGGTTCAGGGAACTGCAAAGGTAAGCTTCACTTCAGTAACCAACCAGAACATAGATTTTGCAGAAGCAGTTACAGCTCACTAAGCTATGCACAAGGGCAGCACTGGGGACATAACCCAGCCTCAAGGATGGCCAGCGCAGTCAACTGAGAAGGCCTGAGGCTGTAGTCTGTAAGTCTTGTTTTGTTGTGC
Source organism: Ctenodactylus gundi (assembly GCA_004027205.1). Classification (NCBI taxonomy): domain Eukaryota; kingdom Metazoa; phylum Chordata; class Mammalia; order Rodentia; family Ctenodactylidae; genus Ctenodactylus; species Ctenodactylus gundi. The sequence goes on from PVKB01001297.1 coordinate 180,636, forward strand.
TTTTTTTGTTTGTTTGTTTGTTTACTGGGGATTGAGCCAATGACCTTTTCAATGAGCTAGATCCCCAGCATCTTACTGTTTTTAAATTTTGAGACAGGCCTCTCATTGCTAAGCCAGATCCAGTCATTTTCGATGAGCCGATGTCCCCAAGCACCTGAAATGTGGACTGTGTTACAGGAAGGCAGAGAAAGAGACTACCAAAAGGAAGTGAGCTAGGAACCCTAGGGAAAGCAAGGATGTGGCGGAAGAAGGGTGTGTGCGGAGGACAACCACCCAGGGCACCATTTATTCCGAGGCTCAGGGCTTCTGCAGGTTTCTCCCTGCAAGGCTGACTCCCACACTGGAAAGAGCATTCTTTCCTCAGTACACAAAGCACAACATCAAGAGCACTAGCGCCAGCAGACTCACCAGGAGGCGGCCAAGGCCCTCGTAGTCAAACACTTTGCTCTCATAGTTCTCCGCCAACTCTTTGCTCAATTTGATGGCTTTCTCCCACATCTTCAGAGAGAAAGGAAATCAGGGTGAGGCTTGGGCACAGAGCATTGAGACAAGGGCCAAGGTCACTAGAGAGCAACTGGCTCGAGTTGGCAGTCCAGCGGGCTGAGCACTGTGGGTTCTCCTGACCTGCTTCTCCGCCTGCACTCCTAAGACCTGTCTTTCTCAACAAGGGCCTTACAGAATGAGCTCCCTCTTCCCAAATGCTTGAGACCAGGGATGCTTCAGATTTTAGAATTTTCAAGTTTCCATATGTGCACAGACTTTATTGGCTGAGTATTCTAATCCAAAATACTACAGGATTTTAAACTTTTTTTGGTATCATATTGATAAGAGTCCTCAAGACCCTTTGAGGGTCTAATGGTGTCTTTTGTCATGTTTATTCTCTCATTGACAGATAGTGGTGTTTTCCAGGCGCCACACAGTATGTGCTGCACAAAGGAATGAATACAGGAGCGGAAAAGTGAATCCTGCTGTCTTTCCCGAACCCAGACACCACAAAGACCTGCAAAGCCAGGGCCTGCGACAATATGAATTCTTTGGTCAATATAATAATTTTTCATAGATCTATATGATCTATGTTAATAGGTTTCAAAGGTTTTCATTGTTCAAAAATTAGTAAGTAAATGTAATTTTATGCTCTTATTTCTAAGAGTATAAATACCAGCAGATGTAACCCAGATTTTTAAGAGGGTAAAGGGAGTAGAGACTAAAGAGTCTGAGCAAATATACCAGCTATTTGGGCCTCAAGTTCTTTACCTATACCATAGAAACAATCTCTACCTTTTAGGGCTGCAGAAAGAATTATATTAGAAAAAAAATCCTGTAAATCATCCAAGATGGTAATTTGTACTAAGTCGATGACTATTTTGTTTATTTATTATTAGTAACTTAACAGGTTCCACCATTAAAACAAACCTGATAGCTGAAAGGCAGAGTCCACAGGAACTATGCAGGCTGAATCTGAGATCTGTTTTGCTTGACTGGCATGACTCATTTTTCTTTCTTTCTCTGGCAACCTCCTCTTTACTTTTTTTTTTCTGTTTTTAATTCAAAAGTCTTTTCATAGGATAGGCTTTCTTGGTTGACAACAGACTCCATGACTCTCTGGCCCAGTTCTTGTTTTACCTCTGCCCTGGAGGCATTTAAGCTGTCTGTTATCTACTAGGTTGGGTGTTAGGAAGGTGTGACTTGTGAAGAGTTGAGCACCTGTCATGGTTTAAATCTAAACACCCTCCCCCCCCCCCACCAAACTTCCATTTGTGTGAAGGTAACTGAAACACAGGGCCACTGTACCCATCACGGACGATTTCCTGTGCTGAGGTGGTGAGCCTTGGCTGGAGGGATAGATCATTGGAGGCATTACCTGGAAGGATATATCTCTTGGGGGGTGACCTGGAAAGACATATCTCCTTCCCTGGCAATTCCCTTCTCTGTTTCCTGATTTCCAGGTCCTTCTGCCATTGCTGGCCAACCATACATAGATGGAGACCTCTGAAACTGTAAGCTAAAATAAAACTCCTTTAGTTGTGGGCATAGGTATTATGTCTTGGCAACGATAAAGAGACTTAAGACTGTGCTACATTCCTAGCAACAATCTTTTGATAATGCACAGAGAACTATGGCAGTAGCTCCTGGCCCATGGCAAAATTTAAAAGGTAGAACCAGGGTTCTGAGGAACAGAACTGTGGCTTGCCTATTCTATTTCTCTGTGGAAAAAGTAATCTAAAGATAAATATTTTTATTGCCTTTTATACCTCAATGTATTTATTCATTTTCTCTCTTATAAAAAATGAATTTACAGATATATAGGGAATAACAGACAGTCACGAGTTGCTCTTGTATAATAAGGAACTGGTCTGGTTGGCTCCAGGGAGAAAGCCTTTAAAACTTTGGGACCTACCCAGGCAAGGTGTGTCTGTTATTCCTGGAGGGCCTCTTGGAGCACACTGGAATTTATGCTCTTAAGGTGGCTCAGGACGATTACTCCTGAGCTTATGCCAGGGATGGGGGTTGGCCCTGCCAGAAAGACTAACTCTGTGATTAGAAAGGTCTGAAGGTCATGTTATCAGTCCCAACTCCAGGGAGGAGAGAAGAGCTAGAGACAGAGTTTAATTATGTAGTCAATAATTTAATCAATCATGCCTATGAAATAAAAAAAACCCCTGCATATTGAGGCTCAGGTGAGCTGCTCGGGTGGGGAACACATAATTTTATTTTATTTGGCAACAAGAGTCTCAGTGTTGCCCTGGCTGGTCTCTACCTCCTGGCCCCAAGTGATTCTCCTGCCTCTGCCTCCCGAGTAGCTGGAACTACAAGCATGTGCCACTGTGCCTGTTAAGTACATCAATTTTTTGGGAAAGTGATTATGCCTCAAATTCAAGGAAGAGGACACAAGACATTTTTGGGGATCCTCCAGACACGCCCCTGCCTGCTTCTTCATTTGGCTGGTTCTAATTTGTGTCCTTTACTGCGACAGTTAAACATAATACTTCCTGGGATTCTGTTAAGACATTCCAGCAAATGACTGACCCTGAGGAAGCTACAGGAACTCCTTAAATTTTCAGCCAGTTGGCCATAAGTGCAGACGTCTGGGACCCATGAGAACCCATGAGAAGCGAGGAAGTTCTCAATGGGGAAGGGAGATGTCCCCTCCCCTCCCCTGTGAACTCTGCAGACTCTGGGTGGTCAACACTGAACCCCAGTGACCAGTCCTGTTCCTCTTTCTACCGGGACACAAACAACCAACACTTACTTTGCCTTTGTCAAAATACATTATGATTTCTTGGTAGAGTTTCTCTTTAAGCTCTTGCTGGGTATACACGTAATAACTGTCCCTCTGAAGCAGATGGGGAACACAGGGCTTGTCCGACCACTAAAAATAAAAACCAAAGCAACAGAAGAGATTCAAGCAACAAAATGAGTAATCAGAAGAGACTGATGCAATGAATATTTATGTCAAAAAGATCCAGGGAATACTGATATACACACACTTGACTCAACCATGCTATATTTTAAATTATTTACTAAAAAGTGACATACACTGCTAGCTCTAAGATGTCATGCTGGACGGACAAAGACTCTCAGCACTCCCGAGGCAGCAGGAGCCGAGGGGGCTGCCAATCAGGGTGACTGCAGCAGAGAAGGTGCCCTCACGCCACAAGGTGAAGGAGACAAATGAGGACTGAGGCAGTGTGGGGGTGGGAAAAGGACCACTGCTGGCAAGCACTCAGCCCACAGAGACCGCAGTGCATGGCAGGCCACGGACAAGGTCTGGAACACGACAGGAGAACTACAGGGTGTCCCAAAGGCCACCATCCCTATCAAAAACAGCAAAAATATCATAAAATAGAGTATGATGGAAAAATTCATTTGCTCAGGATTCATTTGTATAATATTTGAAGTAAAACTAATGCTATGAGAAAAAGTAGGCAGGCTCTAACTTTAAAATACTGACAGTCCCCACAGCTCTCACATATAGGGAAACCTAACAAACTCTTGGGACACTTTGTACTTGTAAGTAGCCGGAGTGCGTGTGTATATGAGTGTGTACACACACTGTAAGCACACATACATAGGGAGAAAGATCAGATATAAAAATGAAAACCACACAAGGTAACAGATTAAAACACTCAAAACTAAACCCCAACAGGTAAGATAACCCAGAGTCAACACCACAAGGATTATGCAAAACTCGTATGCAGACACCTGACCACACCAAGGAGGGACAGCATAGCAGACCTGAATCAGAAGAGTCATACTCTGCTTTTGGGTAAGAAAACTATTTCATAAACATGTGAAGTCTCACTAAGTTTTAAATTTCATGATTACAAAGCCCAAATGAAAAATCAAGTAGGAAGAAAAACTAGGGGAAAAAAGCAATGGGGTATGTGCTACTATATGATAAAACATACTCTAAAGAACTTGTCACTGAAACAGTGTGGCCCTGGGACACGAGTAGAGGGAGGACCAGGCAAAGATGTATGACAAATCAACGAGGAGGCCCTCTCCAACACAGAAAAATCACGTGTGACAAAGCTGGGGTCTCACATCAGTAGGGAGAATACAAATTAGGTATAATAAATGTCATCTTTAGTAACTAGTTCTCTGGGAAGAAAAGCTATAACCACACCTCATACCTTATACCAGGATAAGAGACTTTCATTTTCTGAGCAACCTACAGCCAACAAGGCCCCCCAGCTAACCCACGTGCAGCAAGCTCCTGAATCCCTGATCTTGAACATGAATCTAGTGAATTTCCTTTGGGAAGTGTGAGGAAGGGAGGCCCTAGGTTTAGCGGCTTAGAATGAAACATGTGTATTATTTTAGTGTAAAATAAAATTACAGCTAAAGATACAGCTCAGTGAAAGAGCATTGGTCTGGTATGCTTGAGGCCGTGAGTTCAGTTTCTACCAACAAAAAAAATAATCACTTCAAATACAGAAATGTATTGCTGGAGATAAGGTTAGCGGCCTGCATGTCTAACAGGAGGCCACTGACACACTGGATGTGCGAGACGCTAGAGGCACTGACCACAGTGGCAGCAGGGAAAAGACAAAGAAGTGGACAGATCAGAGGCATTTTCTGGGAAGAGGGACTATTACTTTTTCTCAAGGAGAACGTGGGAGGCAGCAAGAGAGGTATCGAAGATGCCTATGGAGTCATTTAGTGACATGGCGAGGAAGGGGAGGTAGGAGAGGGGAGAACCGTGGGAAACAGGCTTCTCGTACGGACAGATGAAGTATGATTTCTCCACCAGCCATTAAAGATGGCCGTCGAAAGAGCAGCTTGTACATGCATGCAAAGCGAGATGGTCAGGGCTAGAAATAATTTCTTAGGATTTATGATATATACATGTATTTGCATCACATAGCAAGATAATTTCACTTAGGAAGAGAGTATAAGTTGAAGGCACTCGTACTTCTGTGGTACCTCATTAATTTACAGTTTCTCTCTCTGCAGTTTTACAAATCTCTATTTATTAATTAGTGTGGGCTTTGATTCTTGAGTTACAATGTGCATTACTGGAGGCTTCTCGGCTGTGCTGTTTCCTAAGGATTTTCAAGTATATGGCAACTGACAGCTCAGCTGGTGTGAGAAGTAGCTGCGCCTGATCAGGACTGTCTGGTGGCTCCGGCCGCTTACCTGCAGCAGCTCGGCGTGCAGGAGAAGCGTGTAGGCAGCTTCCGTGTAGTTCTCACAGTCTCGGTGCAGATCTCGAAGCTTGTACAAGTATCTGTTAGGAAAGGGGCGACAGGAGGCACCGTGTAACTTGGCAGGTGGATCCAGCCTTTGGCTCGAGCGCCCACTTGCTGCCTGACCTGTTCCTACACAGGAACACTTCCCTTCTCAGCAAAGAGGACGGCCACTCCTTTTTCTTCCTTAGGTTCCTACTCAAACTATCTACCTCTGCTCCTTATTTGGGGCAGTGGTGAGTCACTCTGGTGTCCTTTGAGAAATGAGAAACCAATGGGATCTCCCGCTGAGAACACACACAGTTTATGCCTAAGTGTCTTCCAGAGGTTCAGGGTCCCAGGCTAAGACTTCATGGTAGGTGATATGATAGGCAGGTTTCCATGCCTGCTCCTTGTGGGCCTCTTTTGATTACCCTGGGCAGAAGTCTCCTGCACCCGAGCCCTGACACGACTCTACTCATGCACTCTCTCGAATTGTTCTTATTTGTAGCCACGTATGGTGGTGTATACTTGTAATCCCAGCACTTTGGGAAGGCGGAGGCAGAAGGGTTTCAAGGTTGAGCACAGCCTGGGCAACTTAGCAACGCCCTGTTTCAAAATTAAGGAAAAAAAAAAATACCAAACCAAAAACAAAAACAAAAACAAAAAAATCCCGAAAAGGCTGGGAATGCGCTTGGTGCAAAGACCCTGGGTTCAATTCCCAGTAATGAAGGGCAAAAATCAAATAATAAAAAAACAAAGGAATTGTACTTAAATTTATGTATCTCTTTCAAGAGAGTATTCTTTTGGAAAAAACAGAGTCTCTGAAGCAGCAGTGTGGTATTTCAGGCCCAGTACCTGCATGTTACTGGGCACAGCATTCTTTAGGGAGCCATATTTAATTTCTGCATACATAGTTTTTGTGCGTGGAGAGAATAAATCATGAAGCCGCAACACAAATAACAGAAGCAAGAAGAACATTTCCTTCAGCTTACCTTATGTATATGTCCTCTCGCTTCTTTTCTTTATAAAAATTCTGCCAAGAAAAAGGTCACAAAACACCAGTATCAATCACGGCTGTTGCTGAGCTTATCTCCAAAATGGCCAAGCCCCACTGTGGCTCTTTAGCAGGGTCACTTTCCCAGGGCACATTGTCTCCTCTAGCAAATTTTCCCCAAGACAGGAAGCGACGGGTTATAAAGAAAGTATGTGAAAAAACTTTCAAGGGCCATGCTTCCAAGAAACGTAAGAAACCCTCTAGGAGGAGAGACACCCAGGTCACCTTGAAGTCCCCTGACAGATCCTTTTCTTGGGGGAGTCAGGGAGGTGATAGATTCTTCATTTATAGTCAGCACATGAGTGCTTGGCTACCTAAGCCTCGGAGGTTGGTGGTGCCAGGCCACACATGCCCAGGAGATGCAAGACCAAATAGTGCTACCTTCAGGTGTTGTCACAGACTAACCCGCCTTCTGTGGCATAGGTTCCTATCTCTAGCCAGGAATCTGAGTGGCAAAGCACCTGTGATATACATTAGGTGATCACAATATACGGTGAGCACTTATAGTTTTAAAACGTAACATTAGAAATATTTCCACTAATTTCCTTCAGGATACTCCCCGTTGCTTCAAACACACTTACACCACTGTTCCTGTTACTTCCTGAAGCTGTTCTGGAAATCCTTGTTTGTGACTGTCTATATAAGGTGTGAAAAACAGCGTGAATGCTGATCCTGTGTGCCAGACAATGGAAAGGCTTGTGAAAACATGATGTATAGCAGGGACCATGGCCCAGGCCTGGGATCCCAGCACTCTAAGAGGCTGAGACAGGGGATCAAAAGTCTGAGCCTAGCATGGGCATTTGAGCAAGACCCTGTCTCAAAACTGAAAAGAAAAAAGGGCTCGGGATATAGCTCAGCATGAGGGCCCAAGGCTCGATTCTCCAGTACAACAAAAACAACCACCACGACAATGACCCCATCCACTGTAGTCACTGGATCTGGCACTGTGTGACTTCCAGTTTTTCCCTGAAGTCAAAATGGCTGTGAAAGATATTCTGAATTGACTGAGGACACTGTGTAAGCTAAGAGAGCACAAATAAAGACAACTATGAATAAGAACTTCTAGAATTGCTTCAGAAAGTGGCAGAAAGTGTGTCTGAATGAGGGAAGTATTTTAAGGAATGTTAATAACTGCAACATATCTTTTACACTAATGAATGCTTTAAAATTTAAATATTCTCCCAAGTTTTCAACCATATCACGAGTAAGACAGAGAACCAGGTTAAGGATGGTCCTTAGGAAGAGGTGAGTCTGGTGCTTATGTTGCATTTTTCCATTCCTTTTTCCAAATTTTTCCTGAAGGTCTGTGGTGGTGGCACCTGTGTGCCCAAGCTGAGCCAGCAATTTCCATGTGACTCAGCAGGACAAACTTCAGAGGTGACCTAGGGTGCCTATGTGCTTGCAAGACAGTCCTAGAGCTCAGCTGTGCAGGCCAAGGCCTGGCGGGGCCTTGCTGCCACCCTGGCGGGCACATACCAGCACATTCACGGTGCAGCTCATGCGGTTCTCCTTGCTCTCGTCGTGCATGATGGTCCTGTAGTCCAGCAGGTTTTCTAAGAGGCTGCTGACTAGGAGGGCAAACACTTCCCCAGAGCTGGACAGGTACTTGTGTTTCCGGCAATGTTCTAGGAGCCTGTAAGGGAAGGAGACAGACACCAAGCCGATGTTCTGCCCTGTCACTCTGGGACCATTTGGGGGCAGCAGCTAAGGTCCCAGGAGCAGTGGCACTAGCCTTGGTGACACAGGCTGTCCTCTGGTGCAGCCTTACCCTATCTTCACCTTGGCTGTACCTCTGCTTCCTCCAGTTCTACTTCCTTTAGAATCTAGCTCAGCTTCTACCGTTACTTAGCATTCTGGTCCACCATGCCCGTTGCTGCAGATCACAGAAATCAGAACTTTTGTCTACAGGGGCCATGCATGCCGTTTAATGACCGCAATCAAGCAATAGGAGGCCATTTGCTCTGTGTCTTCAATCTCCCTAAAGCCTCGTACTGCATGGACATTCTGGGAAACCCTGGACTGACATGTAGCCCAGAGGGAGCTGGTGGACATCCAGACATGTGGTTTGTCCAACAGAAAAGCTATTTACTTCTTTTTTCTTTCTACTCAGACAGAAATGCCCAGTTGTAAATAGACAGACGGGAGCTAAACTTGTGGTCAACTCCTTTCCCCCTGGGCCCATAAAGAGCAAAAATTCTGAGACTTTTCAGATTACAAAATTAAAAAAAAAACTTGGAAAAATAGAAAAAACAAACAAAGAAATGAGTCCAAACAAATAGTATAGACTCTAGGATTATTCTTGGGCACTGAAGACGTCTGAGCTAGTGATCTTCAAAGAACAAAGAAAACAAAGGAAGATATTTACATGAAAAATCAGCTGGAAGAGCTTTAAAAATGAAGAATTTACCATGTGTAAAAATTGCATGTTTCTATGGGCGCATAAATTCTGTTTAATTCCGTGTGAGACAAAAACTGCCAATGTGATAAACTGGGAGTTTTAGAGGTCAAATAGAACAAAACAGAACAAAAGATCACCAGAAGGGCTCATCATCATAAAAATGTAAGAAAGACATATAATTCCTTAAAATATAGGCTATTAATTTCATTTTACTTCAGATGGTTTCTTAGGGCATTTTAGAAAAAAAAAAAGTTCGAAGTCCTTGTCCTCAGAGTCAGTCTAGTTGACTAACAAAAAGACCTAGATGAAGACTCAGAGGCTAATACAGTGGTAGGAAAGGTCAGAGAATCTGAGAATCAGTGTGGCACAGTCTCAACTGTGAGCAAGGGGAAGGTGTGTAGACAGGAACAACAGAGCAGACAGCATTTTTAAAGTACAAACTTGGTGACAGACACACATTATCTCAATTAATCCTACCAACAATACTGAAAATCGGATCCTGGCCTGACAATGGAGAAAGGAAGTGCCTGGTAGGTTGTATCACTGAACACAAAATCAAAATTCTATGTGAAGGGAACCAAGAATTAAAGATACAGACCACCAAAGCTTAAATAATTAAACTAGTCTGGAGTTTGACTCTGTTCTCTCAATGGAGACAGATAGCTTTGTCTGTCCCCCTGGGATGAAGAGACCTTGCCCACAAACAGGAACGACTTGGAATCTCAGATAGTCTTTTGTTTTACAGTCTGAGGTGATGGGCTCTTGCCTGCAAACAGGAAGGGCTTGGGGTCTCAAGACAATCCTTGTTTTGCCACCCAAGGTGAGCCACTCACTGCCTGCACACGGGAGGGGCTGGAGGTGCAAATGAGGCTCTCTCTTGGCTTGTGGCAAACAAATGCAAGCAGATTATGGTGGACTTTGAGACTCCTTGACTAGGTAACAAAGCTAGGTGGTCTAATGAGGGTAAAGGTCAGCGAATAAGAGAGGGGGTTGGATTAGGGACCTATAAAAATAAAGAGCGCAGTCTCTCGTGGCTGCAGTCTTCCCCTATATGTGTGTGTGTGTGTGTGTGTGTGTCTTTTGTCTGCGTCTTTTTGTTAATTCCTCCCTTCTAGGGCAAGTGGACCGCAACAACTATGTATTAAAAACAGGAATCAAAGCTCAGTTTCTTCTCTATTGCCAACAAGGACCCAAGTTTTCAACTGTACTTTCACTCGTTTTACTGTTCCAGAACATGTGCCAAGGAGAGAGAAAAGGGCAAGGGGAAGCTGAAAGGGGTGTGTGGGGGTGGGGAGGAAGGCAGAGGTGACACCTGAGCTCAGACAAAGGAGCGGACCTGCTGATGGTGCAGGGGACAGCAGAGGGAAGACCAAGCTGGCTGGAGACAGAATGGCTTTGTTCTTAGAGGTCCTTTACGGAACATGAGATATTTTTAAACATACAGTGGTCCTCGGAATGTTTTTCTTTAAAGGGTTGCTTTGATACCATAATTAGAGGTGCTAACACTTTCGTTGAAGTTCAGAAATTCAAACACTGGGTGAAACACCACTGCTCTGCACATCGCCTCTCCACCATCTGCTTGGTCTCCTGGGGCCGGAATCAGGAGAACACAGGCACCTGCCTTGCATCAGACAGCCAAGGTCAGCAGCAGGTGCTGCCAATTCCCCCTGCCCCACCGGGACCGTCCACGGTGACCCCAGTGACTCTGAGGCTGTCCAACAGTTGTCTGCGCAGCTGATCTCCTGCTTTTCCTACTGCAGAGTGAGTGACACCCAAAATGAGGCTTTGTTTCTGAGACACTCACAGTTTTTCCAGAAGAATCTTGTACTGTTCATCCCCTCGGCCGCCTTCTACCTCCTGGTCCAGCTTTGTGATCAACTCGTTCTCAAACTGAAAGCAGAGTTAGAATTTCACAGGGAATGATGCATCTTCAGGAGAGATCTGGCTCATCTCCCTAGACCCAGGCCAACCTCTTTCCTGAACTGGGAGCTCTTCAGGACACAGAGCTATTCTACATCCTGTCATTCATGGTGCAGTCACTGTGGACCTGTCAAAATGTCCCCCCTCAGGGTAGCATTGCTTTTGCCTTTTGCTTTACACTTGGAAAAAGCAAAAAACAATCCTTCCCTCCGCAAAAAAAAAAAAAAAAAAAAAAGTTCCTGCAGCATATAAAAAGAAGTTAATGAAGCCAGGTGTGGTAATGCACACCAGCAATCCCAGCATTCCTAGGAAGAGGATCACAAGGGCAGCCTAGGTTACACAGAGTTCAAGGCCAGAGTGAACGATATAATAAGCCATTGTCTCAAAACAAAAACAAAACAAGACAACAACAAAGGCGTAATGATCCTAATTTTCTATCTCATTCTGTTTCTTGTTTAAGTATGAGTAATGGGATCACTTAGGCTGAGCTTCATAGCTATGAGATCTTCATCTGGATATTAACACACTTTGTAGACAAGGAAACTGAGGCGCAGAGAATACACAGGCAAACTTAAGTCCTCAAAGTTGGACAATGAGAGCTCAGAGCATTTCTATTGTTCCTTCCCCTTGGCTGTCCTAAAGCAGACAGGCCCTTTCCTTCAATTCATAGCATTGTTCTCTCAGCTGTAGGCACCAGCCAGGACTAAAGAGCAGGACATCAACTTTACACTGTCTGGAGAAGGAGTTGCCTTAGAAAGAGCAAAAAAAGATTCTCCCAGGCTCTGGGCTGAACATCTGATTACCTCCCTGATTTCTTCACAAAATAAAATGTAGAAAGGAAGCTTTAAGTCAAGTACCATGTGTATTATTCAGGCTAACATTTTTCCATATGGAAAAAAAAAGGAAGAGCTACTACATGTGCATTAGTAAGACTGCAACGTCCACTAGTCCTTACCATATGGAAATTGCCATTTCCACTGAAATTGAACTCACACTGCATCATGTCAAAGAAAATAGGGATGGTGGCTTTCCGGAGCTCCACTTCAGGGGTCAGAGTGACCTCCAGAATGGGGCCCACCATGGATGGAATGAACTTGATTTTGTGGGGACCTGAAATGAAAGTAAATGAGGATATTTTAAAATCATCTCACTGTAAATAAAGTGTTATTCTAATCTTCCCCCGCAGGGCCCATAAATAAAGGCTGATGTGGGTAAATCCCCCCACTCAGAAGTAAGTAAGGAAATACGTATTGTGTTTAACATGGGGACTCCGCGAGAACAGATGGCTCATGGTCAAGGTTCCAGTGGAAATGAGGGCGTGAAACCCACAAATCAACTTTCACTTTCAGGTACACCTATGAATAAATCTCAGGGTTATGTTAATTATAGTGAGAAAACACTATAGGGCCGCTCAAGGTCACTCACTCACCCAGGTTGTACCACATGTCCCGGATCCTAAAGCCGATTTCCTTTCTCATGTCCCCATATCTAGGAAGATCACAAACCAAGAAAAGAATCTGTAGTGGAAACGAGTCACATGCCACACCGCTGTCCTTGGGTAACAGCTACAGAGGACAGGCTCCAGGATCCCTCTTGGACACCAAAATCTGCCATGTTCAAGTCCTTACATAAAGTGGTATATAATATTTGCACATAACCTACACACATCTTCCCGCATACTTTAAATGATCCCTAGATGATTTATAATGCTTAGTACAATGTATATGCTATGTAAATACTTCTTATGCTGGATTGAGGAATGATGGCAAGAAAACAAGTCATATATGTTCAGTACAGAAGTCACAGAAGCATTTTTTTCCCCAAAATATTTTCATCTTTTTTTTTTTTTTTTTTTGAAGATGCAGGTCTCCCTGCTCAGATATAGAGGTCTGAGTATATAACAATGAGAGGGCCAACAGCAGCTCAGGTCCTGGGTCACACGTAAAACTGGGGCACTGGGGCAGATGAAGTCACGATCTAATTAAGTGTCAAAGAACTGAGCTACATGAAGTTGGGGGACTTGGGAAGCAGAAGGGACCAAAGGCAAGACCTGAGAACTAGCTGAGAAGCTGAGGGTAACGAGTAGGGACACCAGTGGTGAGGACAAGGACTGAGTTCTGGCTTCCACAGTAATGGACAGGCGGCCAACATCCATGTGTCCACACATGGTTAATACACACTTAGTACACATGTATACCAGACATGTTCTCCAAAGTGCTCATATTGGAGAGCTCTGGAAGACCCTGCATTCCCAGCAAGAGCAACACTGCCCACAAAGGGTCGAATGCTGGTCCTTGGGGGCAAAAATGAAATGTTCTGCTATTATTCATTTTTGTGGTAGTGGGAATCGAACCTCAGTCCTGTGACTAAAATGTGTGTTCCCAGCTCCAGAGCCTCTCATTAGGTCAGAGGCCTGGACCACCACTTCTGGCTCTGTTTAAATGTATACACCACAGGCATTCATACAGCCTACTGACAGACACAGTTTTCTTGTGGTACGAAAATTCCACCCAAGGGGTGTGATTAGAAAACCAATGTCTAAAAAGGCCCCTATCAGAGCGGCTCGGCTAGGGGCAGCAACTCTTGGTTGGAGATGAATTAGAACTGCCTGGAAATCTCTTAAAGGATTCGTGCCTGTAAGCCCACCCTACACCGCATACTGTACCTGAGGCTGTGGCTGAGGAAATGGAAACTGGGCGGTCAAAGTGAATAGTGCAAATATGCCTGCGGAATGCAGCTATGAGCCATCTTATAGTCACTGCTCTCTCTCTCTCTCATATATATATGAGAGAGAGAGAGAGAGAGAGAGAGAGAGAGAGAGAGAGAGAGAGAGAGTCTCGCTCTGTAGCCCAGGCTAGTTCTGAACTCACTATGGAGCCCAAGCTGGCCTTGGACTCAAGGCAATCCTCCCATCTCATAGCTACGAGATCTTCCTCCAGAGTTCTGGGATTACAGGCTTGTGCCACCATGCCTGGCTTAAGTGGTGCTGGGGAATCAAACTCAGGTACCAAGCACACAACTTGGAGCTTGCTAGGCAAGCGCTTTAAACGCTAAGCCATTCCTCCAGACTCCCAAATACTTTCTTTTACCCAATACTTTCTGGGAATTGTTTTCAAAAGTCAGTATTTTAAAAAATCAAAAATTTCTCTTACCATTCCATTTTAACAAAAATGTTTAGCCTAATTTTATTAATACGAGGCAAGGTTTATATGGTCAGGGTCTGTTACGGTTTGAATCTGGAATGTCCCTAGAAGCCTCCTGTGTCTGGAAGGTCATTTAATCATTGGGCATTGATCTATTGGTTCCTGTGCTACTAAGAGGCCAGGCCTGGTCAGGAGGGGCAAAACACTGGGGCCTGATGGGAAGGACACATGAAAGCTCCACCCATACTCTGGCAATCTGCTCCCCAGGATGAACCATTTCTCACTGGCTAGGCTCTTGGCCAGATCCTCTCACCACAGCCAGCTGTGCATGAGTGGACTGTGAGATCTCCTGAAGTTGAGCTAAAATAAACCTTTCTTAAGTTACGGGTGTTGGATTGTGTCCCAGCAATGAAAAAGGAACTGAGACATGGTCTGACATGTAACAGTCAACAAGCAATAGTCTTTATTGTTTACTCCCGCAACTGTTGATGTTACCTCTGCTAACACTAACAGAAAGCACGAGAAGGAAATTCTCGATTCACATTTCTGTAAATTTAATATAACTGGTTTTATTTTCACATCTTATTTTTGCCTATCTGCACACATATTTTTACATAAAATATCTTTCAAGCCAACTAACATTTGACTAAAACCAGAATCACTAATCCTAAGCCATTTTTACCTTGTTAGATTTGCAAGCAACTGATTTCACTTAACCAAAATCAATTCCATCCTTTAAAGAAACTGTGGGGTTGTTGGTCATTTACATTATTCTAAAGCAAGACACTGAGGGGTCCTTCCCAAGAGTGAGAATGTCTCACTATCTGTCCTTGGGAAGAATCTGAAAAACAGGCTAAGCTTTCATCTTTTAAAGCAGTCACTGCATCTTACTCTCTCAGACCCCAACCTTAGGGTTTTAGGGAGAATTGGGGCAGAGGAACGGTAAATAATTTTCCCAGAATCTCAGATATCCCAGCAAAGGGAAGCAGAGCTAGAATTTCGGTCTTTAAGTAATACATTCCTTAAGTTACTTTTTAACTATATAGTGTGATTTTCTGGGCTCTCCACTCCAAAACAAGAGCAAAGAAAGACAAGAGGACACGTCCCTCAGCCTCTCCTCGCTTCTGCACATAATTCCACTTTGAATTCCAAGCCAGGAATGTGGAAAGTATTTTTTGGTTATGGTGGAGTCTTGGCTTCTCTGCTGAAGTGACCACAGGGAGGATGGTGGTGCCAAAGGAGTCGGCTTTGCCAAGTGCAGGGAGACTCTGAGCCTGCAATTTGCACAAACTGCCACCAGGTGGCCAGGATACTGGCCAGGAAGGTCCACAACAGGCCTAGGACTAGAATGAGAAACTAGACGGGCTCTAGAGGCAAAAAAAGTGAAGCTGGGGGGATCTGCGGTCTGTTTAAGGAATTGACACCTACCTCACTAACAACCCCAGCAGTCATGAGATGTTGATTTCAGCGACACCAAATTCTCTCTGAATGTAAAGGGACAGGTCACCTTCCAAAGCCTAATCAGGTCTAAAAGGGCACTTACTTTTTTATAATTTTGTTGCGCTTGGCTTGCGAGAAGGTTTCAAGCTGAAGGGAGTCATGGGTGAGAAATGCCACTGCCAAATGGAAATAATTGTTCCAGAGCTGCTCACAATTAATCGTGTGGGCAAAAAGAAATGGAAAATAACATTAGTAAGAGTCACAATAAAGCAGAGTCACAGGGCAAAAAGTCACTAGCTGGGGAATGATGAGGGAACACAATCCTGTCACAGGACTTCGTGTTCTTCCACGGGCTGCAATTACTCAGCCCTGAAAGTTTTGGTTCTTAACATTAGACTCTTCTTAAAAAAAAAAAAATCCAAACTTTACATTTTTCTTTACTCCCGGGATAAAAGGAAAAGCTTCTGCCAAGAAGGGTACTTATTTATAGTAGGTAGCTTGGCAATATGCATCAAAAGCCCTAAAATTTTGCCAGACTTTTGAATGAGTACATACTTTCAGGATGTTTCCCTGACAAAATACCTTTGGGTAGCTAAAAATATTTAAAACAAGAAAGAAAGGTCATTATGGTGCTATTTAATATAACAGAAAGTAGAGACAATCAAAACGTTCATAAGGGTTCTGTTACATAAATCAGGGCAAGCCATGTAAGACTATATTCAGTCATCAAAACCACTGTGAAAATATTTACCCTCATTGAAAAGAAAGTAAAGAAAGCAACTTAATAGTGCACCAAAAAGGGCACAGCCTAATTCATTTTGGTGTGTGTGTGTGTGCACGCGCGCACACACACACACACACACACATCTTTTTATGTATATGTGTAAAAATACATGTAAATACATTCTTCTCTACCAAAAAGCACCTCATGAACAAAGCACACTGCTTGTAGAGAATGCGAGTCCCCTAAGAGCATCAGGGACTTGATGCTTCCCCCAGGCTGGAATAGTGAGTGTCTTGCTGGATAAATACTCTTAATAATTTGTTGGACAAGGAAAGAATCAAGATACAGCTAGCAGGTCACCTGTTTTTGCAATTACGCTGGACTTTCAAGACTCTGCACTTGAACTGGTCTTCAGAATGGTTCCATTTGTAGGGTAAGGAGAGACCTGTGCACGCGCCAGTTTGCAACTGTGTACGTGTATGTATATTGGTGCACAGGCACACAGGATCAGTATCAAAATTTCAACATGGAAGGAGAGGAGTGCAGCAATCCACCCCTCCCAATGGTGGTTTCAGTTCCTGCCATCTACGGTGGTTCAAAAGGGCCCATGCTTATTTTGACTCTTGACCATATTTCCACTATAGTACACCATTACAATTATTCTATTTTACTACTAGTTCTTCTTGTCAATCTCTTACTGAGCCTAATTTATAAATTAAAACTTTAGTCCATGGTGTCAGGCCTTCTTTGATGGTCTTGGAACGTATCCCTTACTATTGGGGAGACTAAGGCATTTGTATTTTTCATACTCTTATTTTCTTTTACTTTTTCTGTGGTGCTGGGGGTCAAACCCAGGGTCTTGCACGGACAAAGACTCCATCACCACGCCACACTTTCAGGTGTTTTTACTTTATTTTTGAAGACAGGGTCTCACTAAGTTGTCTTGAATTCAAGATCATCTTGCCTCAGCCTCCCAAAGAGCTGGGACTACAGGTTCACACGCCACTGTACTAGCTTTTGATTTTCTTATTTTTACTTAGCTGTATTTCCTATCCTGGGGCTACTAGAAAGAAGAAAAAAAAAACCTTTTATTGCATCTGGAGGATAATGAGACAGTAATGTGTGTTTTCAGAATACGAAAACCCTTTATTTGACAATAATGAAGTGTCCAGTGACTCTTTCCCAAGTGAAACAGCTCTCTTGCAGTAGCTGAACATTCAACATCTCTGGGTGGGCACAATACGTACCTGAAGTTCAAAGCTTGCCTGATCCATGAAGCTTCTTGTGAGAACTTCGGCAAACTGATTGACAGCTCGGAGGAAAACTCTGTGGAGGAGAGAGGGGTAAGGAAGGGGCTGGACACCCTTGGAGACACTTAACCACTAGGTGAAAAGCAAAACCTTTATAATTCAGGACCTAGCTAGGAAAGACTGTGCTACACCTCTGTCAGCAGCCATGAGGCCATTAACAAAGCACAGTCTACTAAAAATGGCACAGGAGTCCACTTCTCAAGCTTCCAGCAAGAGACAGGGCCACGGCCGGTATGGCCGACTGGGCAGGAGGCTGAGGCTACAACTCGGGCTATGGACGCCTCCAGCAGGTGCCTCACACCCTCCCACACTGCTTCTCTTTCTAGGGCATCCCACGCTATTGCTTCCTCTTATCAACACATAGTTGGGAAGAGTTCTTCTATGAGTATAGAATTAGAGATAAAAATACTGCTTAAAAGTAATGATTTGAATAATTGAGTGCCTTAAGAAAACTATTGTTCTTTTCAATGTGTATTTGGTTCACTTTGCTTTCCTTCAACAAGCATTTCTTGTGGGCCAGCAAGGGCAAGGCTCTTGCTAAGGTGTTATGTTGAAAGGTAATTCCTGGCCTTAAAAAGATTATGATGTGACAGGGTAAATCTACAAGGTATGATCAAAAAACACAAGTAATACTTATGTATTTAGAAATTATCTTCGTAAAAACACATTGTTATTAATTCCCCTCAAAAACTCTTCAAACACACTTATTCCATCATTTTTGACATTTTCTGGTGTGATTCTGGAAGTCCTGTTTTGTCAGTTTATCTTTAGTGCTGCTGTCATGGTTGACCTGACATCCTGAATCGGTTCAAAACATTTGCCTATCATAGCCATTTTGACTTTGGAAAAGACCTAGAGGTCACAGGGTACCAGATCTGGTTAAAAAGGAGGATGAGGACACACCGCGATGCTTCCACGAGCCCGCCTTTCCACAGCATGGCAACGGCAGCAGCGTTCCATGTACTTCTGATCATACCTTATAAACAGGTGCATGGGAGAGGATGTCCAGAACTGCTGCAGAAAGTGGCAAGAATGATGGGATAAATGGGCCTGAGGGGGGTGGGTGTTTCTGAAGGAGAATTCATTGCACTGTGTCTTTTATTGTAATGAATTTTTAAGCTGAAATACCGTATCTTTCAGTCACATCTGATATATTTTTTCACTTCACTTCTTTTGGTATTTGTTGCGGGCCAGCAGGAGCAGGATAGGTCCTGGCTTAGTCACTTGTTTAAAAGACAATTCCTAACCTTAAGAGAATTACAAGATGGTGGGGAAACCTGTAACTCTGTAAATTAACCATGATCTCACAGAGAACATTAAAAACTTCTCTAAGAGGGTCTCAAAAAGGTACAGAAAATCAGTGGAGGGAAAACGACGTCTAGGTCAGAAAGGCCACTATGTCTGAGGACGGCTAAAGAGGGCCACCGGAAATGGAGGAAGGTTGGCAGGCAGAGATGGTGCGCAAAGCACTGTGGGTGGAAGAAGCTGGTGAAGGCACAGTGCAGCAGGCACTCAGGGCCCAGGAGTATGTTTAAATGGAGTACAGGCTGCACAGGAGGGGAACTCTGGAAGACATGGCTTGAACCTCAGGATGGGGCCATGGAGAGTTGCCAAAAGATGTTGCTGCGGAGAGAGAGGACAGGAAGGACTAATATGGAGCCACAAATTGGCCAGCCCAGACAGAGAGGGAAGTGAGTCCAGGGGCAGCAGTCTCACAACCCACTGAAATGGAGATTGAGACACCAGGACTGTGGAAACACAAAGAACCTTTATTTTATAGATGCCAAGTTTGCAACATGGAGATCTGACAGCCTCTCCCCAGGTTCACACAGCAGAGGGGCCGTCAGAGCAGTGGCTTGGGGCCTGTCGGGGGCTGTCTTACCTGCTCTGGGTCATATTCATGACCATCCAGTCTTTGGCATAGACATTCTTTCCAATCAGATCCTTAAACATGATGAAAGTTTCCATGAGGAAGTCCTGAGAACAGAAAAAGGAATGGTTGGGGACAACTGGCCCCTTGCTAGCCTTTCTTCCAGTGGTGGACAGACGGACTTTCTCTCAGGATTAGGTGTTCCTAGTCCCACAGTGATGGTCACTTTCATACAGTTTGGGGACCAGCAAGCATGCTTACAGCTTGTCTTCACGGCATTTGATTTTTTACATTGTGTGATTCCACGATGAATAGAAGGGGGAAAAAAGAAGACCCACGTTTTCCAAATGGCACAACTTAGGCTGGCAAGAGCTAAATGATGCACCTAAGGTCACAGGAGCCTGGAAGCAGAGGAGCTGGGATGAGGATGGGGCTGTGGTGCCATGGCTATAGCCCTTATCCCCAGCAACTGTGAGCTGCGGACACTGTGGACAGACCTGGGTTCAGTTTTTCCTTGTTATGGTCAGAACAGAATGATTTTCAATTCAAGATAGCTTACACAGATTGAGAGTGACAAAGGATTATTTCTGTTTTTCTCCCCAGAAGATTTGCTATCAACCAATTTCTGAAGGCTGCACATCCTTTCTTGCTGTAGCATGAGGAACTAGTGTTCTCCAAGTCGAACATTAGACTCTTCTAGACCAGGAAAATCTCCCAAGTGTATCAAAAAGTGCTTCTTCAAAATCAAGACCCCTAGGGAGTATGACCTGACCACTGGTACATGTACCGTAGTCCTCAAAATCTGAATCAAACAGAGAAAGTAAAACTCAACTTTCCTTTCATAAACACTGTGGACAGCCACACGATGCTGCGGGTGGGAAGGAAGAGGACCCCGGATTGGTGATGTTAAGTTCTGGGTTTTTTTCCCCCAATTATAAGTCTTCAGGTTACTGGGACCTACTGCAGACAACTTACAATGATGTCATGTTTAGTTTTGAAAGTGTCGATGTAGTGGCTGTAGTGACCGTCGTCCATCTGCTGCAGGATAGAGATCATGCAGGCCACAAAGCTGCCCTGAAAGGGAGACAAACAAGACACAGGTCCAAGACCCCTCAGGCCACCAAGCGACAATGCCAAGACGGACAGACCATGTAATCTGCTTTTTCCCACCCAGGAAACTCTGTGGAGTCCTACCAACATGGACATATGCTGCCTTCACAGGGTCCAAAGGCATGTGCTTGGCTACTCCTGTTTCTGACCACCTCCTACATGCACGTGAGGGGATCTGGGAGCTTTAGGCATATCCTATGCATAGCTATGACTTGTGGAGTCCCATAGGCCAAAGGGCACTAATTCATAGATCTTAATTGGGTTACCAAGGAAGCACACCACTTATGGGGCTTTGAGTCTCTTGTCGAGCAGAGGTACAGTACAGAAGTACATGGAGAAATGTTCTACTTACTTATACAATTGTGAATGTGAAGGATAGCCAAGAAAGACAGGTACTGGTTGGACATCCCTAACCTGAAAACCTGAAATCGGAAATGCTTCAAGTAATTTTGAATTTTGAAGCATTATGAATTTGGGGATCTTTGGATTAAAGATGTTCAAATTATAACGTCTACACGGATAGTGCAAAATCCAAAAAGTTCCAAAACCTGAAACATTGCTGGTCCCAGGTGTTTCCAATAAGGGACACTCAAGCTGTAGCAACACCAAGAGTGGAAGGGCAGAGAAGGGGACAAGAAATGGGGGCTCACTGCTCCAATATTTGCATGTCCTTTGAGCAAATGTCCCCAATACGAGATCCACACGAACTGTGCACTTAGGTTGAGGAACGGGAAGGAACAACTTCGTGATTACCACAACTGGTATTTGCTTGATGCAGAATTCTTAGTTCAAACCAACTTGGCTCAGGCTGGTGATCCAGCCAGGGAGCAAGGATCTGGGAGCACTGCCCGCCCGCAGCCACATGGACATGGAAACAACATAAATTTAAATGAATGTGACACCAAGGAGATGAAGGTCCAGCTGTTCCTGGGCGGAAGAAAGACCTTCCTAACCACAAAAACAATGAAAGGCTGTCTGGGTGCTATCTTTGAATGAAATGCCTTATACTCATTTTCCTAAAGAATTTTATTTTTCTCATTATAGAGCAATGTAAACCTAATGGTACTGAGGCCTTTGATATATACTGCAAACTGTTACAGATGTCAGCACTACGCCAACGTCCAGGTGGCTTGCTCCCGCAGGTCTTGCCTTCCCCACTGGATTCAATGTCACTTTTGGCAAGTTTGCATTTCCTTGGTTCTGACTTAAACACGCTGTTTATTTTTTGCCATTTATTTTTCTCATTTTGATTGTAGTTCATATTCCTTTCTCATTTTTCTTAGTAGTTTGCATATCAAATGCCTTTTTCTTAGTAGTATCTTTGTAAATTTTTGCTTTGTTTAAAGACAGGTTCTTGTTCTGGAGTTCAGACTGGCTTCAAATACTCAATTCTCCTGACTCAGCCTCCTAGAATGCTAGGATTATAGCCACATGCCACCACACCTGGCTAAGAATCCCTTTTTTAAAAAAAAAAATTGGGTAAATCAGGTAAGTTTATATTTTCTTCTGGTTGCTTTATGATGTAATTTTTTACAACAAAGCCTTCATTTCATTTGACATTTCTTTTGAAGGTATAACATAAAAGTCAAAAAGTTGTTCCAAATTGCTAATTTCCATTTCCAAATAATATCCAATAAAACTCTTCACTTTATTTATTGGAAGGTAATGAAAGGATCATATAATCAAAAGACTTACTTTTCTTCGGTTTCATGCTATTAATGCACGTATGTTCTACGCTCCAGGAGCCCAACAGTAGTTTATTATTTTCCACCCTGAAGGCCAGCTCTCCTTTAGTGGTTCTACCTGGCACTTACCCGAACCTCACTTACTTTCACTCTTATATTTTCATGACTTGAGGTCAGCAGTGCAGTTTGGCAGTTAAAGTGCTTGCCTAGCAAGTACGAGGCCCTGGGTTCGATTCCCAAGCACCCCATAAGCCAGTCATGGTAGCACATGCCTGTAATCCCAGCACTTAGGAGGCTGAGGCAGGAAGACTGCTGTGAGTTCAGGACCAGCCTGGGCTATAGACAGAGACCTTGTCTCAAAAACAAACACAAAAACAAAGAACACATACATTTACATGTTTTTAGAGACCAATGTTGTACAGAAAGGCTCTTGACTCTGGTGTCTTTAAAAACAGCTAGTTTAATAAGCTGTTAGTTAGTTTTATTTAGCATTTCTGTTACCCCCTTGACTTTCTTCAATGTGCTGGTCATTTCAGCTCCACTGAGTGACAAGAACACTATATTTCCTCTTACTATACACATCCTTTTCCCATTTTTCTCTTTTTGATTGTATCTGTGTCTCATTTTTTCCTTATGTTTACTTTTCTCCATCACTCTCACTTAGTTCCTGTGGGTCTCTCCCTCACTCCGAGTATCTACATTGTTCCCACTCTCATCATTTTATTTTATTCCATTCTATTCTATTCTATTTTATTTTGGCAGGGTCTCGCTCTACAGCCCACACTGCTCTAGAACTCACTATGGAGCCCAGGCTGGCCTCAAACTCACACAATCCTCCTGCCTCAGCCTCCTGAGTGATGGAATTACAGGTGTGTGCCACTGTGCCTACTTTACGTGGGGAACTGAACCCAGAGCCCTGTGCTTAGGCAAGTGCTCTAACCACTGAACTATATCTCCAGTCCCCTTCCCCCCATAATTTTATTTTAATAATAGAAGTACAGAAGGAATGCTATCTTTATTTTGCTTCTCATGGCATTGAGGAGTGAATCCAGGGCATCCACACTGAGCTACATCCCAGTCCTGCTAGGTTTTTATTTGAGACAAGGACTCACTAATAGTAAGTCACCAGGCTGGGGGCACACTGTGATCCTTCATCCTTAGCCTCCCAGACTCCTGGTTTTACAAGCCTGAGCCACACTGGCTTTTCTGTAAGTCCTCACCCCCTGTTCAAGAACAGTGAAAAAGAGGGTAATGTGATTTCACTCCTAAAAGAAGCTGAATAGGTAAATTTAAATTCCAATATGGTATTATTCGTAAGCCAATACATCATTTCTTAAACAACACCATTAGTAATGTACCTTTTCTTTTTTAACATCTTGAAGTCTGTAGTAGAAATGCTAAACAACAGCAAATGTGGCATTTTGATGACTTTTCCTTAAATTCAAACAAAACAAAAAAATTAAAGGGACTGGAGGAATAGCATAGTGGTTAGAACGTTTGTCTAGCAAGCACAAAGCCCTGGGTTCAATTCCCCACACCACATAAAGCTGGGCACAATGGCACATGCCTGTAATCTCAGCACTCAGGAGGCTGAGGCAAGAGAAGTGCCGTGAGTTCAAGGCTACCCTGAGATACATTGTTCAGTACTAGCCCAGACTACAGAGCCAGACCCTGTCTGAAACAAACAAAAAAATTTACAACATATTCTAACCCTTTCTCAATCACAGCAACATCCTATGGTCCTAACAACAAAAAGCCTTTTTCCTTCTCAATCTGCTAAACTGGCTTTAGTATGTCAGTAATTGTATTAAATTACGAAATGATGAGTAAAGGTATTAATCCATTCCTAACCTATACTTTTAAGTACATAAATGATTCTACTAGTTTTTCTACCTTCTAGTAGTAAATATAAGAACAGTTCAGAGAAGCCTTGCATTTGTTTTTTTGTTTTTGTTAAATAATTAACAGCAATAGTTCCTGAGCCTGAGAATAAAGGTCAGCCACAGGTTTTCATGCTTTGCTCACTTTCTGCTGGTAAATGAGTATTTGCCAGCTAACAGTCCGGCTGCCAGGAAGGGAAGCCCATGTTCGCAGGACCGCTGCTGGGTTTCGGTGGGGCTTCCTACCCAAGGCCTGTGTAGTCTCAGATAGGAGACCCAGGGCTTGCCCAGCTGGACGGTAATCCCTGAACTCGAGATCTGAGGAATCCTTTATGAAAATGGTTTGCATCAGCTGTGTTTTAGCCAAGCAGGAAGACAGTTCCACTTGCCGTCACACCTCTTGCGTCTCCAGACCTCTCACCCCACGTGACTCTCAGAGAGCACACAGCAGGGCTCTGCCTTGGATGTGCTCCTGCTGAAAGGCCTTCTCCGCATGCCCACATGGGGAATCCTCCATCTGTGTCAAGGCTGTGCCTGTGTCTTCCCTTCTGTACGAGGCTATTCTGGATCTCCCTATTTAAATCTGTAACTCCCCTTCCTCAGCTCTCTGAACTTGCCCAGGCATTAGTCTACACCCCACAGACACTAAGTGGCTTACTCTTGTTACTACGACCGCAGGAATACAAACTCCTCACAGATGAGGGTTTCATCTATCTGATCACGGGTGTAGCTCAGTATCCAGAAGAGTGTCTTGCTTACAGTAGTTTTTTTAAAAAAGTAGATTTGTTGAATAAATAACTGATTTTTATTTACAACAGCAATCTGAGGTAATTCTTTTCATACGTTCCTGAATTACAGCCTAACCTTAGCTTTTAGTGACTCACAGATGCTGCATTTTAGTGGTGACACTACTTGGCCTTCCAACAGTTACCGCTGGTCTCAAGAAAATCTTTAACTGACATCTGCAGATACTGCGGACAGAATGGAAAAAGCCAGAGCAACTCTGGTTTTTCTAAAAGCGTATTAATCACAAGTCCTTTAATTTTTTTTTTAAGTACTAGGATTAACCCAGGATCTCTGCACTGAGCTACATCCTTTGCTCTTTTACAGTTTAAAATTTTTATCTTAACACAGCCTTGCTAAGCTGTGATGCTGCCCCACCCTGGCCTGCACCTGCGATCCTCCCGCCTCAGCCCCTAGCGTGCCAGGATGACAGGAGAGCGCCCCCACACCTGGCTCCTTTTCCTCGGCTCTTGACTCCTCGACTGTGGCAACACCGAGGCAAATGACATGGAATAGAAAACCCACACTGGAACTGAGATCTGCTCAGTTACACCCAGTTCACTGCGATGTCACAGCCATGTGAGCTTAGCCTCAAGCCCCAGGTCCCCCTCGGCAGGTGGGACGTGGGGGAGCTGCAGGGGCCCCGGGTGTCCACCACAGAGACACTCACAATGTGGGGCGACTGCCGGCTCATCCCAATCACTGTCCGGTTGATCCTTCTGAGCAGGCGCTCCATGACCAGCTGGATGTGTGCTGCCGTGGGGCCCTGCAGGAGAAATACAGCAGGTGACCTTGCTTCTTCTGACTCAGGGTCATTCTTTTCAAGGGGACCCTGCACAGAGGAATTCTCTCTTTAGAGCACATCCTGGCCTTCTCCTACAAAGCCATCTCTTCTCCAAAAGAGAAAAATGATGTCCTGGAATCATATACAACTTTACAAAGGAAATCAACAGAAAATAATCACTTGGGGTTGGAAGAATAGGTCAGCAGTTAAAGTGTTTGCTTAGCAAACCGTAAGTACCTGAGTTCGATTCTCCAGCACCACACAATCTGGGTGTGGTGGTGCACACCTGTAATCCCAGGACTCTGGAGGGTGAGGCAGGAGGATTGCTATTTGCCCAAGGCCAGTCTGGGCTACACACTGAGCTCAGAAACAGCCTGGACTAGAGTGAGACCCTGTCTCAATAAGAAAAAAAATTTAAAAATCACTTCTATCATTTGAAAGGTCAGTGTGGGTACACAGGGACAAGCATCTCTCCCAAAACCCAGACAGCTAAGGTTCACTATGAGCTCACTGTGGCCACAGATAGGGAGAATCCCATTTGCAAGAGGTACTCAGTTCTGATGCTGGGCACATGAGGGTTGCCCAAGACAATCAGGCACATGTGTGGGAAGTGAGAGGCAAGATTATGAAATTCATGCTAGGTTCTGTAAAGGAGAGAAGAAATTCAAAGTGAAGGGTCTGTTAAGAAGTGAATATCCGAGTGCCTTTCAAACACACATCATAAAGCCCTAACACCCAATGCTGTTAGGGATGGGGCTCTCAGGAGGTACTTAAGGTTAAATGAGGTCATGATGGTGAGGCCCTGGTCTGGTGAGATTAATGCCCTGCAGAAGAGACACCACACTTGGTACAATGGAACAAGCCTGGAATCCGAGGATTCTGGGAGACTGAGGCAGGAGTACCGCAAGTTCAAACCTAACCTGAGAAATTCAGCAAGATCTCAAAATTGAAAATAAGCAATTTTTTTTGAAAAGAGGGCTAGGGATGTAGCTCAGAGCAAAGGACATGGCTCAACCCCCAGTAATCCAAGCACCACCCAAACAAAACGAAACACAACCCTAGACTGTGGATGCTGGCTCTCAGGGCCATCTACAAGACAGGAAGAGAACTCTTATCGGAATGTGACCGTGCCCTCACCCTGACCTCAGACTTCCAGCCACCAGAGCTGTGAGAAAATACATTTCTGTTGTCTAAGCCACCCAGATTGTGGTGCGTTATGCAACCAGTAAGGCCAACACAAGGATTTAATATTCTGGCTCCGTCATGTGTGATTCTGAGCCATTTCCCACTTCACAGAACTTTAGTTTTATAGTGACAGGAGGGACAACAACTAGTTTCCTGTAATCAGCTGGGCTGCCGGACATGGCAGTAGCTAACGAATGTACGCTGCTCTTTTTCCATTTTTACTCCTCTGCAGCTGGATGTTACACTTGTTTGGCTCCACCTGACCAATATTCAGTTTTACTTTCCAGAGCCTTTTCCACATTTGCTTCATTGCAGACATTTCAAAACTTCTACGTAATGTTTCAGATACCTAAATCATTGTTACAGGCACTTTTTTGCTACATATTTTAACAATGTTTAATTACCTATATATAAAATCAGCATACAAGTAATGATTTGATATGTGTATACAGTGTCATGGCCACAACTGATTAACACATCCAGCACACACCACATTTCCAGAACTCGTTCACCTTATAACTGGTGCTCTTTGTCGCATACCCCTCCCTCACCCCAACTAACTATGATTTTAGTGCCTGCTTCCTTGAGTGCTACTATTTTTTTTTTTTTTATAGTGATGAGGACTCAACCCCGGGTGTTCACACTGAGGCAGTCCTTCTTACCGTATATTACTTTTTAGTTTTAATACAAGGTCTCACTAAGCTATTAATTTGTCCAGATTGGACTTGAGCTGACAATCCTCCTGCCTCAGCCTCCTCGACTGCTGGGAACAGA
This sequence comes from Ctenodactylus gundi, assembly GCA_004027205.1. Lineage (NCBI taxonomy): Eukaryota > Metazoa > Chordata > Mammalia > Rodentia > Ctenodactylidae > Ctenodactylus > Ctenodactylus gundi. The sequence goes on from PVKB01001297.1 coordinate 208,368, forward strand.
GGCATGCACCCCCATGCCCAGCTCAGTTCAATGTTTTTTCTTTCACAGGTGAGATCTTGCAGTATCTGTCCACGGACATGTGTATTATTTTGTTAGTTTGTCCATCCTTCCTTCCTTTCTCCTCCCCTCTCTCTCTCCTTCCTTTTTACTATTCATTTACTTGCCTGCCCTTCCTCTGAATGAAAGGAGTCCCAGAACCTGCCTCTACGGAGCTGTGGTCTTCACTGCCTTTTGCACAGACTTGCCAGCAAAGGCAGCAGGCCAGACCTAGGTGCAGGAGTCCTGTGACGGTCCTGGGTGGGCACATCACAGTGAGCTGGCTCCTGGGAGCAGCAGGCTTATATTCAGCCACGAGAAGGGCATGGTGAGGATCCCGGGCCCAGTTTAGCTCCATGGGCCGCCAGACAGGTGCTCACCGGGTGCTGACATCTCTGGCTCCTGGCTGTTGCCCTAGTGTATTCAGTGCTGGAGCATGGGGGCAATTTAACAAATACAACTGAATGGAACTCAAAACTCAAGGTACAGAAGGGTAAGAGCCTCAAAGAAACAAAGGAGCGTACCAGGAACGAGGTTAACCTTCAATCACAGATAGGTGGGCTCTAGAATATGGTGGCCTGGCTAACTCAAAGCGCCAATGACACTGGTGCCAAGTGTTCAGAGCTGGAAACTTGATTTTACTATTTTAAATGATTATCAAGTTCTTAAGTTATTTATCTGCTGGAAAATCTTTGGCTAGAAACCAAATCCTCAAACATGATAATCCTTGGGAAAACTCACTCCATTTTATAAATATAATTTCTAGGAATAAATTTAAATAAACAAAAAGAGGGAGGTGGGATGACCTACAATGAATAAATATCAAAGCAATAGTGCAAACAAAAGGCGGCCGGCTGAGGCGCTGGGGTGCAGCAGCAGAGGCTGGGGGTACCAGGGAAAATGCTGGGATCCTCCTGTGATTACACTGGCTCCAGCTGGATTACTGCATGCCCAGGTGCCTCCTTTGAACCATGAATTGGGAGCCCAGAGCAACGTGAGGCTCAAGGAGAGGTGTGGGCACAGCAGGGCCAGGCAGCCTTTCTTTTGTAAAGGTGAGACCCTTGGGAGTTTTACTTCTGTTTTATACTGTTTTGCCTTGTTGCTGCTTTTCTATGACAGACATTCTTAATAACAAATGAGAATACTGTGAAACTGTGTAGATCCCGACAGGTGAGCTAAAGGTGCCACTGTGGGAAAAGGCAGAAATGCATTTACAGATCCCACCTAGGGCGCAGGTGGAGTCCAAGAGCAGCTTCCTTTTCTGGCCTATGGCCATGCGGTGGGCGGCTGGAGCAAGCTGCTTTCCTCATAAGCCCCCAACTCTTCCACCGCACACATGTGCAAGTCCTCTGCCTTATTTGGTGGGGCCTCTGCTGCCTCCAGGACGTGGGAAGTGTGGGCAGGGTTGGCACAATAGCTGCAGGGCTGCAGGGGAGCCCAGATCACAGAGAAGGTGCAAAATAAGAAAACCTACTTTCCATGAGGCTCTGGAGAAAGCCCCAGTGTCAAACAGAATGCGTATAACAGAGCTGCTCTCGAGAGCAGGGATAACTGTAACAGTGTCAGTCATGAAAGAATGAGAAGTAGAGGCTTCTACAGAAAATCAGCATCTCTGGAGGTCACTGAGGAGGAGCTTCATGAAGTTCTTGCGGGCGCTCAGCTCAGCAGGATCCAGTGACTGGCCAGCTGGGTGAGCAGGTAGATCTGGCCAGCAGAGGTCCCAGCAGCAAGCTGACTTCACCCAAATCTAGATCTGCATATGAGGCTCTGGCTTTTTAATCACCCCTAAAGTAGGTCTACTCACCCCAGTACTGTGCCTTAAACTGTGTGACTAGCAAAGCCATGGAGTCTTTCCTCCCCTAGCAAAGGGGACCACAGAGCCTATGCCTCGGGGAGGGTGACTCAACTCACCACATCCTTCCGGTCCAGCACCTCCAGGATGCTGCTGAGAAGCTGCGAGCTGGCCTCATGGTCAGGCTTACTCGAGTGGTCATCCAGCTGGCCGCTGAGCTGGTCTGTCAGCAACGGCAGCAGCACATCTCTGCACTCTGAGGATGAAAACGCAGCAGCTCACATCCAGCAAGTGCCAGCTTCCTCAGCAACTCTCTCTGCCTGTTCCCAGAGCATCTAGAACCAGCTCCGCAGGGGAAGAGCCCCTTTAGGCCACCAAGAAACAAATGGTTTTAGACATGGGACGCCAGCTGTGTCCCTGGTCTGCACACCTTGAAAAACATCCTGACCGCAGATGCATGTGGGAATGCAGCACGAAGGTCGTTCTCCTCGATAGTTTTGAATGGCTGGGGATCAACGCTGGGAGTCTCTCCTGTGCCAAGTGCGTGCCCAGCCCTGACAGGGTGTAAGGCAGTTCAGCTCCTCCAGCTTCTTACATTTTTATATAGTTTTTGGTGCTGGGATCAAGCCCAGAAATCTCCCATGCTAAGCACATGCTCTACCACTGAGCTGTACCCTCAGCCTCTCTCTGTATACATGAAAACCAAGTCGTGTGAAACTCACAAAAGCTAAGCAAGTCATACACTTTCTCACCATTTTTCATCTGATGGTGAAAAGTTTACTGTAAAATTCCTGAGAACATGGCACTTCCCTTGCACATTTCTAATGCCTCTGTTCACATCTTTGTAGGCTTGTAGCTTACAGGAAATACAGTATGATGTATCATGGCTTTCCACTGGGATCCTCACTGGGATTACACATTACGAGGGGCCAGGCTTTCTGGACACGACAGAAGTACCTGCTAGACTGGGCTCAGCAGTGCGGATGCATAATCCCACAGCTTTGGGAGACCAAGGCAGGGGGACTGCAAATTAGAGCCTAGTTTTGGCAACTTATTGAGACTCAAAATAACAAAAGTAAGAAATGGTTTGAGGCTATAGCTCAGTGCAAAGGCTCTGTGTTCAAACCCTAGTAACAAAAAAAGGAATGTGTCAACAGTGATCCTGAAATTCTAACACTAGGATGATGGGGTGAAGCAGCATTACCAGTCAGAGCCCAAACTGGACATTTTAGTGATTTAATAAGACAAAAAAACCAAAAAGTGGGAGTGGTGGGTCAAGGGTGGTTGGTGAGGGCTGGTGGGATGGTGAGCTCAGTGTGAAGGTCCTGCGTTCAATCTCCAGTACAAGAAAAAGGAAAAAAGACTTCACTAGCATACACCTGCTCTTACACTCACACCCCACGTTTTAAAAATTATCTTTATTATCCTTTCTGTATCCTCAGAAATGGAATTTATCACAACTAATGAGTGTGTCATAATTTTTTTTTCCTACTCAACAGCATCCACCCACTTTCTGAAGACATTAGCACTACCTTCAGCTATGTCCTAGGAACATTTGAAATTTAAGCACAAATAAATGGGGTCAGAATTAAAAAAAAAAAAACCACAACGACTATGGATAACCTAGTTCAAGCTGTTGCTTCCAAAGAAACGGAAGCTGAGACTCAGAGCAGGTCACACACTTGTGCTGGGCTGCATAATCCACAAAGGCAAGGGAAGGAGGCTCTTCCACTGTAAACGCACTCAACTTCTCCAAACCGGCATCATACACATCAAACATGAGGTCACCCTCTGGGTCTCTCCGAGCTGGTGGAAGATTCCAGAGAAGTCCCCACACTGCCTCTCCCTGGGGAGTCTTGGCTGACGAAGAATTTTGTCAGTGTAAGAGTTTTCTCAATGCCCCTCCCCCATATGGCTGCCTTATCCTCGGGCGGGGGGGGGGGGAACCCAAATTTATATTATTGGCCAATTTCCATGACATAAATACTTCCATCAAGTCAACTTCTCTTTAATGACAATGACATATTTAATGACATCATTGAATATGAACTTGAGGTAAGAAGCCACAATCAGCTCCACTGAGCTCCACAAACAGGGCTCAGTGCAAGCGCTACACTCTGCTCCTGGTTTGTGAGTATACATAGTAAATACATACCAAAGAAGGGAAATGTGTTTAAAAGAATCGTTTTTCGTGCTGGTTTTTCTCTTTTGAAGATAAAACTCTCTAAGGGACCAACTGCCGATTGTTAAAGTTTAAAGATATGATTTTGCTCTGTCAGTAACTACTAATAATACTAAACCAAGTTCAGCTTCTTAGAACTGGCCTCTCAAGAGGCCCTTAAATACTAAAAAAACAGGCAAGGAAATTGTTGACACTAAAAGAAAAACAAAGTGTGTGCATGCTGACTGTAGCACAAGGGAGTCTGGTATCTCAGGAAGTGCTCATTTCTGGTGGAGACTCACCTGACTGCTGGAAAAGGCTGCTCTCCACTATTTTTGTCATGCAATTCAGCTTCTGCCGGACTAACTGGTTGTCAGGGATGCTCTGAATGAATTTGCAGAAGAGCACGCTGGGGGGAGGGGGGGGGGGAAGAAGAAACACCAGGATTATGTTCTGGTTCTGCCAAAGTGAAAGTGTTGTTTTAAACGCTTCTACTTTGAAATCCACCTGGAAGTGGAGAAATTTACTAGGAAAGCTCCCAGAAGACCTGAGACCTGACGGTGTCCCTTCGACTTACATGCTTACTCCCCAGACGGAAGCAGACGCTGTCTATATGCCCAAAGCACACCCACACCACCACTGCCTTCCAGTCCTGCCCCACACTCGGCCCTTGCAAAATGACTGCTCTGCCTAACTCCACTGCAACACCAAAGACTGTGTTCTTGGGTGATCTAGGCTTAGGGCCAGAAGCATGTTATTACGGATTTTCTCAGTTGTAGTTAATTTTATGTCGGTGTGTTTTCTTCCCTAGACAAAGTGCAAACTTCTTTCTGGGGCAGGCTTTGTGCGTTCTTTTCTATCTTCCACAGAACTGAGCACTTGGAGAGGCTAATGCTTGGCAGAACCACAGATGCATGTGCAGCAATCCAGACTCTTGCCAAGGGTGAGAGCAGAGGCGGGGGGAGAGGGCTGTAGCTATGTTACAGTGGGGAAAACAAATGGCTTGGTGCTACTTACCTAAGCTCACTGGGATCAAACACGAGCTTGACGTCATTAATTATGCTAGGAAGGTACTTCAAAGCTGCCCCCTGTAAGAAAAACATCACTGGAAAATTCATTTGCCAAGAAAGACAAATACAGAACCTACTGCTTGACTCCAGGGAGTAAGGGCTGCACTTGGGCCTCAGATTGGGAACTGGACACAGAGTCCCTCCAGATGAAGAGGAAGCCGGACTTGGTAAACATGCCTACTGCAGCCTCCTCCCAGAAGTGCAGGAGGTGCAGCGCCATCTTCACCACCAGCAAAGCCATCCACTTATATAATCTTCTATCTCCTACCCACTTGGAATTATTTTTCCATAATTTCAAGGATGCAAACTCTTAAATCCTCTCTCACAATGTTACCACAAAGAGCAAGGTATATGTAATAAAGTTCAGGTGCTGATGATGAAAATGATGGTCACTCTGCAGTTCTGGGAGAAATGGGTTATTACAAACATAAAATAGTCACCTGTGCTAGCACTGGGATGTGTTTGCAGACACAGGGGCAGGGGATCAAACGTGGTTATTTACAACAGCCATTCAAGTGATAGCTACACACATCTTACCTATGACAAACAGACATTTGAAAATACAAATGGACCTGAAAGTTAAAATGTGGAGATTTTTTTTTTTTTGGCAAGTTCTACTAAAATCCACAAAGTGTCCAGAATCCATAATTCCCTCTGTCCTCTCCTCCCAGTTCTATGTTGTCCAGAACATGTCCACCCACACCTTATAAAAGTTACCCACGAGGACACAAGCCGACCTTGATCTTGACGGCTTCTTCCAGAGGCCTGTCCATTAACATATTGAAAGAGAGAAATAATTGACGGATCGAGTTATTAAATTCATCTCCATCTTCGCTCTGGCCATAAAATCTTAAATGGAAAAAGGAGAATGGCAGTTAGGTTTTTCATCTTCAAAAGAGATTTTAAAATAGATTTGTGACTTCAAAAAATAGCCATAGAGATCACTGCCTTGCTGGTCACCACCTCATACGGGGACGTGTCACAGAGCATCTTGAGATGATTTAGAAGGGACAAAGCCGTCTCAACACACTGAAAGGACAGTACTTCCTGGACAAGAGCAGGCAGGGATCTATTAGCAGAGTTCTAACACAGATGCTTTGGTTTGTCAGTGAGGACCAGCTAACCGGTAAGGACCCTCAGATGCTCACCAATGGAGGGGTGTGCACTCTCCTGGCAGTTTGTGGGCATTTCTGGCAGAAAAGCAAAGAGCAGAAAGTCACCGTACCAGGTGCACCAGGTGAGCCCGCTTAGCTCCTCCTGCACACTCTGCTCTCTGTACGCACTCAAGACAGAGCCATTGTGGGCACCTGAACTGCACAAGCACATTGGAGACTCACTGGCTTTCACTCTGAGCCTCCCATGATCCTTTTCCATATAGGAAGTGAGATGATCTCTTTGAATGTAAGCCAGATGTTACCACTTCCATAATGGAGGTCTCCAGTGCTTTCCACCATAATGGGACAAAATCTAAGCCCCACACTGGCCGCAGAAGCCTGCTTCCCTTGAGTTATCATTGCCAACCAAAGCCTCCAGCAGGGTGCACAACTAGCCACCTGCATTCCTCAGTCCTGCAGTCATTACCATCCCTTAGAATTCTGCAGAGGCAAAAGGATTTCACCTGGGCATTCTGCAATGGCCTCACAGGGCCACATCCATCTTCAGCTCTGACGTTCTGAAACCTGGCAGTCCCACAACCAGCTGCTCAGGGATGAACATTAAGCATACATGAGGAGTCAGGGAAATGGAAGAAGGTGGTGGGAGCACAGACATCCTACTGCAGTGACCATTACCTCAGGTAGAGCACACGAGACTGGATGATGAACCTGAACAGGTACTTCAAGGCCTTCAGAGCAGCAAAAAGCAATTCTGTCTTGCTGGAGTCATCTGCATTAGCTACATAGAAGTTCAGTACCTTGGAGAGTTTCCTTAAAAGCGGGAGAGAAAAATTAATTCACTGGGCAACATGGTACCCTGAGGCTTGAGGTGTGCTCCACAGGGAGGGCAGGAGGGGCACTGGGAAGCAGGGAGCCATAGCTCTCATTATATAGTTTAAACTATGCTCCAAGTATGCATAACTTTTTTTGTATTATGCTTCTTTATCTGCAGTGTAGGACTGGAAGTGAATTTTCTGTCTGCTTAGAAATGGCAGAGCAATAGCTCCGTGGTGAGAGCACCTGCCTAGCAAATGTAAGGCCTAGAGTTCGATTTTTCAGCACCAAAGAAGTAGGACATGGTGGCCTGTGTCTATAGTCTCAGCACTAGGGAGCCTGAGGGAGGAGGCCTGCCCTGAGTTCAAGGCCAGCCTGGGTTACATACTGAGTTCAAGACCAGCCTGGACTATAGAGCAAGACCTTACTTCTAAACAAAATAAAACAACACAAAACAACCACAAACAACAACAACAACAGAAACCCCAGAACTAATGGAAGATTATTTTCCACCTTAAAAAGAAGGACGATGCAATGAGAGTGTCAAAAGGATTCAAAGTATGAGGGCAATAAATCTCTAGTTCACAAGGCAGGCATTTTAGATGCTCCTGTAAAGGGAAGGTGACATCTGCTTAAAGGGTCACCTTTAAAAACTAATCTCTCCTTTGGGACTCATAAACACGCTGCCATGCAGAAGTTTTACTGAGTGTGGGAAGTAAAGTTCTGACTCTCCCACTCCCCCAGGGTTCTAAGCATGTCAACAGGCAAAAGTCTTTGGGAACACAGATTGCTCTTAGATTCTCTAGACTTGGGATAGGGCTCGGTTTCAGGCCCCAGACTTTTGAAGGCACTGATATTTTGAGCTTTCCTTTGGGATATCTCTGAGCTTTCCTAGAGATAGCACAAAATCCAAAGGAAACATGTAGAGTTAATCAAGGGCTCTAAATAGACCCAGATATCGCCACCCACTGGGTTCCACTGGCTCCAAGCACCTGGGACCTATAGGTAGCATGACTTCCTCATAGGCAGCCGGTGGAAAGACTACTGCTACTGGTGTCTCTGCCACCTCCTTATCCCAGTGGGCATATGGAACTTGTGTTTCTGTACCTTTATACTTGCTTAGTTTAGGGGAAAAAACCCCACTAGGGATCAGGGATCAATGACCAGCCAGCAGCCAATAAGCCACTGTCCAAAGATCATTTACCAATTACAGATATATCCCTTCCCTCCCTCCCTCACTCCGTCTCCCTCTTTCACATAGACATATACTGTAGTACTGAGAACAGAACTCATTTCACAGTGAGTAACATTTATCACCTCAATCCTTTCTTTCTTTCTTTTCTTTTCTTTTTTTTTTTTTTTTGAGATAGGGTCATGCTAAGTCACTATGTTGCTCAGATTGGGCTTGAACTTACGATTCTCCTGCCTCAGCCTCCCAGAGTACTGGCATTACAGGTGTGCATCATCACAACTGGCTTTGTCTTCACTGCATGGCCCCACACACTAAGTGGAATGTACACAGGTGGAGAGGGTGGCAGTGACAGATCACATACAATGCCATGGTGAGCTCAGCACTCCAGGGAGCAGCACAGTGAACACTGGCTACTCTCCTTAATCGGGGATTCAGAAACCAAACACAGCAAGGCAGCTGCACTACGGAAAAGGAGATCTGTTCCACCTTATATAAGAGCAAGAAAAAGTACATCTCATTCTAGCTCCTGGCAAATCCATTCCACACGGCCCTTCAAACAGGGAAATGAGGCAGAACTCCTATCAGGTCGAAACTAGATTCATTCATGGTTTGATGAGCCTCTTGGTGTTTCCTGTTGGTCTCATTGATATCAACTCCCGAGACTGTGGGTTGGCTCATTTGCCCTGTTTCTGCTCTCAGCAGACTTTTATAACTATGTGTTCCAGACTCTTAAAGGATGTTGCCTTATCTAGGAGATGGGCCTGAACCTGACACCGTCACCAGGGGCAGGACACGTAGAAGCTTCTTTCCTTCTTTCTACCAGGAAGCTCAGAACAAAGATCTGCACTGAGAGACATTCAAAGAATGCAGGTTCCTCACACTTTTCCATGCTCTAGCCCCAAAAGTACAAGGTCAACAAACAAATCACACAGTTCCTTCAAGTCATACTCACACATAGGCCAAAGTGGCACTGAAGTGCTTGTAAATGTAGGTTTCAAGTACAGGATTAAAATGCTGGAACTTGATGTCTCCTATCAGTGAGATAATGAATACCTGCCAAAATGAAGAAACAACAACAACTCTGGACAACGGTAGGCATTTTTCAAAAAGCTGATTTTAAATCTTGGTGCATTCTTTTAAAATCAATTTAACAGCATTTTTACTCTATTAACCCAGAGCTAAGGCCAAGTTTGGCATTTTATACTTAATTGACAGGGGGAGAGGGAGAGAGAGAGGAAGAGAGAAGTAGAAAGAGAGAGAGAGAGAGAAAGAGAAAGAGAGACTTTGTTGTGCCAGGCATTGTGCTGAATGCTGTGAGTAAGCCAACAGGCGCCAGCCCCAGGGAGCCTCTGCCCCAAAAAGAGAGTAGCCGTGCAGGTAACACAAGTCAGAGTGAAAACAGGGGAGGAAGAAGGATACAAAATGAATTTTCTGTGAGAAAAATAAGCTCTAACCCAAGGATGCAGTCAAGGTAACATCCCAGGACATTTCCTCCTGAGTATGTGCAAGTCTCCCCAGGGACTTGAATTTCAACGGAGTGCTGTCTCCCAGTGTTCCCTGCAACAGCCACCTCTTCTGGCTATCGGGGGTCAGTCTACAGACCACACTGCACCTCCAAGGTGTGCACAGGAGAAGGAAGAGGCACTAAGACTGTCACCTATGCCCACGGCCAGCTGCTGCAGCGCACAGGAATCTGCCTTAAAACCTTGTCCTATAGCGTCCCTAACCACAGCCCCCCTTGCCCATACGCCTGACCCTGACCTTTCCTCTCCCGATCTTATGCCCTTAGTGTGAAGGCCCTGACCACCTACTGAACTTACTGATTTCTTCAAGATGTGAAATGATCCACAGCTGCAACTGACCTTTCTCCTCGCAGCAATATTCAGGCAAATCTTTGCCCTGAACCTTCCCAACAACGAGGAAATGGCGCCTGGGACTTGTCCACTTCTCCCCATCCAGACACCACTGTTCTGCCCAGATTCTGATCCTCCCCTATCTCTGTTCTGGTTTTAGTTCTTGGAATGGGCCATAGGCTTAAGTACTTTGTATAAAAATTCAATTCTCTGCTGGGTTGATGATTGTCCCTAAGGATGCTAAGATCTACTGCTGACCAAGAAACTCAGCCTCCCTTGCATGGACACACAAGGGCACTCACTGACAAGCACAAATGTTTTCTTTATTAAAGACATCTCCTGCATTTTGACCAGACAAGTGTAAGGTGAGCTGAAATGTTTCTTGATTTCTAACTTAACGGAGCCATTTGTTTTCCCTAATAAGACTATAAAATCATGTTGAAAAGTGAGATCTAACAGAAAACAGGAATAAAGGCCTGGAAAATAAGTTGGTTCTAATTTCCCTCCTACAAAGTTGTTGGAGAGAAGTCCACAAGTGTTTCTGTGGGAGGCACTCATGGCTGTTATCCATAATGGGGAAATACTGAGAATCATACAGTTCCAAGAATGAACGCCAGTTGGGATGGTAAACTGCTTACCAGTGCATCGAACACCAAGAAGTCATAGGTCTCGTTGTCTGACATTTCCATCATTATGTTAAAAAGTGCATCTAGTGTATCTTGCAAAAACTGAAGATTAAGAAACAAAGCAGAGTGATTATTTTGGTGTTTTCATTCAGCTCCATGCTGCCAAAATTAGGGTAGTTAAGTTTCAATGGAACAGACTTAAAAATAGTACATTTTTAAGTGCCGGCACACTTGCTGGGCAATGTAGATGAAAGTTTTGTATTTACAATGACTGCTTTATCAGGTGGACATAATCATACATAGGAATCTATTTCTTGCTACAAAGAGCCATACATACCTTAACAATCTCTCCTCCATCCACCTCCATTAACTTCTTCAGATTGTGCTTAATGTTCTGGGAGTTGGAACGCCAATTTAACAAGCCTAGTAGGTCAACTGGTAGGAATGACCACAAACCACACATTAGGAGGAGCACCTCATACCACTTCAGAACACAGCTACAGAATTCTCTAGAAGAGAGAAGTGCTCCTGACAGGGGCTAACTCAAGACTTGGTTTCTCTAAGGAAGTCAAAATCTTGGACTCTTTTCTTATTCTTCAAGAGAAAAAATTTAACTGTTAACGAACAAGAACATAAAACAACATCTGACTGGATTTTGTGTTTCTAAAATGACAGCATCATCATTACCAAAGTAACCCTGAAATGCAACCATGGGAAGAGAGGTGCAGGGATGCACACCAGCTATACTGAAGGCAGAGGCAGGAGGGTCATGAGTTCGAAGCCAACCTGAGAAACCTAGTAAGACCTGTCTCAATTTTTTGTTTTGAAGCAGGGTCTCGCTCTATAGCCTAGGCTGGTCCTGAACTCACTATGGAGCCCAGGTTGGCCTTGGACTCACAGCAGTTCTTCTGTCTCAGCCTCTCCAGTGCTAGGATCACAGGCTTACACCACCATGTGTGGCTTATGTGGTATTGGGACATTGAACTTGGGTACTTAGTGTTTGCCTAGGTGCTTGCTAGGCAAGTGTTTTTGCTGCTGAGCCCTTCCTCCAGCACTGAAAATTTTAAAGAAAGAGGGTGGGTGTGCAGCTCCGTGGGAGAGCACGTGGCTACAGGTGCAAGGCCCTGCCTGGCTCAGCGCTCAGACTGAAGGGAAAAACACCCCCTACGTAACCTTCCTTTCTTTTATTTGCTACCTTGCTTATTTTTTTTTATTATTATCTATGTCTGCGTAAATTTAGAGACAAGGAGGAATGGATAAATACACGCAATAATTAACGTACTTTAGGTCACAACCCCACTCCTGAGATTTAGTTTTTTCCATTTATTGGATAAGAAAATGGAGGCTTCATAACATTAAATTACTTTGAGGTCAAGCAGGCCACTGATATGGAGTAGTAGAAAAGAAATTTAATGACATGTTCTTGATACTCTGAAGAATCTTGCCTCCCCCAGAGTTCCTCAAAGAAATATACAAATAAGCAAATTCCTAAAACAGATTACATTTACATGAAGGAGGGGCAAAAAAAAAGTAAAGCTGAGAAATATATTTGCAGATACAAATGTGGTAACATGAAGGAAGAATTCTGGGAACGAGAGCAAGTTCACATCAGCCACTACTGTGGAGAGAGAATTAGAGGCCATATCATTGAAAAAGAGAAAAAATGCAAGTAAAAACCATAAGCTATGGAGCTCTAAGTATTTGATTTGTTTTCAAAGTCAAAGCTTATCACTTACAGCTCAGGCAGAACACTGACCCACTGGTAAATGCAATTCTCTCTCTCTCTCTCTCTCTCTCTCTCTCTCTCTCTCTCTCTCTCGGGATTGAGCCCAGCACCCCCACACCAAGCTATATCTCCAGCCCACTCTTATTTTTGAATTTTGATCCAGGGTCTCACTAAGTCACTAAGTTGCCCAGGTTGGGCTTGAACCTGCAGTCCTGCCTCAGTCCCTTAAGAGTTCTAGGATTACGGGCTTGGACCACAGGCCGGCTTTCTGTTTTTCTCTGTGGTATCAGACGTGTAAACTCGTGGCCTTTGTATCACTGAGGTGCTGCATGCCCGGCCTTTTTCCCCTGCTTACTTTGAGACAGGGTCTCGCCAAGTCGCTAAACTGCCCACTTGCTCAGGCTAGGCTCTCACTTGCAACCCTCCTACCTCCAGTTCCCAGAGAGCTACAATTAAGAGGTGTGTACCGCCACTCCTGGCTTACTTTTTGCCAGGCGTGGCGGTTCACACCTGTAATCCCAGCTATACGAGTGACAGAGGCACTAGGATTCCATACTTGAAGCCAGCTGGGGCAACTTTGTTGAGACTGCCTCAAAATAAAATAAAAGGGGTAGGGGATGTAGCTCAGTGGTAGAGCACTTGCCTAGCAAGCTTGAGGCCTTTGGTCAGCTCCAGTTCAACTAAATGAATGAATGAATGAACATTTATTTATTTATTTTTATGTTTCTTGAGATAGGGTCTTGTTAAAGAGTCTAGCCTGGCCTCAGACTCACAATCTTCTTTCCTCAGCCTCCTGAACGCAAATTCGATTTTTCAATCAGTCAACTGGGGACAATAACGACAACCTCAGTGCCCTCTCCAGGGCTTGGAGTGTAACATGAGGTGATGGATGTGAGTTCCCTGGCCCAGGGCTTTGTCCTACATGGCCCGAGCTTCCTTCTCACCTCCTGGAACATGAATCTGTTCTCACCTTCCACAGAGACCAAGCATCAAATAACCCCATAAAAATCAATTTGATCTGTTTTCAAAACTTTCCCTTTCTCCAAATAAGTTAGATCAGTTCTCTACAGCTTCCATGTAATCAGAAGAAGGCAAACACAGAGGATTCCGCACTGTTTCGTTCCTTGGAATGAGTCTTTTGCCCAGCACTCGAGGTAACTGTGCCAAGCGCTCACCTTTCCCATGGTGAAAATTCCTGCCGCTTTTTATTACAAGCTAATTTTGCAAACATTTATTCTTTATTTTCTTTGTTCTCCTATGGACTCTATCCTGGAGAGGAGAACCAACTAGTTGTTCAAAAATATCCTTTCTTCCTGAATACTCCCCTCGACAAAGATTCAAGCAAACCCAGGACTGTCTACATCAGATTAAAGAAACATCTGCTCAGCCGGGGGCATAGCTCAGTGGTGAGACACTTGTATGCAAGCCCCTGGGCTCAATTCTCCAACACCACATAAAAATTACCACACCTGGGAGACTGGGGCAGTGATTTTGAGGCCAGCTGGCCTACACAGTGAGTTCAGTACTAGCCTAGACTAGAGTGAGACCCTGTCTCAAAACAAAAAAAGTCCTTAAGTACATTTCAAAATTTAATATTTAGCAACTATAGTTATATACTTTATCATTCAATTACAAAATTATAAATTAATCACTTTATGAAATTTAAGTTAATACCAACTATTGGGCTTTCGGGTTGTTTTCAGTGTTTCCCCATTATGAAAAGAGGGAAACATCCTGAGGTACAAATCATGTGCACACCTCTCACGACTGCTGAGGTAGTTTCCAGGAGTCAAGCTCATCTTCCACCTGTGTGCCTTTCGAACCCTACCATGAGTTTAGTGTGTTGTCTTCCTAGCCAGGAACGTGTGATGGGACACTTCTGTCCTGTCTTCTCTAGAGCTCGCTGTTTTCTGGCTTTGTTTTTGATGAGTGAGCTTTTACTTTCTAGGCTGAGTCGGCCTTGATCTTTACCAACTCGGCTGAGCGTGGCTATCTGTCCAGTTTTAGTACCATTGTTACTCTGTGGCCAGCTATGATTCATCAAAACAAATCCTGAGTAAAATCAGTCAAGATCTGACTCTTTAGTAAACTGTTTGGTCTATCTTTCCATTTCTAAAAAGCAGGACACATACCCGGTACCTTACCCAAATCATCCACGGGACGCAGGAAAGGGAATACAGAATTTCTAAGGCAGTAAATTTTTGGCTCCATATGTTCAATACAGCTCCCCCCATTCCCCCACTTTTTTAAGACAGTGTCTCACTCTGTAGCCCAGGCTGGCCTTGAACTCATGATCCTCCTGCCTCAGCCTCCTGACTCCCAAGTGCTGGGATTACAGGTGTGTGCTACATGCCTGGCTCTCAGCAAGACTCCTGGCTGTCATCCCTGGTTGTCAAACGCCATGTCACACACAGACAGAAGCTAAAGCGGTATCAGAGATCTGAAGGGAAATAAAATGAATTTCCATTTGAATTATTAGCTGATTTTATTTAAAAATTCCTGACTTCTTAGGTAAAATGTAAATGGTAAAACACAACGGGAAAACAAAAACACTGGCTGTGGTGCCTCAAGTTCATCGGGTCCCAGCACCAAGGAGGATGAGGCAGGACTGAGTCCCAGCGAGGCCAGGCTGGGCCACACTGTGAAACCTTATCTCAAAACAACTTAAAAGAAACAAAGAGAGCAGAAAAGAGGAAAGGAAGAAGAAAATAAAGGAGGGAGGGAGGGAGGGAGAGAGGGAGAAGAGAAACAGGAACAAGAACCCCCACTCTCTGCCACCCCTGTTGGACATGAGGCTGGTCCCATCCTTTTTGGCGACCTCTCTGGCTACCAACGTCTACGGCTGTACGTATTACATAGAACACGTCACTAGACTTCTTTGCTGGCTTAAAGAAAAAAAAATACAAACTTTTGAATCTTACAGCCTCTGTCCAAGAATATATTCATAGGCCTCATGATATTAAGAATACTGAAATGTTTCTCAATCTGTTTTAAAGACAGATAGGGAAACCGCAGGAGGAGCAAGGAGCACTGTGATGTGATCAGCACTCCCAGAGCGACACTACCGGCAGCGGGCAGGAGGAGCGCCCCGGTCCCGCCTTGGGAGACTGGGCCCCTGTGGTCCAGCCATGAGTCCACCCAGGAGCCACAGGATGGGACAGAAAGCTCGTTGCGTCTGTGTGGCCCCAAACCTACCGTTCTGGGTGAGCTTGGTGGAGCAGATAAGGGTAGCAATCTGGAAACTGTCTTTTGTGCTGTCCTTGCTGGGGGTGAAGGTGGCCATGTTTCTGGATGCTTGGAGCTCCTTCTCCTCCATCTCCACCTTAGTCCCAGGCAGGCTCAGGTAGAACTTAGCATCCTCCATTTTCCGGTTGTCACCCTGAGAAGGAAGTCTGTGAGGAACAGCTAAAAAGGGGTGACAACTCTACCAGGCAGCATGTGTGGGTTCATCAAACTCCACTCATGATCACTCCCAGCTCAGATCCCGGGAGAGCTCTCTGCAGGGTGGGAGCCCAGAAATAATGCTACCACTGAATCAAATTGAAATCTGTTGTGAACCAGAAGCTAGAAAAGCCTAGTCTCTGCCAGGAGTAAATATATGATAGAATATGCTTGGATTTCACTTTTTTTTTTTTTTTCCTTTTTCACTCTTTTAAACTGAGAATTGAACTCAAGGCCTCTGTATTCAGCCACATCTCAGCCCTATTTATTATTTTTTGCTTTGCTAAATTGCCCAGACTGGGCTCAAACCTGTAGTCTTCCTGCCTCCACCTCTCAGGGTGCTGGGGTTACAGGCATGCACCATCATACCTGGCTTATTTTGTTGGACTTATAAATGGTCAACAGTCTCCGTGATGGATAGATGAGATCTCCCAGCAACTACTTTCTATTCAAAACATCTGAGTAGATGCAACGGCCCAGCAAGTCACAAAGGAAGGATGTGAACAACACTGCCAGGGAGGATGCAAAACCAGCAGAGCACAGGCAGGGTACCCGGTCCATGGTGCAAATAACCCACATCCTCCAACACCCACCACACTCTCACCAGGTCTCGCTGTGACCTGCCTGCCTGCCACACGGGATGACACACAGCAGAGGAGGCCACCGTTTGGGTAGCACAAGGCCCTGGCCACCCTTTGTGCGAGGGTGACATGCTTTCTGCAGACCTAATGATAATGCAACTCACTCCCTGGAGAGGACAGGAAACCACACAGCAGGTGCTGCAGAGCCTGTGGGTTCTGGACTTTAAGGGGACAATGCACAGCGCACATAAGAGGATAGGATGTTTGTATGTGTGAATCTGTAAGGAACCTTAAGAGCCTGTTTCGAGGAAAGAAAGTATGTTCTTGGGACTCTTTCCGTGAGCAGCACCTTATACACCACGAGGTCGTGCCTCCCGTCCCGCAGGGTGGTTCCATTTGGGTTCATCAGTTTCACGAAGGCCACCCCAAAAGCGCGTTCCGACTTATCTCTGGCTGAAAAGACAGAAACGTGCGGCTGAGCAGTGTGGAAAGACACCGGGCGGGCCAGCTGGGGTGGTGAATTTCACTTTGGCTTTGGGGTATGATACTCATCCAAACTCTAATAAACACCAATCAGCAAGGTATGGAGAGCCTGTGTGTCACAGGTCCGCTCCCTGAAGCCACCTGGTGCTCCCAAGTGCGAGCCTCTCCCTACATTCCATACCCAGTGAGATCAGCACTCACTGACTCAGCTAAGCCAGCAACACGGCTGCGCCTTCCAGCTCCGCTCCCAGGGAACACGGTGTCCCACTGCCCCAGGGGGCCTGCCTCCTTGCCAGCTCCCTACTGCTACCGGAGGCAGCTGCCCTTACCTAGGTTGCACGGCTGGGCTTAAACCTGCGATCCTCCTACCTCAGGCTACCAGAGACTGCTTAGAGGTGTGCATTCCACACCTGACTTTTCCATTTATTTCACAAGTTCTTCTGCCTCCAATCTTCTTCCACCCAGTGCTTTCTCTGTGCTATGCCCAGAGGCACGTCCCTAAAGTTAAATCCACTTGTGGCAACTGCTCTGCTCCAAGCCTTTTAATGAGGTCTCTCACTCTCTGCTGTTCTAAAACAGACATTGTAAGGCAGCAGGCTCTGGAGTTCTGACCCTGCCCAAGGTGCCCACCTGCTCACCTCCACCCCCTGCACACAGCTCAGGTGTGCCCTGTGGCCCTGGGAGGAGGGTCTGGCCTACAGGGACACAGAACTTGGATCAGCCTCTAGGCTCACTACTCTCTGCCTGATGCTCATGGCTCAGGTGACTTGTGCCCCGTCCTCCCCACAGCACGGCTCTGGGACCTGCCAGGTGTTCTCAGGCGGCCCCACCTGGCTGAGCAGCAATCCACTGCATGAAGATAACACATCTGTCCAACCACTTTTCCATTAGCAGCCACCTGGGCTTCTCCGGTGGTAGCATATCATGAATAAAGCTAGTAGGAACAAACACCCCCTCACACCAGAAAAAACGATTTAATAGCTTCTCTAGAACACAGTAGAAAAAACCCCACCCTTTGTGATCTGGCTCCAGGGCATCTAGAATCCTCTCGAATCAGATCTCTTTGGTATCCCTCCAGCCCTGTCATTTGCTAGCCTGTGACTAGGGACCTCTCAGGGACTGAGCTTTTCTTTTTATGTATAAATGTGGAAAAGAGTTATAATTCATCTTTTCAGGTTACTATGGACACTAAAAAAGTTAGTGTATAAATAGGGCTTCACATGATGTCTACTACAAAACAAGAGCTCGATCTTCATGAGCTTAGTACAGTTGGCCGGCTCTCGGTGTTTGGATTCAACCAATCCTGAGCTGAAAATAGTATGTGGCGAGCACAGTGTAGTTAGGCCTGTAATGGTTGCAGGCGTGTCGAACATGTATACACTTTCTATTTGTCAATGCTAGAGATGGAACTCAGGGCCTCCAAACTGTGGTACATCCCTAGCCCATTTATTGATTTTGGTTTTGAGACAGAGTCTAAGTTGCCCACTCTTACCGTTATACAGTACGACAAGTACGCATTACAGCATTGGCACTGTCTTAGCAATCACAGATAATCTAGACGTGAAGTTATATACGAGGATGTGTGTAGGTTATATGCAAATACCACACCATTTTCAATAAAGCAGAAGGCCTCAAGTCCCGGCCATGGGCCAGGATGAGCCCTGTCAGGAATCAGGCAGAACAGGAGGAGGGGAGCAGTGGGCCAGTGTGTAAAGCTTCACTTGCATTCACAGCAGCTCTGCACTACTCCCATTACCGCCTGAGTTCCACCTCCGCCTATCAGATCATTGGCAGTACTGGAGCCTCATGAAAGTATAAACTCTGTTGTGACCTGCACACATGAAGGGTTAGGGCTGCATGCTCCTATGAGAATTTAATGATGGATGACCTGAGGTGCAGGTGGCACAGTGATGCCAGCACCAATGAAAACACCAACTTCAAGGAAACTGGTCCCTGGCGACAGAAAGGCCGAGGACTGCTCGTATAAAAGACCTGAACATTCACAGGCTTTGGTATCTGCAGAGGGTCCTAGAACAGACACTAATGACAACTGTATTCACCAATGAAACGGTCCACATGGGGCACCATATTAACCTATAAAATGGGCAGTTTCATAAAGTCCAACCTGATATTACTAGTGGTCCTGGGAACTGAACTCAGGACCTTCACACTGAACTATATCCCCAGGTTTCCTCCTCCCCGTCCGTGTGTGTGTGTGTGTGTGTGTGTGTGTGTGTGTGTGTGTGTGTGCCCGCGTGCGCGTGTGTGTGTTTGGACAGGTTCTTCTTGTTGCCCACGACTGAACTTTTGAACTTATGATGCTCCTGACTCAGCCTCCCAGCATGGAGGGATTACTACAGGAAAGCACCATCAATCTATTTCTGTTTTTTGTTATTTCCAATCTAACCATACCACCTTGTTTTGGGTCCCTTCCCTGTCACTCTTCCCTGTGCTAACCCCTATTCCCCTGGCAGCTTCCATTAAGACACAGGACACCTACCCACAAACACCCAGACTGTTGGGGGCTGTGTCCCGCTCCCCTCCCAACTCCTCCCTGTGGGACACGTCACCCTATCTGGACATAATCACACGTTTCCTGCTCATCTTGCTCAGCATCCCAGCGCTGTCAGCTACAGGGCCTGGCTGCAGCCCGGGAGGCAAAAGGTACTCAATAAACTCATTTTGGAACGAGGGGTTACACTTTTATACAATGCAGAATGAGCAAGACAACGTCCAGAAATTTCGTGATCATTCCGAAAAAGAATGTTTTTTTAAAAAAACAAGAGATATGTGACACCCCTCATACTTACATTCCTGAGATGACCGGTGCCGGAAGGTAAACCGTATATGGCAGCGTGTGACCTCCTCTATAGCAATGAATATCTGCAGGGGGAGGGACTAAGTCACTCACAGGCACACAGCACCTCGTAGCCAAGGCTCACTTTCACAGAATAAAGCTCAATTTCAATGTATGTGTTTATTTTTGACACATAATATTGTACCTTCTCAGGGGGTCCATGATTCACATACATGTTATCAGAGAAATTAACATATCTCCACTTTAAACTTTTACTCTTTTTTTTTTTTTTTTTTTGAGACAGGGTCTGCTCTGAAGCCCAGGCTGACCTTGAACTCATGGCAATCTTCCTGCCTCAGCCTCCTGAGTGCTGGGATTACAGGTGTGCACCATCATGTCCAACTTTAAACTTCTATCCTTTATTTATGGTGAATGCATGTATGTATGTATCTACGCATGCATGCATGTCTGTGCTGGGGATCAGACTGAGGGTCTTTGCACTGAGCTACATTCTCAACCCCTTTCTTGTGTTACTTGAGACAGGGTCTCACTATGTTGCTATGTTACCCAGGCTGGGCTCGAATTTGCAATCTCTGCCTCAGTCTTGCAGATTGGTGGGGTTACAGGCCTGTGCCTCAGGACCTAGCTATGGAGAGGACATTTCAAGCCAAAAGACTCTGGAGAAGAAATGCTTCATGTTTAGCATAGTCACAGTATGGGGACATTACAAATTTCTAATATTTTCTTGATTACGATACGGTAAATGTTTTTCTCTTTCCTTAGCATGTATTGTATTTGAGGACATAACAACAATCAGCTTGTGATATCAGTGTACTTACATACTGCATCTTGAGCATTTACTTACCCTCCCCTCCCTCACCCCCTTACACGGCCCTCCCCTTTCCACAAAGTCTATCTTCTTTCTTCCATTGCTCATGATTCTTTCTTATGGTCTGATTTCTCCTATTAGGGTAACTATGTAATATTTAACCTATGACTGACTCATTTTGCTAAGCAAAATCTTCCCAAGGTACATCGATTTTCTTACAAACGAGTCAAATTTATCTTTCTTTATGGCAGAACAGTACTCCATTGTGTAGACACAGACCTTTTATCCACTCACCTGTTGACAAACATACTGGCTGCTTCCAAGATTCAGCTATTATAAATTTTTCTGCCATAAACATGGTTACACATGTGTCACTCCTGTATGATGACTGTAACTGTTTTGGGAAGATATCCAGAAGAGGCGTGGCCGGCTCAATGTAGGAGAGCTCCTTTTCCTTACAGCTTCTCCAGTATGTGTTGGTTTTTGAATTCTTGATATGAGCCATTCTTACTGGAGTTACACGGAACGGAACCTGTTTTGTTTTGATTTGCATTTCTCTGATGGCCAAAGATGCTGAACATTTTTCATTACTTTTGGCCATTCAGACTTCTTCAAAGAACTATCTATTCATTTCAGTTGCCCATTTTTGACCAAGTCTTTCATTTTGGGGATTCCAATGTTTTTTTTTTTTTTCAGTTCTTTGTATATTATAGGTAACAGTACTCAACACAGTAAGTAGCTTAGAGGAGAAAGGCCAATAATTTGAAACCTACACAGGACCTGTTACACTGTAACTGATACAGTAATAGGCAGTCATGACAAAATAAAAAATAAAGTAGTAAGCAAAGAACCTTTCTTCTGTTTTTATATAGAGCAAAACCAGGGAGCTGCACCCTGGGGTCAGGGAATGAGCACTGTGTGTGTGTGTGCTAAATGGCCACCTATGGCATGATTACAAGAGGCGATCAAAACACATGGTGAATATGCAAATAGTAAAAATTATTATAGTAAGACACACTGCCATTAATGCCCAGCAAGATACCCCCATTCACTTCAAACACATCTGTCCCATCATCCCTACACTTTCTGAAGCATGTCTGAAATTTATCCTTTGTGTCTTCACAAGGTGTGATCAAGATATGGTGACTGTATGCTAGGTGCCAGCGAGGGGCGGGGCCGGTGAGAGGAGGAGCCAGTGAGGGGTGGGGCGGCCTCTTAGGAACAGGGCCTTGCTCCCCATCCCCCAGTTCAGACAGTCTGGCACTGGGTGACTGCTAAGTCATCCCCACAGTCAAACTCACAAAAGGCAATGATTTCTATCAATTCAGTCATGGTGGCAGCTTCACAGCGTAACTAAAGATACTCCCAAGAGAGGACTTACTTCCAGAACTGCTTGGGCAAGTGGAAAAAGTGAGGGATAAGTGTCTGAAGTGAGGGGGTGGATTGTGAGGAGGGTTAATGGCTATCTTTTACTTTAATAAATTGAAAAAATATTCACTCCATCTTTCCACTGCACTTCAGATATAATGGAATATTATATAAGTATTCAAAAACATAATTCTAGTTGGGCCAACTAGTGGTGCCTCTAGTCCCACCACTCTGGGAGGCGGAGGTAGGACAATCATGACTTTGAGCCTAGCTTGGGCAATTTAGTGACTTTGCAACACTTTGTCTCAGAACTTCAAAGAAAAGAAAAAAGGGCTGGGAATGGAGCTCAGTGTGAAGGCCCTGGGTTCAACCCTTTGCATAGAAAAAAAGCTTCTGAAGAACTTGAATGTCTTAGATAAGTAGCTTTATTATTTACTTCTGTAGCTTTTTTTTTTTTTAATTTTAGGAGGGGAGTCTTGCTCTGTAGTCCAAACTGGTCCTGAACTCAGTTATATGGTCCAGGCTGAACTCAAATTCATGTCAATCCTCCTGCCTCAGCCTTCCACGTGCTGGGCTTAGAGGTGTGTGCCATTATGCCCAGCTATTATACGGTGCTGGGAACAGAAACTGAGGTCTCATGGTTCCTAGGCAAGTGGTTGAACTACTGAGCTACATCCCCAGCCTGACAAATAGCTTTTAAAAACACAATATAAATGTGTACATACAGCATCATTCAAAACATGAACTGTTAAGGCTATCGAAAAGGTGGCTTCCAATAACGATGACAGGAGTGCAATGTTTTTGAGTGTTGTTTTGCTTCTGCTTACTTTCCTAGAAAGAGCACCTGTGACTGACAATCAGTAAGTGCTTATACGACCTCGGACTCGGCAGAAGCGGCTCCAGGTCACTGTAGGGCACTAGGAACTCAGGTGTCACTCCCGTGTGCTTCAATTGGGTTTCAGAGATAGCATCACAGCACCAGTGTGTGCACCTGCATGCAGGGCTGCTGCGGGACCCCAGGGGACACCTGACCTGATAGGCATTTCACAATCTGTAAAACCCTTTTAAACTGAAAAGGAGCCTAGAAAACTTGGGTGAAGGGCCAAGAAGATATCACAGGAGGAAACTGCTTGCGAGTGTGAAAATTACCACTTGGTTTTGGACCGTCTTGGTAGCCATCATTATAACCACAAGTTTCTCTGCTCAAATTTCTAGGCATTTATGAATGAGAAATGTTAAGACTGCCATGTTTATGAAAGATAACTGCTCTCTGAGAAAGCTGTAACTACCAATTCATTTCTTACTGTGCATCAAAGGAGACTTATCTAAACTTCATGGTAATGTAGAACAATTTGGGAGTAGAAAGAAGACAGGACACAAAAGGAAGTTTACCAGATGACAAGGGGTTACAATGGCGAACTCTTACCTTGACAGTCTCGTACCAACAGGGCTGCTTGACTTGGTAATAGACCACTGACTTGTATTCAGAAACACCTTCATACCCAGCACCAGGATGAATTGCTTTCTTTGGGTAGAAAAAAAGAATCAAGAGAAGATAGTATTGTCTAAAGTGAGTTTTCATGCAGCACACGTGAGTCCCACCCCAGTGTATCCAGTGCACATCTCACACTGGCTTCCCCAAGCTGAGGAATTTTGGGCACTGAATAGCAGAGAGCAAGACTGAGTTTCTGTCATTTTCTTTAAGGGCCTAAGTGTATAAATCCGGTAACACCTAAGGTTCCCACAACATGTGGGTCATCACCCGTCCTTTAGTTTTTATTCTCTCAGGCATGCATTCATTTTTTCCTCTTGCTCCTGGGAACAAAGCCCAGTGATGGTGACTAGGGGTATGACACATGTATAGACACACTACTACGCGGGGAAGTGACTTTTCCTTTGGGTCTGCATTCTGCTTTTCTTTTTCTTGTGGTAATGGGCCTTCACACTGAGCCACATCCTCAGCCCTTTTAATTTGTTATTTTGAGATAGTGCGTTGCTAGGTCACCAATTTGCCCAGGCTGGGCTTGAACCATAATCCTCCTGCCTCAGACTCTCAGAATGCTGGGATTTCAGGCGTGTACCACCACACCTGGAAACATTCTCCTTTAGGGAGTTAGTGTAATACTCCAGCATGCTCACTCAAACTTAGGGATGTGTCTTTTCCTAGCAATGAACCAGCTAGTTCGGGATAACCAGGACTCGATGGAACAAGGTGGCTAAGCCAGCTGGCAGAGCTATGAAACGACCAACAAGGACACGACATGTACCTGAACTCATGGGCTCAAGGGCTCTATCAGCAGCATGAAGAGAACACTTTCATCCCATGGCCCACTGCACTATCTAACCTCCAATCCTGGACTATGACTGGCTGAGAAGACTATTTGGACATCTATTTCCTTCAGAGATAGCAGCATCCACAGGGAAGTGGTGGGCGGAACTTTGTGCCCTCAAGCATCTGTGTAATACGACCGTCAATGAGTTGCCTAAACCCTGAGCCTGACTCTTGGATTCCACAGCAAGCAACTATGGCTCATCCTCAAGACAGCAGTCATCAGTGGAAGTGATGAGGGCCTTAGGAAGCATTCCTGCCTCTCCTCTTTGATGTCCTTCTTACGTGGCTGAAAGCTGACAGAACTGCAGGAACTACGGATGGGAAGCTAGGACACCTGGGTCCCTTCTAGCTCTGCTTTTTTTTTTTTTTTTTTTTTTGAGACAGGGTCTCGCTCCACAGTCTAGGCTGGTCCTGAACTCACTTTGGAGTCCAGGCTAGCCTTGGACTCAGGGCAATCCGCCTGCCTCAGCCTCCCAAGTGCTAGGATTACAGGCCTGCGCCACCACACCCAGCTTACGTGGTGCTGGGGAATCGAACTCGTATACTTCGCACTAGACTTAGCGCTTGCTAAGCAAGCGCTTTAACGGCTGAGCCATTCCTCCAGCCCTAGCTCTGCTTCTTACTGTGTTTTTCAGACAAAAAGACTCCCGTAGGACTGTAGGGGTATGAATCCCTGAGGAGTAGAAGTAGAGAGCAAAGGGCGCAGACCCGTGCCAGGGCCCTCCCAGCCTGCAGCTGTCTGTGGACAGGCCTCCCGGGCTCTGCTTCCCCACGTGAAGGCAAGGTGACTTTAGGGACTCTGGGGGATCCCTGTCACCTCACATAAGCCCCAGAGGAAGTGGCCAAGCTTAAGCATGTGTAAAAGGCTTGAAAATGATGAAGAACTGGTGGTGCATTTGAGGTTGTCACCTGAAATCCTCAGTGGCTGGAACTACTTCCTGGTATAGGAGAAATACCAATATAAAATGGCTTCACTAGTCAAAATGGTATTGATAATCAAAATCTAACAGGTTTTTTTTTTTCCCTTACAATCAGACCTCCCCTAATATAAAGGGCAATGACGACGGGGTCAGAATCCATCACACCGCACGCAGGGTGTGACGACGCAGGCCATGTGGCAGACATGACGTACCTCCACGAGGTTGCCTTCCTCGTCAAACACGGACATGGTCACCTCCACGTTCTTAGGCGTCTTCTTTTTTCCTTTGTCAAACTCCCCATGGACCAGGGTGACATAAATATCATTGCGAACATCTCCTGCAAGGCGACAACGCATCTGTGAGTGCTGCTGAGAGAAGTCACTGCAGAAGTTTAGGATGTAGTAAGAGATAAAAGATAAACACAGCAGCCTGAAGAATGATCTAATATTCACTCACAAAAGTCTTCTATGTGTATTCATCTTTTCAGCTTATTTTTCCTATCTACTTTTGAAATGTTAATTTTATTAAAAAAATTCTTTCCAACAGCAAGGCTTTACTCTTCTTAGTGGTAGTTAGTCTATAATGATAAGCACGTAGCTTATTCTGTTATAGTGACAGACTGGTTTCTAACAGTGCCCCAGAAAAGGGATATTTTAATTCATCTGCTAATAAGGGAGACAAAAGTTTATAGACTGGTCACTCCACGTCCGGTACAGCAGACTGTTTGACATGTCATCAAAAATGCAGTGACTGCTGCTGCCAACAGCCACAGGAAAGGCAGGCTTGTGAAAACATGACCCCGTGTGCTCGCCCATCTCACTCGCCAGACCTGGCACGGTGTGACTTCTGGCTCTTTCCCCAAAATCAAAGTGACCATGAAGGTAACTGCTGTGCATTCGGGATGCGACACAGCCACAATAGCCCAACTACAGACACTTAAGAAAGACGACATCCAGATCTGCTCCAGACAGTGGCAGGAACGATGGGGAAAGGATGTTTGACGGGAAAGTATTTTGAAGGAAATTCATAGTAATGTGTCTTAATTTTGGGGGAAATTTTTTTTTTTTTTTGAGACAGGCCTCTCTCCGCAATCCAGGCTGCTCCTGAACTTACTACGTAGCCCAGGCTGACCTGGAACTCACGGCAATCCTCCTGCCTCAGCCTCCCAAGTGCTGGGATGACAGATAAGCACTGCCACACCAGGATAATTATTATGTGATGCTGGGGCATCGGACCCAGGATCTAGGTAAGTGCTCTCATCGCTGAGCTATATCTCCAGCTTCAATTTTTTAAAAAACTGAAACATTCAACATATTTTGTGTCAAATGCGACCAAGAGGCCAGAGTTGGTCAGGAAGCTAACAGATACTATTAGGCTTAGCAACACTGAAATTGTGGAGATTCTCTGGCTAGCCACTCGGGAAAGGCTGGAAGGCCAGGCTGGGGTGAAACCACCATCATAGTGGAGAAACTCACATCCTGCCTGTGAAGATAAGGGCAGAAAGGAAGACCTGCAGGGGTGGATGAGAGAGGAGGAAACCGAGTGACTGAGCTTGTGCATACAGGGGGAAGGAGCTCCAGGCTGAGGGATTTTCATCTACACCTGAATTTCACAGACCTGGCTCATCTCTAGGAACATCTGGAGCCCTTTGATTCAGCCTCTAGAAAAGTAGGAGCATTTGTATTATAAAGATTCCAGGTTATCCCGAGTCCCTGATGCACAGCCCAGCCCAGCCCTGGGACCACTGCACTAGATAACTCAGAGGACCCACTGCAGTCCTAGTCCCAGCACTGTATGACCCAACTCTACTGGCAGAAAGCATCTTATCTCTCTTTTTCGACAAAGATAAACTCATCTTGTCCAAATGACAAACCTACTTTTTCGGATTCCCATCTTACCTGGCAGGAAAGCTGCTTTTATTAGGGACAATTATCCAAAATTTTTCTTTTCTTTTCTTCTTCTTTTTTAAAAGATAAGGTCTCATTGTGTAGTCCTGGCAGGTCGTGAACTATGGAGCCCAGGCTGGCCTCAAACTCATGGCAATTCTCCCGCCTCAGCCTCTAGAGTGCCAGGATGACAAGAGTGGGCCCAGACATCTGGCTAATTTTTATGTGATGCTGGGGGGTCAAGCCCAGGGCCTTGTGCATGCTAGGCAAGTGCTGCAGCCTCTGTGCTATGCCCCCAACACTTACCCATCATCATCTAACAAGCAAAATAAGAAACATTCTCCCAGCATGTTGAGGAATGCACAGAAAAGTGAAACAGCTCTAGAATGAATGAACTAGGAGGACAAAGAACTACCTTCTTTAAGTAGGGAAAGACTAGAATCTCACTTGCATCATGTTTTAACTCATGCATTCCACAGATATCCATTTAGTAACGCTCAAACACAGGCAATGTGTGCAGCAACAAATTATTTTTCCCCAAAGAAGGGTAAGATCTTGTGTCACAGTAAAAGAATCTAAATTTTGGAGTCTCCTGATCCCCTTTATCAGAACCTGCCCCCTGCAGGTGCTCCAGCTGGAGGTCTTTCCTGTTCTTCTCCTTGGCTAAAGGCTGGCCTGATACCTGTCATTTCTCTAAACAACAGCCTTTTAATATTTTTTACTTCCTAATTAAAGATTTTCTTCATGTTTAAAAAAAAACTAAATCTGGGGAGGGGGGCGGGAAGTGTTGCTCAGCAGTTAAGAGTGCTTGCTTAGCAAGCCCGAGGCCCTGGGTTCAATTCTCTAGCATAAGCCAGCTGTTGCAGAAGCCTCTAATTCCAGCACTCAGGATGCTGAGGCAGGAGGATCACTTGAGTTCAAGGCCAGAATGGCTACACAATGAGTTCAGGGCCAGGTGGGACTATATAGTAAGACAGTGTTTCAAAAAAAAAAAATCCAAAATTTTATTTAGTAGATAATAAATTGGTTTTCTGGAATTTTTCTAACATGGCATGACTGGCTTTCTAGACATCCTGTAAATATAAATGAGTTCCTATTTATACTTATACAGTGTCTTGAGGGAATGATTTCCTTTTGCTACAAAGGCAATTAAGGAATTAATAGTGGAAGTTAGTCAAGAGAAAACATGCAGATCACCAACACGTGGCAGCCAAAAATGAAACTGAAGCAAAAAGTTGCAAAATGTCTACATTCTCATCACCAGGATGAGGAGAGCCAGCAGACAGTAGGAGCTTCAGGGCCCGAAGCCCAGGGTCCTCCTGAGACCAAGCCAGGCTGGGCCCCAGTGAGGGGGAAGCCCTCAGGACAAAGGGCATGTACACATTCAAAGGCGGCAAGAGGTCTCCAGCACCAAGGACCTCCGGCTATCACTACCACCTGCTCCCCAGGAACAACCTCCACAGAAACATGAGGGCGGAGAAATCCACTTCCTGCCTGTGAAGACAGGGCAGAACAGAGGGGACGAGGAGGTCATGCTGAGCTACCTGATGCCTTTACAGTGTGCTACAGTTCCGTACCTGCCACTGTTCGGGCCCCACCCCCACCAAATGTAAGTAACTGAGCCTAAAAGTCCCCAGCAGGAGGGAGCTCTCAGGTGGGAGAGGAGCACAAGATGGGAGCAGGGCAGTGTTTACCTGGAAGGATTATTTCTGGAAAGCCCATTTTTCGGGCTATTGCTGTAGACCTGTCAATCAAATGTGAAAAATTCTTCTGAACTTGTGTGAGGTCACCTGGCAGTAGCTTCAAGGACACCCAGAGCCCTTTAAGGAAGGAAAAGAGAACTATTCACTTCCTGTATGACTTACACAACACACACCCCTACACACAGTGAGAAACACATGAATTGTCCAACAGCAACGATGTACATTTTCTCCCAGTTAGGTTATGATTTTAATGCCTCTCCCATCAAAATCACAACAGGAACTTTTATGAAAATTTAAGAGGGATGTGAACAAATTCTTACTCTGAGGAGAGAAAAGAAAGGTAACGCTAATGGATATAAACAAAAACAAATAATTTTACATAAAAGCTAGAAAAATACACCTCAAGATAGAAAGACTAGGATCTTCATTTTACAAAGAGCTCATAAAATCTGAAATGAGAAACTTCAAGAGACTCATAAACGCCTATGAGGGTGAGGTAACTCCATCGCAAGCCAGTTATTAAAATGCAAGAGGATGACGGGAGTCTACTTTTTACCTGCAAACATGTTAGCACAGATTTTGAAATATCAGTGCTCAAAGCAGGAAGAAGCTCGGAGAATGAGCCCTCGAGTGGTGTGGTGACCAGCGCCCACCAGGAAACCCATGGCCAGGCACGTGGCTGCACATCTGGATCGGGCTCCCATATGTGCCCACCACTGACCCAGAACTACGACTTCTGAGAATTTTCTTGGGGAGGTAACTCAACATATGCAAAAAGCTTCAGTGTAAAGATACTCACTGAAGAGTAACGCAACTTACTATGAGGACAAGTTGTAAAGCACTTAAGTGTTTACTGGGGGTTGGATTTTTTGAAGTCTGTTAAGTAAGAATGACAAGACTCCACTGCTCTGGACTGAACCAGGTATCAGATGCCAACAAGCCTAGCTAAAAGTCAGAATGGAGTCACTCACGTTAAAGTTCGGTTAGCATGAAAAAGAAACTAATGTGTTACCTGACAAGAAAGTTTCCTCTTTTTTTTGGACACAGGGGCTTATTCTGTACTCCAGGCTGGTCTGAACTTCCGTGGTAGCCCAGGCTGGCCTAGAATTCATGACAATCCTCCTGCCTCAGCCTCACGAGTGCTAGGATTACAGGCACGCGTCACTACTTCCAGTTTATGCAGTAGTAGGGGATGCAGCCCTGGGCCTATGCTTCCTAGGCAAGCGCTCGAATCGCTGAGCTACGCCTCTAGCCCTGCTCTTTTTTCATCCCTATACATACAGGTAATCTGAAGTAGCCTGATGTTAACCAGTGGGTTATTTTCCTATTATCCTGCCTCCTTGTCCCCATCCACAGGAAAAGTAACTCTGACATGACCAACTGCTCTTTGTTCTTTGCTTCTAGTGGACCCCCAGCCCATCTCTCTGTCTGTGATACCAACCTCTCTGAGCCCAACGCAATACTTATTCTATTTTATGGAATAAAAAGGTTTCCTGATTCTAGAGGAGAAAGCATAACCAAGTAAGATCTTTAAATTAACTTTTATCTTGTTGGACAAATATAAGTTAAACATTAATGTAACTGCAAAAAAATTGGAAGATAAACAGGCATCAGAAAAGTGGTTATTCCATATCAAGAAAGGAAACAACATCCTTTTCAATTGTCATAAAAGAAAAAAGAAACCATACGTACACAGCAAGCTATTTCATACAAGCATTTTCCATTCTAAGTCAAAGTATAAGCCTCGCCTGGCAGCACAGGCCTATAATCCCAGCACTCTGGGAGGCTGAGGGAAAGGGATCACAAATTCAAGCCCAGCCTGGGCAACTCACCTACTCAGTGAGACCCTGTCTCAAAATCAAAAAATAAAAATAAGTTGACTTGATCTCTTGCATCACAAAAAATATAAATAAATAAATAAATAAATAAGTAAGTATATGGGGCTATCTCAGTGGTCAGAGTACTAGCCTAGCATATGCAAGGCCTTGGGTTCCTTTCCTTAGCACCACACAAAAATTAGCTGGGAATACTGGCATACGCCCGTAACGCCAATACTCAGAAGGCTGCAACAGGAAGACTGCAGTGAGTTCAAGGTCAGCAGTTCAGAATGAGCCTGGACTACAGGATGAGACTGTGTTAAAAAAACAAAACAAAACATATTCTTAGGTAAAGAGTCCTCCCCAACTCAAATATATATTATTTTTTATTATAGATTCTTCATTATTGCTCATGTCTTTCCTACTCAGGATAACTGAGCACACATGAAAAATTAAATATACTAAAATATTGTCTTTTCTGGTTACTGATTTTCAAAGACAGAAAGTAATGAGAAAAAGTGACTCGATGCTGAAAATATCCAAATAGGGTCCCCAACTTGGTATATTTGAATTTAAATTTTTTATTGTCACTTGTGCTTAAAATGAGTTTCCAAAAGCAGGACTTTGCTTAGCCAAACCTCTTAACAGAAGGACACACGGGGCTACCGAAGCAAGTAGTAAACAGTGCAGGCCGACCCCCCCCCACCCCCACCCCCCCGGCCCGGCTTATCTTACACAGGCCCACTAGTATTGCTTTGTCTCCTTCCTCCCAGTCATAGGAAACTTAACAAACTTATTCACAGGGTGAAACATCACTACTCCTGAATCTCTTTTTCCTGTGTGCATTTCCTTAGTCAACACTGGAAATACAAGGTATCAGAAAAGACTTGAATGATAAAACTTACTCCATGTGGTTTCCCACCCCATGATCCCACTGGTGTGGGCGCACTGTTGGTGCTCTGCAGGTGCTACATGGCTCAGGGTGGCCCACCGCACCGCCTGGTTTGTATCAGAGAGAAGAGGGTGCAAGGGCAGGAGTCCAAGACCCGGGCAGCTGTGTCCCTTCCCACCCTGCCAGAGTCCCTGCCCCACCCAGCGCAGGTCTGTACCTTGTCCCTTGTGGTTCACTTCCTTTCCTGCTATTACTTTATTCAACACAGATGTGAGTGGCTCGTTCTCCCCAATCACGCTGGACGGGGACATGAGGAGCTGCCTCTGCCGGATGTAGGTTTCCATGGCGATTCTGGCAAAGACAGAATGAAAGGGAAAAAGGGAAAAGAAGGCCTCTGGAGCACAACATAGAATGGTGGTGGGTCCCACGGAATAATGTGAAAATTCAAACACAACACCTAGCCTGACGGCTTATACTATTGTTATACACAAATTATAGGGGGCCACTGTGTTGGGCTATGCTCTTTCTCAGAGTCCAAACAGACCAGATCAAAAACACCAAAATGGAATCATTCGTGGTACAGCTCCAGGCTGCAAGGAAGACTACGCATCTTTGACCTTCCAAGAAATCAAGGCAGAGAGGTTCATGGCCAAATTGGCCAGACAGACCAGTTTCAATGGTCTTAATCCATGCACAGTAATAATGCAGTGACCTTCAACAGATACTTGACAAACCAATTATTTTCTATTGTTCTTTCTGTACCTACAAGGAAAGTCACTTTGAAATGATCAATCCATTGTTCATTTTTTGTTTCTGCTCGTCCCCACTGCAATTATTATATTAGTATATTTTTATAATACATAATAATAATATTCAATGTGAGGAACTGGTATATATACATATTACATTTCGATCATTTTCTATCTATAAAACTAACCTCTGCTGCCGGATTTCCTGGGAAATGTACTTATATATTTGTTTGTTTAAAATTTTTTTTTTAAATTTAGAATCTTGCTATGTTGTCTAGACCAGGCTTGAATTCACTATGTAATTCAGACTGCTCCTGAATCAAGTTCACACTCTTCCTGTCTCAGCCTTCTGAGTGCTGGGATTACAGGCATGCACCACCATACCAATTAAGATCTTTAAAATAAATTGCCAACCAGGTGACTTGCACATGCCAATAACTCCCAGCTACTCCAAAGCAGAGGCAGGAGGACTGAGAGCTGGAGGTCAGTCTGGGCAATTTAGTGAGACCTTGTCTCAAAATAAAAAATTAAACAGGCTAGGGTTGTAGCTCAGTGGCAGAGACCTTTACTAGCTTTATATATGGGGCCCGAAGTCAACTCTTAGCACGGCAAAAATAAACCACCTTCTGTAATTTTGTCCTTCACACTACTGACCTCCCCTATGTCCACTGAGTGCTGGTATCATGTACTAAATTCATCTTAGATGTGACTTGGGACAAAGAAGAAAAAAACCAGAATAAATCCAAGATCAACTGAACTGAAGGCCAGTTGTTAATAACTCAAGTCAGAGGCAATGCTCCAAACTCTTCCAAAGTGGTTGCTGGGACAGAACTAAGGTGAACGGAGAAGGATGGGAGCCCTGGCTTCTGTTCTAGTGCAAGCTGACGTGGGCTCTGGAGGGTCCTGTGAGCCTCAGTTTCCTCATCCGAATGGCTACAGGCTTCTTTATGCTGAGAGACATGCTCAGACCTTTTTTTTTTTTTTTAATTATTATTTTAAATTTTGAGACAGGGTCTCGCTAAGTTTCCAGGCTGGACTTGAACTTAGGATCATCCTGCTTCAGCCTCCCCCCGCCATGCCAGGAGGACAGGCAGGCCTCATCCTGGGGGGCACTATCAGCGACTGCACATTGGCCTAGCGAGGTGCACTGTCTCCAGACTTCTCTGCCTTCCTTCGCAGGGATCCTTACTCCCTGACGATGGAACACACTGCAGTATGTGGATGGCAAGTGGAGCTGCTGATACGTGACTTGTTTCTTCAAACAATTCTCACTTGATGGACAAGCAGAACACGCAATGTCCTCCCAGCATGGAGCACTACCATAGGCTATGAAAGAGCTTGCCATAAATCTTAGGAGTTAGACATCAGAGGCGGCTCCTGGCGATGTCCATGTTTCACAGCAGCTGTTGGCTGCACAGTGAGGAGCTGCAATCGCATGAGGCCGGGTTCCTGAGGGACGCACAGCCTCGGGTAGTCTACACAGGAGAGCTGGCTGCTGGCTCAGAGCTGGGCAGGGAGCACAGGTCTGGAGGGGGAAACCAGACACAGATCTATCCTCCAAGTAGCTTTTTCTGATGTGGGAGGACAGGAGGAGTCCAGGGCTTTCAAACTGAGCTACATCCTCAGGCCATTTTTATTTTTAATTGTGAGATAGGGTCTCACAACTGTGTTGGGCTTGAAGTTGGCAAAGCTCCTGCCTCAGCCTCCCAGTGTGCTGGGATTATCGGCTTCTGCCACCAGGTCCAGCTTTCAAATAACTTCTATGCTCAAGAATGACGTCCCTAATATGGACATGTACATATGTAATAATAGTGTGTGTATAAATATATATATAATACACGTAAGATTATATATATAAGAGCAGCATTCCTGAATATGAAAGGTATACCTATATCCACTTTATCTGCTTAATATGCAAGGCTTAATATATTAATTTAATGTATCAACAAACATATTAAATTCTGTACAATTATTTAAATGTATTTATATAATATTAAATACTGCAAAACACATTTTATATACAATATAATGTAAACATAAAGTATATTATAGGAGCTAGAAGCACAGCTCAGTGGTTAAGGCACTTGCTTGACAAGCACACGGCCCTGGGTTCAATTCCCCAGCACCACATAAGCGGGGTATGGTGGCGCACACTTGTGATCCCAGCACTTGGGAGGCTGAGGCAGAAGGATTTCCATAAGTTTGAGGCCAGCCTGTGCTTAAACAGTGAGTTCAGGACCAGCCTACACGACAGAGCAAGACTCTGCCTCAAAAATAAATAAATCAATCAAAAAGGAAAACAAATAACAAAACAAAAAAGTACATTGCATATTTAACAGATTCACTTAAACATATAACATGACTGCACTGTAACATTTCAGTCAGTGATGGACTGTTCATGTGATGGTCCCACAAGTTTATTCATGAATCAGACCCTGTGATCTAGGCCTGTAATTCTAGTGCTCTGGGAAGCTGAGGCAGGGGGATCATGGGCTTGAGCCCAGCCTGGGCAGTTTAGCAACTTACTGTGATCTGTCTCAAAAAAAAAAAAAAAAAAAAAAAATTCTGGGTGTCATGGTTTGAATCTGGAGTGTCCCCAAAATGCCTCGTGCTCTTATGCATACTGTGTCCTATTGGGAGGCTGGGCCTGAAAAAGGGACCAAAGGTTGGGGTTGGACCGGGAGGGGCATGTGCTGGTTCTGCCTTTCCTCCCAGACATGGCTCTGTTCCGCCATGGTGTGAGGATTTCTGTCTCTGGAGCTCTGGCTCCGGCTCCAGCTGCAGCCCCACCATGTGATTCTACGATTTCCCAGCTGCCCAGCCATGAAATGACTGAGATCTTAAACTGTGAGCTAAAAGGAATCTTTTTCCTCCCTGAAGTTGTGGTGTTAGGTATTGAGCCACAGCGACAAAACAGAAACTGAGACAATAGGCGGGGAGGGGGGGTAGGGGGAGAGGGGGTGGCGTGGGGTGGCTTGTGCCAAAGCCCCTGGACTCCACCCCCAGAACCACAAAAAGGGAGAAGAAAAACAGTCTATTCCCAGAGACACTGCAGCACTGCAGGCACCTGCTGTGTGTGCAAGGCTCCTCTATGCAGTTGGCATGATGACAGAACTGCCATAGGGTACACTTCTGAGAACATATCCTGCCATTAAGCAATGCATGACAGTGGTGGGTGTGGTGCCCACGAGGAGCTGCAATCATGTATACAACAGTTATCTCATAATATCAGCACTAAGGCACATAAAATATTTAGCCGCTCATATTCCTGGAAGATCAGCATTAAGGCAATAGAACACGGGGTAAGTGCATGCTCTTAAAACAATCAGGAGCAGCCTCTGGGTGGAAGGAGAAAGCCCTGCTTAGTATGGCTGCTTCGTTCACTGTACCACTATACTCAGGACAGCTCAAAGGCACTGGCTTCAAACGGAAACATTAGGGCTTTTATATCTTAAATAAAATTAGGTATAACATGTATTATGGAAAAATAGAATACGGAGATAGAATCATGAAAAGCCCACAGAAATAATCACTGCTAATTGGAGTAACAGTCTTTAAAATATCTAAATGTTAAGGCTTTGAATGCACTGTTATCAATTTATTTGCCTGTTAGTAATATATTTCCTTTGGCCTATCAAAATACTCGATACCACGTTTTCAAATCTTGGTCAAGCCTAAAAGTAAACTTCATTTTAATTTGCACTTCACTGTTTCTCAATGAATTTATAGATCATTTCTTTGTGTGGGCTTCCTGTCACATCGTTACATATTCCTATCCATCCTTTCTATGTTGAGAATGCTCCTTCTTTCTAATGCATTATCACAAAGATTTCCTTAAGTTTCTTTCTATATAAAAGTTACCTAAAGGTGACAGGTGGTTAAGCCTAGCAATTTTTCTTTGTTTGGTTGACTCTTCAGTATACGATGACTTAAAAATGACCTCCCTGACATGACTATTACATGCAACTTCTATTTTTGTATAGTATTTTTAAAAACTTAGAGGAGACGGAGGAATAGCACAGCAGTTAAAAGTGCTTGCTAACAAGCACAAGGCCCTGAGTTTGATTTCCTCCACCACCATGTGACGGTGCAAACCTGTAATCTTAACACTTGGGAGGCTGAGGCAGGAGCATTGCTGTTCATTCTAGGCCAACCTGGTCTACACAGTGAATTCAAGACCAGCCTGGATTACAAAGCAAGACCATGTCTCAAACAAACAAACAAACAAACAAACAAAGAAGTAAATAAAATATTAGCTCTTACATAATTTCATGTTTAATTAGCTGGAATGTACAGTGGTTACAAGGGTCAGATGAGTCTCCAGCTTACATTTCTTACACAGCTAGATAGTTCTGCCAAAAAATACTTTTGTGTAACCTGTTCTTCTCTACTCACTGGCAGTATCACTCACAAAAACGACACATTAACCCACATATCCTTGGGCTGGTTTCTGGTATTGTTTGCTCTACTGACCCATGGTGGGGCCACTGCAAATCACCAAAGACGATAACCTCCACCTGATATATGGGTCCTGGGAGAGGTCACTTCCAGTAATGTTTTAGCTCCCCAATAGGGGCAAGGGGCCTGACTGCCAGGACAGCCCCAGTGCTCACACCTGCACCCCTCAGAGTGGCAGCGACTGAGATCTGCTAGCAGGTCGTCAGGCTCCAGGCCTCAGAGCAGGTGATCCTTCTCCCACCCCCAGGGGCCCTCCTCCCTTGTGCAATCACTCTAACCTCCTGAGCCCTTGCTATTCCAGGTGAGGTCCACGGATGGGTACTAGGAGCACCAAGAAAACTTGCTATGGGCAGACCTCAGACTACTGGGTCAAGTTCTTCATTCTAACAAGACTCTCCGCATTCTAAGCCACTCCACATCCTAACCTGTGACTCACAGGTGTGCTACAGCAGGAGAAGCCCTGCCCCATTCAATATGGCTCCCAGTCATCCAAGGTGTCTGTTCCATGTAATTAAGCACAGACAGACTTTAGCATTCCTGACACTTGAGTGCCACCATTCCCACCATTCACCATTCCAGGGTAGATACATATTTGCCCTTTATCTCACATTTGTTTTGTTGCTTCTAGAAATTTAAGGAAAGTTCAGTTTACCCTCCTACACTAAAGTCCAAAATTAAGAACTCTGACTAAGGTCTTCTGTCAATCCCCCAGCTGACAGTCCCGCAGCCAAAGAGCTCTGCCTCCCCTCATGGAGGGAAGGGTTCCCAGCACCTGGCCCTGTGCTCACTCACCATTCAGGCGGCTAATCCTGGTCTCAAATCACCTGGGATAAATGCCAAAGTACTTACTGCTGAAAGGGAATAAAGTGCTGCTTTTCTTCGTCGTCCACCTTCCCATGGATGATATCAGTAATATCCATCACTAGGGGAGAGATAAACCTCATTAAAGAAAGTAATTGCTTCACGCCTCACTAAGTTGCTATGGAAAAGAACAGGATCAGCAAACACAGAAGGCTGGAGGAGAGAAGGCACCAAGAGGGATGTGGCTTTTATTTGCCGGTGACCATTTCCCAGCACAGCAGAAGAGCCAGCCATGAGGTGCTCAGGAAGGGGCCTGCCCTGTTTCCCGATCAACCTGCAAACCACTCTTCTTAACAATTCCATGACAGCGAGCTGCTCAACTGAGAAATCTGAGATCAATCACCTTTTAGTGAGCCTGTGTTCAAAGCCACAGAGAATACATATTTTTTGGCAGGACTGTCAGAAGAATTAAAGACCTGGGCAGAAACTCAAGCCTTGAAGTGGTCACACATCTCTTGAGCTGACACAGTCTCACCTGGTTTCCACATCAACCTGGGCAAGCCACAGCAATGTAAATCTGACTGTGATTCCTCCCCACAACAGGGGTACTTAGTGAAGCGTGTTCTAAGCCTGTTCCATTACCTTATCCACACAGATGTCATTAAGCCCTGTACAGGATGAAAACCTGAGGTGCAGGAAAGTTCAGTATGCTGCCCTCAATCAAAACGTGGAAGTGATAAAGGTGGGGTCTGCACTGACAAGTGACCATGAGGACAAATCATGGAATCACTACACCCAGTGCCAAGGGAACCAGTAAGTGTGC
Organism: Ctenodactylus gundi; assembly: GCA_004027205.1. Taxonomy (NCBI): domain Eukaryota; kingdom Metazoa; phylum Chordata; class Mammalia; order Rodentia; family Ctenodactylidae; genus Ctenodactylus; species Ctenodactylus gundi. The sequence continues at coordinate 246,632 of PVKB01001297.1, forward strand.
TGCTCTAATGCCGCTGGCATCAGGCAGGGCCCCAGGCAAGAGCTGAGGCCTCAATTAATAAATTAGTCTGGCCAAAAAGCATACATTAATACTGCCCAGACACCAAGCCTGGAGACTGCAGAAAACACTGGGGTATATGACAGTCCTCATTCGAAAACCAGAAAAAGAGGGAAGCAAAGTGTCCTCCAAAGTGACCCAGACACCGGGAAGGAAGTCCTGCGAGAGAAGGCTGGTGCCAGGTCGGTGGAGGAAGCAGGAGTCCCATTCAACTTATTCTCAGCCCTTGTGGAACTCTGGAAGAACTGGGCAAGAAAATACAGAGACCAGGAAGGCAGCTTAGTCGTAGAAAGCTCGCCTGTTGTGCTCAAGGCCCTAGCACGGTGAAAACTAACCAGGCCTACTCATTTTCCCTGGGCCTCCCTCAGCAGGCAGCTCATCGGCCAATGCCACCACCTAGTGCTTCCGAACATCTCTGGATGCTGGGCATCAGGGCGCAGCATAAACGAGATGCCTCTGCTTTCCCCACGTTCAAAGGCCTCCTGCAGAAACTGAGAGCAAAGACCCTAAACTTGAGAATTACGTCAATCTGGTGCATGCATGTGAGTGTGTGTGGCAGAGGTAGGGAAGGGGGTGCGATACTAGGAATTGAGCCAAGAGCCTTCACAGTGAGTTACATCGCCAGCCCACTGTTTTATTTTGAGAAAGAATGTCACTAAACTGAGGAGGTGTCGAGGCTGGGCTAGAACCTGTAATCCTCCTGCCTCAGTCTCCCAGAGGGCTGCGGGGTTATTGCTCTGCACTACTGGGTCTGGTTCCCAATTCTTTCCATCTCTCTGAATCTGACTCCTGTAAGTAGCCTAGAAAAATGAAGCTATACAGTCAGTCAGCTCCCTCTCTCCGTCTCTCACTCTGTGCGTCTGTGTGTCCAGCTTACTTTACTTTGCGCAATGTTCTCAGGGCACATCTATGTGTAACACAGGTCAGAACACTCGACCTTCTTAGGGCCGAGTGACACCCCTGGTGTGGACGCAGCATGTTCTCTGCACCTTATGCTCCCACAGAAGGACACTGGGGCTGCGTCAACCCTCCAGTTGCTGTGACTCATACGCTACACACACGACTGTACAAACATCTCCTCAAGGCCTTGCCTTCAGCTCTGCAGCCCAGGCCCTGCGGCAGGGTCGCTGGGTCATACAGTAGTACTCAGGTTCTGAGAAGAGGCCTTCCTGCCACGCACAGTAGCTGCCCCGTTTCACATCAGCCTCTGGGCCTGTCCTGTACCTGCTACGCCGAAAGGTCTCCGGAGTCCACAGGTGTGCTTCTTGCCCTCCTTCAGCTCCATGCGGCCCACCCGGACGATCTGGCACACAAGGCTGATGCGAGGCCGGATCAGGTCTGTGCTGCTGAGGTCCTGGAATGACAGACAGGACGACACTCAAGAGAGGTCACCTGTCACTTTTGTTCCTTTCCTCTCTTTTTTCACACCCCTCCTTTTTTAATTTTTTATTTTATTATTATTATTATTTTTAAGAAACAGGATCTCACTTTGTAGTTCAGCCTAATCCTGAACTCACTAGGTATCCTAGCCTGGCCTTGAGCTCACAGCAATCCTACTGCCTCAGCCTCCCAAGTGCTGGGATTACAGGTGTGCACCACTACGCTCAGTTTATTCCCTCCCTCCTTTTTTCGTGGTACTGAGAAGTGAAACCACAGACTTCAAACCAAGCTACATCTCTAGTCCATTTTTTAAAGTTAGTTTTTGATTTTTTTGCTAAACTGCCCAGGCGGGCCTCAAATCTATGATCTTCCTGCCTCAGCCTCTCAGAGTGCTGAGTTTATAGGCCTATGCCACAAGACTAAGCTTCTCTTATCTCTTTAAAACAGAAGTTTGTTCAGGGCAAACGTCTCAGTACTAAGACCCCAGAGAGATTCCTCCCTTTTCTATACCCACCCAACAATTACTATGATGGCATCAGAGAAGATAATTTCGTACGTATACAGAAGTGCTTCTTCTCTTCCTCCGTTCCTTTGTCAACTTTCCACAACAGAGAGAGCCAATCCAAAGCCTCCACTCTGGCTCAGGTCAAGCAGGGCATGTAAAAACCAGGACAGTTGTTGCTACTTTCTACCCTTCCAGGGCCTAGCTGAGCCCAGAACGCATTTCAGTGTCAAATGAAATGAAAACTTGTGTGACCGTGACAATTACGGGGTACCAATACAAGCTGGTGACATGTCATTTCATCTTCAGAACAGCCCCAGGAGGCACAAGGACCACTGCTCTGTGCAGATTCTTCTCCCTTGCTCACAAGAGTGACCCCAGGGGCTTCGCAGTGTGTGCGGAACAGGGAGGGGGTGCAGGGAAATCTCTGCGTGGTGTAGACACTGCTTGTCTGTACTCGTAAACACGGCTGCCTATGCCCGGCAGTGAGTGAGCTTGCTTACACATCTCGTTACCCTCACATCAGAAATAATTTCATTACATCTCAAAAGCTTTTTATGAAAGAGCTGTCTAAGTCCTCTTTATGACTTTTCAAATCATCATTCTAAATCTATTTCCTGTAATTCGCTTAACTCAGGGGACTGAGACAGGAACACACACCACTAATAACATCCTGATTTCTCCTGTGGGTTTTTCAAGGCTTCTGCTAATAGAAAAGCAAAGACTCCGGGGGATCGGCCACATGAAGCAGCACCTCAGTGTTAGTAAGTAATATGCAATCATTTACACATGAAGCTTTTGAAGTTTTTGAAAGATGTTTAATGACCAAGGAAATGGTTACCACAGTCGAAGTTACTGAGAAGGGGCGTGGGAATGCAGGGTAAGTAAGGGGAGGGAATGGTGGCTACGCTGCATTGGTACTGATCAGAAGACTCAATAACTTCTCTCTGTTGCTATGTTGTTTGTTTTTTTGACTTGTGCAGACCAGGCCAGCCTTAAACTTGCTAAGTAACCCAAAGTGGCCTTGAAATCCCAATCCTCTTGCCTCAGCCTCCTTCCTAAGTGCTGGGATTACAGGTGTGTACCCCTAGCCTCAGCTCATTTTCTATCACTGTTAAGGGTATATGTGAAGTAAATGCCCCCTGGCTTCAGGAAGAAATCTCCCGTATCTCACAGCTGAGGAAACACTACTAGGGAGGTTCTGGGAGGACGAAGGGTCTTCTCTGCTTGCGTTCAGTAGGTGGTGAAGATGGAGCCAGGCAGGGACAGGACTGTCATCAGCCTGTGCCTGTCCTGGAGAGGGGAGGCTAACAAGGAATATACTATACATAAGCCTGTCGCTCCGTCTGGCAATGCAACTGAAATTCCATTTGCTGAGGGGGTAAAGAGGGAGCCTCCCGCGGCCCAAGGGAGCTGGCACTCCTGTCTCATCGAGACTCGCAGAGCATGTGGCAGCAACTCTGGGGCATTTTAAGTACCAACATCATAAACAAGTAAGAGAGGGGCTGGAAGAACAGCACAGTGGTTACAGCGCTTGCCTAGCAAGCACGAGGCTCTGAGTTCAAATGCCTGGCACCCCATAAACAGGGCATGGTGGCAAACATCTATAATCTCAGCACCCGGGTGATTGAGGCAGGAGGTTTACTGGAGAGTTTGAAGCCAGCCTGGGCTATATGGTGAGTTCAGGACTAGCGTGGAATACAGAGCAAGAGTCTGTCTCAAAAAACAAACAAACAAACGAACAAACAAACAAACAAACAAACAAGAGAAAGAGTCCAGATAATTTCTCTTATTAGTTATTTTTTCTTTTTTTGAGAGGCACTGAAAGTCAAGCCCAAGGCCTGCTGCACACTGAGCTAGAGCCCCAACCTGTCCTTATTTTTAGCTCAGATACAGGGTCCTGGTATATCAGCCACGCTGGGCTTGAACGCGCGACCCTCCAGCTTGAGCCTCCCAATGTTCTGGGATTACAAAGTGCACCATTGGGCCTGGTCCCATGCTTCAAGTCAGACTTCAGTGTGTTGTCTCGCTCTGAGCTGTATGTAACAGATGCAGTCAAAATATACAGCAAATGCTCACATTTTAAAAATGTATTACAGCAAAAGACACATTAACATGAAAAATGCCCCTCAAAATACCCCTCGCACTTCACACATGCCAGCCAGCTGTTCTTGCAGATTCTAAAGCACTCGTGGAAGTCTTCTTTACACAATGCAATCGAAACTATGGGGAACACCATGCCCAGTGCCATTCGGCGGAAAGGCAGGCTTGTAGAAATACAATGGTGAGGCTTCACACACCACCTGACCACATCCGGCACTGTGACTGCTGCCTCTTCCCCAAAGTTAAAATGACCATAAAGTAAGTGCTGTGATTCAGGACATCGAGTCAGCCATGACAGCACAACTAAAGATACTCACGAAAGACGACTTCCAGAGCTGCTGCGGATCATGGAAAGACAGTGGGATAATTGTGTGTAAAGAGAGGGGAGAGCTTGAGGGACATGGATGGTGGTGCGCCTTTTAATAATTCTTTAAGCAAAATTCTAAACATGTACTGAATTTTGGTAATACTATATTGCAGCGTTCTAGAGGGAAAAGAAGGAACCTATTCATACATATGCCTACAGGGAAAGATCTAGGGCTGGAGGACGTGGAGGCACACAGCCCACAGTTCAATCCCCAGCACCACAAAAAGGCGGGTGTGGTGGCGCATGCTTGTACTCCAGAGCGAGACCCTGTCTCAAAAAAAAAAAAAAAAAAAAAGTCTAAGTGCTGCCTTTGCTGAGAGTGGGATGTGAGTGTGGAAGCTCTTTCTCCAGTTGGGTACACAGCCCACTTTCACCAACTTCAAGTTCTGACTCAACGTCTCTTCACAGACCCCTTCCCTGACCCATCTCTTTACTTATTTTTGGTTGCTAGGGCCCAAACCCAGAGCTACATGCCTGTTCAACACATGCTCTACCCCTGGACCATGCCCTAAGCCTTTAACTAACTTATTTAAAATACAACTTTCCTCCAGTGAACGGACTAGAATCTCCTCAAAGCACTTGTGACTTCTAACATTCCATGTGATTTATTCATCCATTAATTGCTGTTTATTAACTATCTTCACCATGAGAGCAAAACTGTCCAACAACAGGGATTTCCCCCCTATCTGCTCATGCGGATTTTCTCCCCAGTTTGCGCAGGGAGAGTATCCAGTTGTCTAAGTCATGGCCTGACACCTAACAGGCACCCTTTGGATACTTGTTGAATAAATGAGGGTGTATTCCCACTAGGGACGATGGCAATTTTCCTTCCCATCTTTCACATTTTCCACGCACTTCCTGGGCACGTCCCCTGACGTCAGAGTAGCAAAGATTAAAATTAACAGAAGGTGGGACTCACGGTGAACACGGCTTGCAAATTATTGAGCTTCTCAATTTCCTTGGGCATCCCGTTACTGCCCCAGCGAATCAGATAGTTCTCGCTGTCAAAGACAGAAAGAAAGAAAAAAAGAGTGTTATTGTTAACGAGAGGCCAATGGAGGTTGGAGGCTGCCCTAACTACAGACTTATGAAGGTTAAAAAAAAGGGGCAAAAACACACTAAGAAACTCAGCAGGCAGGCGTGAAGGTGGCCCTAGCGGGACCTGAGACTACACGTGGCCTCTGGCTTTGGGAATGTCCTGCTCCAGCCCCCAAGGAGCACCCCACATAAAACATGACAAACGCGGCTCAGGACGGAGCGGACACAGCCGACTGTACAGGATCCCACTGCCTTGGGGTCTTCCTTTCATCTCAGATTCTATATATGGAAGCCTCAGCTTTGTTGAATCAAAAAATGATTTTGCAGCACTGATTCCAAATTCATTTTTTTGTAATCTACATCACAACTTTTAAAATCCACATCAAAACTTTTCTTTAGAAATACATAACTTAACGGTAACAACTTTTAACCTCCTCAGAAGTAAATATGCATCTCCTTAGCTGCTCAGTATGCTGCCACTCTAGAGCTAAGCAATACCCATTATTACCTTCTATAGTCTTTGAAGATTTTTATAGACTTTTTCCAAAGCCATTTTGAGTTGACAGCAAAGCTAAGTGGGAAGCACTGGAAGCCACTGTATGTGCCACATTTCCGCACGTGCATGAACCCCCCCCCCCCCCGACCCTGCATATCCCCAGCCACTAGGAAGCATATGAAGCTGCTGTCTGTGCCACGCTCCCACATGTGCATGCCCTCCGTGCATCACCCCCGCCAGGGGGGCACATCTGCTATGACCCATGAATGCATACTGACACATCATGACTCAAAGTCCATACTTAACATCAGGGTTAATCTTGGACTTGTGCCATCGGTAGGTTTGGACAACGAGTAACGACACACACACGTTCACCATCACCGTATGGGCTAATTTCACTGCAGTAGTGGACCCTGCATTCCACCCGTGCAGGCTTCTCTCTTGCTTCTCCCATGATGCACTGAATTATATCCTGGTCAGCTTTCTGTCACCTCTAAATCCCAGGGGACAAACTGCACATGCACCGTCTCAGCAGCAATACTGATGGGCTTCGGAATCCAAAGTACTTCACCTACAACTTCCCAGAGACCTGCCTCCTCTTCTCCAGTTCATTTCTCAAACCTAGAGAAGGGCTCCTTGGCTAGAGGCAGGCGAAGGCTGGGGACTTAGCAAAGTCGTTGACAGGTCATCCGGTCTCTACTACCTGATGAAGGTGGACTGGTCTGGGTCATAGAGGGCCATGAACAGCTCTGCATCCTCCCCGATATTGCAGACAAAGTTCTTGAAGTTCACATAGAGGCCGTAGGTGTGGACAGTGCAGAAGACAGCCTGACCCCGCAGGTCCAGGTTCTGCAGAAGAGACTGCAGAGGGGAAAAAAGGAAAGCATCTGGGTTTCAGCAAGTAGAAATGCCAATAAAGGAATCATCCTGCAAGCAGGAGACATAATCACCGCCTAGGAGAAGCACCTGCTGAGAAGAAAGGGGATGTGAGTGGAGGGAAGCTCCCTCAGGCGAGCAGGACGCAATCCCGTTTAGATGCTCCAGGCTGCCTTGTGCAGGGCATCCCAGTAAATATGGCTAGGGTGATAAGCTGTGGTTTTAGCAGATCCAGAAAATTATCGTCTCTCATGATGGCTGCCATGTGAAGCACAGAAGCATAAATACCTGACCCATTATCCCTCTCTGGGAGAACAACTCTCACTGGATACCCAGGATTCCACCAGAAAGACTTCACCCCCAGGAGTCAGTACCAGTGGCTTCAGAAACACAATGAGACATCAGATGACTGTGCCAAGAAATAAAAGCTATAAGCTAAAGAAAACTGAGCCAATTTTGCACTCACTGGAACAGAAAGAGTTGAAGAGAATATATCAAAATGTCAACATAGTTGTGTCTGGCAATCAAAATTCAGGTAGGTGACTTTTTCTCTGCTCTTCTGTATTTCTAATTTTTCTTCAGTGTGCAGTTACTAATTTCCACATCTTCTGAGTGCTTTATTATTTATTTTGGAAATCAAAACATATGTATCCAATACGATTTCACAATACAAACTCTCCCTCGCACCAGTTCTCCTCCCAGAGGCATCCACTAATGGTTAATCTCTGACACTCAGAGTCAGTCTATACATAAGCATTCACATATTCTTTTTGAAATACCTGTAATAGCACTTTAGACATATTTTTTCTACATTTTGTGCTTTCCATTTCATTATATACCTTTGAGGTCATTCTGTAGCAGATGTATACATGGTCTTTTTTTTTTTTTGCTACATTTTACTCACTTTGAAAATGAGGACACACATGATTTTCTGCACATGTCCATCTCTCTTGTCAACAATTCCCTTTCTCTCATTAAAACCCAAGCAAAAATCAAATCTTAGCAACCAAAATCTGGACAGTGGAAGAAGTATCTACCTTTTCTTCTTGGATCCGTTCTTCAATCCTTTTAGAGGCGACTTCGTGGGCCCTGAAGAGAGCAACGGTGCTGGTTTCATCCGGGTCTAAGATGTTCCCATTGTCATCTCTCACTACCAGGTCTAGTCCAAGCATCCTGGAGGGAAAGGAGCAGTTAGGGGATCGTTCCCACCAGGGACTCTCCTGCAGGAAGACCCCTCATCAAAGACCCCAGAGGACTCAGTAGAAAGGTGTATACTAGACAAGTAAGAGGAAAACAGCTCGCTGACTCTTCTAGTTCCTGCCTTCTTCCTTCACAGCCTACACAGAAATATCCAAGAACTCATAATATGATGTTATTTAAATCTGTGTAAAGTTATGCAAAGTAGCTGGGTCCAAAGACCCTCTGAAAGGTAAGCTAAACCGGAACTGATTCTACCCGGAGTCCTTGCTCCAGGGCAAATTCTTTTCCCTTCTGGTCTTTCACGATTTGGCAATTTGTGAAAGACCAATGCAGTTATTTGAGAGCTTATCCTGATTTCCTAACTTAATTCAAGAATGTCTTAAGGGGATCTGTGAGATATGTCCTGGTTGGTACTCTCATAATCTGTCTCAGAGCACTGGCTCTGCTGTCATTTAGACTAGGATTTCAATCTTGGCTTGAATCTTTGTTCCCATCGTGACCCCTTAATTTTTCCAAAGCTCAGTTTCTTCATCTATAAATGTTTCCAACCCTTCAAGACTGCTGTGGAAATTTAATGAAATAACGGACATACAGCATCTACTACAGTATCTCTTACATATGTTAAGCATTCAATAAATGCTAGCTCTTATTGCAACAAATGGTATAAGATACATAACGGGCTGTGCTGACGTGTAGACCTGAATGCTGTGTAGTAACAGTAGGGCCACACGTTGGGAACAGTCCACCCCCGACCCCAGGGCACACAGAAGTAAATGAAATTTTGCTTAGCTCCTAGAAACTGGAGACTGGAGGAAACAGGATATGGCTATCTGAATGCCCAGTGTGCATTCCAAGCACAGCAATTTCAAAGGGGGTTCTCCAAACAGCAAGGACACTAAAGGATAACAGTGAAATGTGCCACGCCTTTGGGATGTAAGCAGAAATGCCTAACAGCCCACTTCACTGTTTCACAGCACGTCCACCCATGATTTTATCCGGCAGGTTCCTCTCCACGGCAGCCAGGCTCGTGGGCCACCTAGACTCCTGAAGCACGTCTTGCTAGCTGCTTAGGGATGGGACACAGAGCAGCTCCATTTCCCGAGCGGCTTCCAAGGGCTGCAGTGGGAAAGCAAGCAGCATGTCGTGATGACTGCGGGATGCTAACATGCCTCGGTGAACCTCTGGGCCAAGGTCAACGTGGCAGGACCCCAAAAGACAGGAGAAGCCTTTGTGCAAAGGGAGCTGCCTTATCCCATCTTAGCCTTCTAAGTAGTCCTGACAGCAGGGGGAGGTGGCACACACCTAATCCCAGAATTTGGGAGGGCTAAGGCAGAGGATTATGAGTTCAAGGCCAGATAGTAAGATCCTGTCCCCAAACAAACAAATAAACAAAAAGTCCTCTGGCACTACAGGACTAGTATTGCAACTAGTATAGTTACAGTTTTCTGGGTTGCCAAATTTTGGAGAAGACAATTTTCGACCACATGAAGGGAGTATAAGACATAAGAAAGGCTTGGGTTCAAATGGCTACCTTGTGACCTGGAAGGAAATCACCTAAGCTCGTGTGGTCTGCCCTGGAGCCATAAAACGAGAATAATTACACATACTTCCAAGGGTTCTAAGTGTACAAAGAAGGCATTTCACAAATACGAACAGAATCTGAATCATAACACTACAGTGACTCCAATTATTTCTGAATACAGTTGTTAGAGTATGAAATTTGAGTGGGTAGGACAATGAGATGTATTTAACTCGCCTATGATAGATACTCAAGAGTCATGAGGTTGGAGAAACGTAGTAAAAAAGAGGAAACAAACACAGACAACCAAGATGGAGAAAGAGACAAGGAGAGGAGAAAGTTACTGATACAGTGAGCAGTGAGTAAATGGAATGGCAAAAATAATAATAATAATAATAATAAAATAAAAAATTCAAAAACCAACAGAGAAGCTACTCTGTTTTTTGTTGTTGTTGTTGTTTTTTGTTTTTTGTTTTTTTTTTGAGACAGGGTCTTGCTCTGTAGTTCAGGCTGGTCTTAAAGTCATTATGTGGCTCAGGTTAACCTTGAACTCATGGCAATCCTCCTGCCTCAGCCTTCTAGGTGCTGAGATTACAGGTGTATTACCACCATGTCCCGTGTATGTGGTACTAAGGAACTGAACTCAGGGCCTTGTGCTTGCACTCTAACCACTATGCTATTATTCCTCCAGCCCACCTCTTGTCTTTTAAAAGAACTGGCCTGGAGGCAGGAAGCCCAGGCCAGCATAAATTTGGATAAACTGACTGAATTTCTAATTTCCTGACAGGTGGCAGCATCCAGAATCTGCAGATCTACCCAAGCTAATCAGAAGATCAAAGGTGTGACCAATGCTTCAGAGGCGACTGCAGACATGAGCCCCAAGCTGGAAAACATACTACTGTCCTAGAGAATTAGGTTTTCATACACTGCAAACCAGGGACCCATTTTGGGAGAGAGAGAGAGAGAGAGAGAGAGAGAGAGAGAGAGAGAGAGAGAATCTAACATTGATTAAACATCCATGACTAGAATAAAAACGTAGAGGCTCAGGCAGCCACCAGCGCCAGGTCCAGGTGCTGGTCCTTTCCAGCCTCTCAGGCCTCGGTGCAGCCCAGGCCCTGCCCTCCACATCCACCTGTCAGCTCCATCAGCCCAGACAGCAAGCAGGCACCTGGCCGTAGGAAGCTTTTCAGTAAAATTAAATGCTTTCTCAGATGCGAAGACAACGGGAAACACTATTTTCTGGCAACTTGGAGATCCAAAGTTTGCTGTGAGGCAGGGGAGGATGGCAGGGACAGGGCACAGAGAAAGGGTGGTTACATGGGTACTGGTGTGCAGCTGGATGAAAGAAAGAACTTCTAGAATCCTACAGAACCATCAGGTCCTTGTGGCGGTCAGCAAATGTGCATTTCAAATAGCTAGTTGAGAAGAAGTTGAATGTTCTCAGCACAGACACAAAGAAAAGTGTCAGGGATGACCCTGATTTCATCATCACATGTTGGGTACATGTATCGGCGAACCACCCCGAACCCCGTAAAGATGTGAAAATAGGATGTGCCAGTTTAAGAAGTTTGCTGTGGACAGCATCCCTAACACGAAGGTGACAGTCATTTGCAGCAGGTCGTCCCCTGCTCACCTGTTGCCATGATCGATTTTGGCTGTGACCTTCTTCTTGAGCTCTGCCAGCTCGTCCTTGGGGAGAGTTCCAGACAGGATCTGGGAGCGCCACTCGATCAGGCTGTAAGTCATTTGCTGCAGCTGGCGGAAGAGTGTGAGCTTGTTGTTCTAAGGAGGGAAAACAAAGCAGAGGAAAGACGGGTGGGAAAAGGTGTGATGGAAAGTGAGCATCTTTATTCTCTCTCTCTCTCTCTCTCTCTCTCTCTCTCTCTCTCTCTCTCTCTCTCTCTCTCTCTCTCTGTAGTACTGGAGACCCACAGACTTTGCATGCCAGCTCATTTTTAGTTTTGATTTTGAGACAAGGTCTCACTAAGCTACCCAGGCTGGGTTCCAAATTACCATCTTCCTGCCTCGGCCTCTGAGACCTTTGAGATGACAAGCTTGTGCCAACCAGACCCAGCTTTTAAGGAAGTTTTTAAAAGCATACATAAGGATAGCTTTATCCTGAGCCATGCAACCCACTGCAAATTTAAAAACAGATAAGCAATCAGAAGATGGACAGCTGGTCCTAAACTCCACACACCTACAATTCTGACCACATCCCACCTCCATTTAAAACATTCCAGAGATTTTCACCAGATACATGGATCCCCAGGCCAGCCCCTCAGGTCCTGACTCTCGCACAGAGCCTGTCTGCATTTTATACCACTCTGCCTGCCGCAGAGCCCACGCTCCCTCCCTGCAAAGCTTTTCTGCTTCTGAAGGCCAGGCCCTCTCAACACATGACTTCTTCTGCGTCAGCCACTCTGCTCTTCCTCCCCCAACCACACCTCCACCCCATCCCAGACCCTTCCCACTTGTACTGCACCCTTCCAGAACTGACTAATTTGACTTCCGCCCCAACTCAGAAGCCTCTTCCCAGAAACTCTCACTGTGGACTCATGGTACCTGGGACTTAACTACTGTCTGGACGGGGAGAACCCTGGATGACCCTGGGCTGTCCGACTCTCAGACAGCAAGCTCTCAGTGGACAAAGAGCTCGTCCACTTTGTGTCCCTAGCAGCTGCTATGAGAAGATGTGTGTCCCAGTTACTTTATCACCACTGGGACAGAATACCTGACTTCCACAGTTAAAAGGAGGAAAGATTTATTTAGCTTGCAGTTTCGGGAGGTCTCGGTCCATACGCGGGTGGGCAGCTGGGGAATGGTGGAATTACATGGTGGGCCTCAGCCGGAGCCAGAGCTCCAGGGACAGAGATCCTCACAGCATGGCAGAGCAAGACAAGTCTGGGAAGAAGGGCGGAAACAGCACACGCCCCTCCAGCTGCCCCTTCCACCCAGGCCCCACCTCCCCACAGTATACCATCTCCACAGGTACATGAGGCTTTTGGGAGACACTCCAGATCCAAACCACAACAACAATCTACAAAATACACTGAAGGAGAGAATTATAAAAGAAGAGAAATAACATTTCAGAGACAAGGGATACTGGAAAACAAAAATTTAAACATTACTTTTAAATCTCTTGTTTCTCCAGGAAGTTGCTGGATCATTCAGACATTGAACTCTGTATTCTGGGCCTTTACCTGTACATTCATGTAACCTTCACGTACCTTCAAATATCTGAGTATTTGGTTTGTGTAATGATTGCTTCATTTTGTATGTACATGTATGCACATATGCATCTATTTTAATACATGCATCATTATATACTTATGTATGTATATTTACCATATATGTATGTATATATTTATATAGATGCACATGTGTATTAGGATGTACAAACAGTCGCTGAGTACATGCTATGTGCTGGAAATAAAGTTCCTGCCTTCAAGGGTCTAAATTCTGGCAAGAAAGACATAAAGTATATATTACATATAATATTGTATCCTGCAACTTAGCAACTTATTAAGATTCTGTCTCAAAATCAATGATACAAGATAGGCTGGGGATGACATCTATATAGAGACAAGATAAGAAGGGCAAGAAAAGAAAAACAAAAGTAAAAACTAAGAGAATAAATAAGGCAATAGGATACTGTGTACACAGAGGAAGGAGGTCACGTTAGATGGGGTGATGGGGAAAATGGCTTTGTGAACCATTTCTGAAATAAGGTAAATAAAAACCTACAATTTCACTCACTCCCATATACACTCTGAACTACTTTCTTCTTATGCACAGGTAAAGGAGTCATGATACAGTTACACAGTCACACACTTCTGAATTACAGGAAAATGCATGGCGGAACACAATGAATGCACACTACACACAAATGCTGATGGCCACGTAGCATGTCCCATGCCACCTTCATGGTATTCTTCCACAGAAGTCCAGAGACACAGACGCCTGGGTAAAGCATCAATTAGAAACAGTGACCACGGTCTGTCTACACAAGTAAACGCGCAGGAAAGAGCCCTGGCTCAGATGCTGAGATGATGATGTGTTTACCAACGTGGAATAAAACCTTGAGTGAAGTTCAAAGTGCATGGGCACACGAAGGAAGAAGAGGGAGCATCTGTAATCTACTGCTGAAATGTACTTTATTTAATGCTGTGGAACTTTAAAAATACAAATAGCAACAGCTGTTTAAAACTGTGAAACTAGCAGGGCACGGTGGCACCTGCCTGTAATCCCAACTACCCAGGAGGCTGAGGCAGGAGAATAAAGGTTCAAGAACAGACTGGGCAACCTATGAGACCTTGTCTCAAAATTCAAAAATTAAAAAAAAAAAAGGATGGGTTGGGAATAGATGAGTGTAGTGGTACACAGCTGTAATCCCACTTAGGCGGCTGCGACAGGACTGCTGTAAGTTCAGGACCAGCCTACACTTCACAGTGAGATTCTGTGTTAAAGGGCAGGGGGTGGCTTGGGGCCCCAACTCAGTAATATAGTGTCCCGTGGACAACTGCCATACAGAGAGAGAGAGAGAGAGAGAGAGAGAGAGAGAGAGAGAGAGAGAGACAGAGACAGAGACAGAGACAGAGACAGAGACAGACAGACAGACAGACAGAGAATGAAACCGCAGAACTGCCTACATTTTGCATTCTGTACTTTTGTCATTTTTTGGTTTGTTTCTTCTTCTTAAGCCAGTCCTCAGAAAAACATAAAATGAGACACAGATTCCATTTTTAACGAGCACAGGTAAAACCTCTGCTTTTTGCATTTAATTCTACATAAAATGTTTCCATTTCATTATTTTTCAAACTAAAAACAGGAGTGTGAAATTAAACTCATGAGATTTGCCTCTTAAAACTGCTTGGCAGAGAAGGATTTTTTACAATTTTTTTGCACCCCGTTTGTTTACTCCTCGCTAGACTTCTGAGTGTGCTCTATGTAATTAAGATAATACCTCTCATGCTAGGGAAACGACAGTGCTGAAAGGCTGGGGGCGCCTCTGGGCAAGACAGGCTGGGTCTGGGGCAAATGCTCGCAGGCCTTTGCTCTCAATTATATCAGACACTCTCCATGGCAATGTAATTACTGCCTGTCCATATCAACCTTGCTGCCAAGTTCTTCCCCCAAAGCAGGATGAAAACAGCCATTCTTCTCTGAATCACTGTGCCAAATTCATAATGAACAGACAAGCTGGAGCAGACTGGAGGAGGTGATTTCCCTCACTGACTTCAAGGAAACAGGACTCTGCTGCCGCATTCCCAAGACTGTCCCAAGCAAGATGCAGCACAGGCAGCCCCGACCCTTCGTGGGTTTGGGGGAAGCATGTAAGACCAGGCAAGGAGAAAACCCAGCACAGGCCGACACATCGAGGGCCGGACTCCTGAGTTTTTCCTCTTCTTGGTCATGTGCTGGAGCCTTGTCTCTGGTGCGGTGATGCCAGGAGGTGCTGGAACCTTTAAGAGGTGGGTTGGGGGGTGGGGGGGTCATAGGTCACAGAGAGGCTGCCCCAGGAGGGATTGATGCTGGCCTCCTACAGGAATTTCCTGATTGGGTGATTTGTCATGAAACAGCAAGCCTGGCCCTTGAGTGGCTGTGGCTTCCTGTTTCACCCTGTGATCTCTTTCTTGCCCTTATGCCTGTCATGATGCTGTCAGCCATGTTATGACCCAACTAAATGGGCCCTCACCAGCCTGGCAAACAGGGAGAGCCACACAATCTTGGTCTTTCAGGTTCCAAAACTGTGAGCACAATAAACCTTTTTTCTCTATAAAATACTCAGCCCCAACCAAGTATTCTGTCACAGTGACAGAATGTGGGCTAATCCACCTCCCCTGTAGCCTTCTGCATTCTAAGTCCTGCGTGGCTCCTGCCCACTGGTGCTGGGCGCCTCCCTGGTGATCTCCACGCTTCACAAACAGACTTTTTGAACTATCAGTCACTGCTGCATCATTTAGGAATTTCTCTGACCTTCTCCAAACAAGTCAGCAAAATCTAGGGAAATGTCAATGGTTCACACTTAATACAGCCCTCTGCTTTCTATGAGGTGTGACCAGAAAATACACTGAAATTTTAAATTAAAAAATTATAGCATAAGACATACTGACATTAATACCCTTCAAGATGCACCCTGCCACGCACTTCAAACACACTGATTCCATTATTCTTGCCATTTGCTGAAGCAGTTCTGGAAGTCCTCGCTGGTATTTTTAGTTGTGTTGTGGTGGATGCCTCGCTGTCTTAAAGTCAATTTAAAACATTTACCTTTCATAGTCATTTTGACTCGGAGGAATAGCCAGAAGTCCTACAGTGCCAGAGCCAAAAAACACGGTGGACAAGGCCACACTGATGTGTTTTTATGAGTCAGCCTTTCTGCCGGATGGCACTGACCAGGAATGGTCAGGGTATTTTTGACTACACCTTGTAGAGACCAAAAGAGAGCCCGGAACAACTTTAAGACTGGCAAGAACAATGGGGTCGGTGTGTCTGAAGTCAGGGGAAGGTTTGTGGGAGGAGAGGATTAATGGCAACGAGTCTTTTTACTGTACTCATTTTTAAAACTCCATACATTTTGATTCCATCTCGCATTTGAGGGAGGAACAGCTACACAAAACAACAACCTTGCTAATTCTCTACTACACTGTGAAGACACTTCTGCACTTGCTCAGATTTCTCCAGCCTTTCCACATGGGAACATGTGAGGCCTCTCTTGTTATATTTCTAGGGCTGATATTTACCTCTTTTTTCCCCATAGAATTCCTGACAATAAAAGCAAAGTCACAAGGAAAAACGGCTTTGCCTTCAATACTGAAACACAGAGAGAATGCAGAGGTCACGTGTGGAGAACTGTAGAAATTAGGGGCATACCCACAATGCCAGGGACTGAGTGTAAGAAAAATGTGGATCCTTCCCCCTACTTCCCAAAGAATGCAGACCTCAGTCAGAACCCTCTAGCTCCCCAGGTGAAAGGGCCAGCTCCGACCCTGCTCACCAGCCTTTCTTCTTCCACCCAGCCACTAGGACTTAGGGGGAAACACTGGAGGGGCCTAAGAGGACTCCGCTCTGTCTCTATTGCTACCATTAGCTTGCTGTCTGACCTGGAGCAATATACTGGCCCCAGGGCAAAGCCCATCTATAATATAAAGGCACTGGCATGAAAGCCCATGTCTCTAGCAACTTCCTGACTGGCTAAGGCTGCCTCAACAGCCCTTTTGAATGATGGCCAGCACACTAAGCCCCATGTCACAAGTACCCTGTACAGGCTCTCACGCAATCCCATGTCTTTTCCACATACTATAACTTCTGAGGTCCACACCTGGCGCTCTGTCCCTCTGTCTCCCTGGGCTGTACAGACAACCCCGCCCGTCCGCCCTTCAGACTTCCCATTCATTCTAATGCTTCTTCTCTCCGTCCTGTCAAAACGTGGCCTGCCCGGCAAAAGTGTCATTTTTTTAAAACAAGATGCAAATGCAAGACCATTTTGCCTACTAAAATACAAGAAAATCCTGAAAGTCAGGCAACTTCTCAGAGAAAAGTTCGAACTGGAAGAACACCCACAGCACCGCCCGCAGCTTGTCCGCCATTGCCTTGCCCCAGCTTGTCTCTTACCAGAGCCACAGGGAAGCAGGGCTTGCAACTCACAGACAAAATGCCCGGGCAGGGGACAGAGTTCCTATGGGAATTTTCCGTCCTTGGTAATAAGCAATCAGATGCTGGTTTCAAACCATGAGACTGGCTTAATTACACTGCAGAGCTTGTGCTCCAGCAGCCAGTAATAACTACCACTCCATGAAGATTACGCCTTGATCTGTCTGCACATAGAATGGTGGCAAGAAAGGGTGAGTCGGTGTGTCCCCCTCCCTATCCTAGCCACAGACTGCTCTCTCTGTTCTGGATCTTTCCATATCTGGAGATAGGCCCAGGGTTTTATTCTGCAGGCAAATGATAAGGGATCAGTCCTTCTGATGAACTACAACACCAGCAATTACCCTCAATGGGTCTCATGCTCCATATGAACTGCTCTTTTCGCCAGCCTTCCAAAGCCGGGAGAAGGACGAGCCTGTGAGGCAGCAGGGAGCCACGAACAGAAAATTGAATTGTTATTTATTTACTGAGACAGGATCTTGCTCTACTGTCCAGGGGGGTTCTGAAATCACTATGGAGGCTAGGGTAGCCTTGAAGTCACAGCAAGCCCCCTGCCTCACGCAGCCTCTGGAGTTCCGGGAATACAGGCATATACCACCATGTCTGGCTAATTTTCATATGATGCTGGGGAATTGGACTGAGCTACGGCCAGCTCCATGAATAAAAAATTTAAGTCACCAGCCTAGATTAGTTGAAGAGCTAAAGGGCTGGAGAAATGGCACAGCAGTTAAAGCGCTTGCCTAGCCAGCTCACAGCACTGAGTTTGATTCCCTAGTACTACATAAGCTGGGCATGGTGGCACACAGCTGTAGTCCCAGCACTCACTTGGGAGGCAGAGGCTGTAGGACTGCTCTTAGTCCAAGACCAGCCTGGGCTCCACAGTGAGTTCAGGACCAGCCTGGGCTACAGAGACCTTGTCCCAAAAACAAACAAACGAAGGCAGGGCTGAGAGGGAGCCAGGTGTTCCACTCTCTCCAGCTCCAAGTTGGAAGAGACGTAGCAAATGCACCCCTACATGACCATGACCCAAATATCACCGTGAAGCTCCTGTCCTGTGTTACTCAGGGCCAACCAGCTCTTTGGAGAAGCAGCCCTATTACTGCTAGGTACTGTCCTGGGAATTTCCCACAGTTATCCTACCGAGCTCTTATAGTAAATCTGTGAGGCATAAAGACAACAGGCCTTCTTGGGTTAGGTTCAACTCCAGGAGACAAAGGTCCCACAAGATGCAGAATGACGGCAGTTAGTAGTGAACTTTCCCTGCACTGCTGGTCCTCAGGTTTAGTCAGTGGCGCTGTTTCCAGTGGCTAGTCAGGAAAGGAGGAGACATCTTCATCAGTGACGTCACCTGGTGACATGCCAAGACCTCCAGACACTGGAGCCAAACAGGTCAGCTGATTCTTGAACTCTCCCTTCCTTACTGGGCATGTACTTTTGTATCCAGAAAAAATATCAAACCCAGTAATAGCTACAGAAAACAAACAAACCAAAACAGAACTTGGATTCAGAAGAGTAGTAGCTGATGCTGGGCCTAAGAAAGGTCCTTTGACCTCTGAAGTTGTATTTTCCTCTCCTAAAGTAGAGATTTATGTCACATGGTCACTGTATGTATGACTTCTAAGAATAAATCACAGTGATGCAGATATCTTTTCTCTCTAAAATAAACAGTCACCAGTATCTGTACGGCAAGGCTTCATCCAGTTGGAGGATGGCATTTTCCCCTCCCATTAGACTCTGGGTCCACTATGACACTTCTGGTGAATTTAGACTGTAAACAATAAAACCAGGAAATGTGTTTTAGGGGAAGTACGTGATTTCTAAGGCATCGCAGGAGTTGTGAGAGACATCAAAGAAAATGCCTGATGTTATAATCTGTGGGAAGAAACACAGATAGGATCCAAGTATTAATATATACTAGTAAAATCTGTGTTTATCTTTGCGTGGCCTAAAAACCTTAAATTATAGGATCAGAAAACAAAACACTAGGGGCTGGGAGCAAAGCTCATCAGTTAAAGTGCTTGCAACACCCACATTCAGTTCCCCAGAACCACATAAACCAGGCACGGTGGCACACGCTTGTAATCTCAGCACAGAAGAGGCTGAGGCAGGGGGATTGCCATATGTTTGAGGCCAGCCTGGGCTGCACAGTGAGTTCAGTATACAGGACTAACCCAGACTACAGTGCAATACCTTGTCTCAAGAAAAAGAAAACAAACACTTAAAAGTATATGGGACGGGCAGGATATGCAAAGTAAATATCTGATTTCCTTTTACTGATTCCCACTGAAACATACTTGAGATTGGCTATTTTGACATGCAGATTTTGAGCAAGTAGTTCAATAGCCTCATGTAAGTTGCCAACGAGTTAGGAAGGGATGAGGAGAAACACAGGTAGGTGCATGCTTAACACACTCATCTGAAGTGGCTATTTCTTAAGGACATGCATGGATCACAAGCAGAAGTAGACGGCTCAGCCCTGTCAACTGACAGAGTCCTTATTAGAAATGCCAGTCAATCAAGAACATCTACAAAACATTTCAAAATATTCACAAAGAACAAACTAATTATTTTATTAGGTTTCTAAATTAAGACACAAGTGTAGTGCCCTCTGAAAAAATTGGTTTCTTTCTATTTTCTATTTTTTAACTTTGTACTTCACATTCAATTCTGGTATTAAGAAAATTCCCACACAGGAAATCCTCAACAAGCACTTGTCACTATTATGTAACTACTAAGGGCTCTGGCCCTGCTACCCAGGTCCTACTTCCCTACCCCCATACACTTCTCGGTTCTGTTCTGTAGTGGAGGTGGCCCAAGGCCTGTGGACACTAGGAGGTCATGGATAAGAAATTGAGTGCAGCAGTTGTAGTTTAGTGAGACAAAAAGTCTTTGCATTCATACTTTCTACTCTTATATGTGACATTTTGAAAAATCTTCCAGAATATAGGTGAAGTATTCTTTACTCAAAACTTCTGGGACCAGAAGCACTTTAGATTTTCAATTTTTTAAAAAAATTCTGGAATATTTGCCTCTGTATAAAGAGTTATTCTGGGAATGAGACCTAAGTCTAAACATAATATACAACAATGTTTCATTTATAATTCACATGCATGTGTGCACATGGCTCCAAGTTAATTTGACATAATATATTAAATAATGTACATGACACAAAATTTTATATGAGGTCAACTGTGGAATTTTCTACTTGGGGTGTCACACAGGTATGCAAAAGTCTTGGGACTTTGGAGCATTCTGGATTTTGGGTCTTCAGATTAGTAATGGCAATGGCTAGAATATACCATCTGAGTTTGTCCTTCAAGGGCCCAGGTGCTAGAAGCTTGGCTTCCAGTGAGACAACATTCAGAGGGGTGGGACCTTTAAGAAGCTGGGGCCCTGTTGGAGGTTACTAAGAGCATCACTACAGGCAGAACTGATAATCCTGGTTACTTATCTCAGGATGGCTGTTCGAAAAAGAACAAGGCTCCTCTTTATACTCGGGCTTTCCGTCTGGCCATGTGAGCTCTTGCTCTCCCATAAGGTTGCTACACTGCAGGGCCATCTACCACAGGCCCCTCATAAGAACTAAGTTGGTGTTGGTACCATGCTTTCCCTTGTAATTCCAGAACTGTGAGCCAAATAACCTCTTTTCTTTACAACTTACTTCACTTCGGGTGTTTCTTTACAGTTTCAGAGAATGGACAAAGTAGCAATGCTCAGCTTACACTCTTCTAATCATCGCATCGCTCATCAATTTCTAGAAACAGCATGCTGAAGAGTGAACTCGGGTACATCCAGTTCCTCCTTTATCAACCCTCTTACATCTGCCACGAACCGATCAATTAGCCTAGACTGGAGAGCGCTTTCAATGGGAGTACATGACGATCAATGTTGCTGCAGGGCCGACAGCAGCAACTCCACCTACCCAGCATGTAGGATTCAGGCACTCAGAGTTAGCCCTCCCCTACACAACTGAACAGAGAGATCAAAAGATCACCTTTCCTACAAGGCAGCATGCCCCAACGGTCAGACGATGGGCTTTGCTGGGTGTGCTCCACCCTCCAGAAGAAACCAGTATGGACTGGTGCACACAGAAGACACATTCTGAAGAACAAAGGACTTAAACAAGGCCTTGAAAGGCAGGCACGCAGGCACGCAGAGAAACATCATAGGATGTCCCAACCACAGGGTTCGCAATGTCTGCTGCTGTGACTTGCTGTGGAAGGAAACAAAGCATCTAATCCCAAATCCTAGAACTTGGAATGAGCTTTTTCCTTTTTTTTTTTTTTTTTTTTGAATACTGCTTTTGATTAGGTAGGGCCTCAAATAGCATAACCTCAGTAACTTATACAGATTAGAGAAAAACATATCAATAAATGACAAAACAAAAACCTAGGAAAAAAACTCACATAAACGGCAAAAGGCTTCCTGACTCCTGTCTGAGTGTAGTGTGTCTCTGCGAACTCATCTGTATATGTAACAGGGAACACGCGCGCATCGCGGTAACTCCGGGTCAGGCATAA
Source organism: Ctenodactylus gundi (assembly GCA_004027205.1). Taxonomy (NCBI): domain Eukaryota; kingdom Metazoa; phylum Chordata; class Mammalia; order Rodentia; family Ctenodactylidae; genus Ctenodactylus; species Ctenodactylus gundi. The sequence goes on from PVKB01001297.1 coordinate 268,340, forward strand.
GAGCCATTTACAGAGGTGCTCACCGAACAGGTCTCCAGGAAAAGGCAACTCAGGAGAACAGTCTTTCTGGATGCCGAAGGTGAGGGCACAGCCTCCTAAACTGGAGACAAGGCACACAAGCTGGCAAGAAACGTCAAACATCCTTGGCTACTTGCGAAAGAGTTGCTCTGGGTCTGGTAACGTAAAGAACGTTCCCTGGGTGCTTGTTCTGGCCTATTTTCTGCTGCTCACACCACCACACCACAGACTGAGTGTGTCACAGAAAGAGGAGGGTTATCTTGCCTTCTGGTATCGTCTTAGGGTCTTATGTCAAAGGGCCTCATCTGGCGATGGCTACTTTTCCCCCAAATTATTCTTTTTATCAGTATGTGTTGATGACACATGATAATGACCTTCAGTTTAGAGGACTGATGCATACACATACTGCATCTTAATCTTTTCCACTTCCCCTTCCTCCCCTCTGGGCCAGGCGAGAGACAGGGAGTGTACCTCGTTTGTCTTCTGTTCCCTGTGGAGGGGAGGGTAAGTGCAGTTTCAACTCAGAGCCTTTCCACTGAGTTCACATCCTTGGTCCTGTTGAGCCAGCATCTTGCTAGGTCTCTAAGTGGCCCACGCTGGGCTTGAACTTATGCTCCTCCTGTCTCAGCCTCTGAGAATTCTGGGATTCCATGTATTCACCACTACATCAAGCTTCTCTCTCCTCCTTTTTAAAAATAAAGGCTCCACCTTGACAACTTTATGTAATTCTAATCACCTTCCAGGTAGCTGGATTACTAAACATCCTAGTTGGTTAAGTTTCTGCATCATTACCTCCCAATTGGAGCTGAACTCCAACCGTTTCTGAAGAGACAGACAAACTGTATCTGAAACTGAGCAGTCCCAAATGCAAACCTCCATACAACCTGGATCATGGCTGATCACAGCAAGTATGTGCCAGGTCCTGTGTAATTTCCCCTGAGCTGGGATGTCACATTAGCATGCTGAGGTCAGACCAGTTTTGCAAGAAAGGACTTGGAAGTCTGCCCCAGACATGACTTAAGGACACTCAAATTTCTGGGTCTGTGAGGTACACTGGTGACGGTTAAGGATGCCACCGCAGGAGACTAAGCACGAAAGCATTTACAAATGTCTATTCACTGTGGTACACGGGGATGCCAAGGGCAAGTCCCTTGGGCTCTATAATAATACATTAATAGTCTAATGGTACCCACTCTATAGAAATGATCTGAAGATTCATAAGCATTTGCGGTTCTTACTGTCATTGTTATTTTCACAATCAGTGTGTTATCAGTTGAGAAAAGACTGAATTAATGACCACAATCACTTCCCTCCAAATCCCACATCACTGACGCAGCACTGGGGACCTGGGGATCAGCTGGCTGCCAGCCGCTGTGTGGCCCAGGGAAGATGTCTCTCATTCCCTCCAGACAGCTCAGAAAGGGTCAACACCTTGGAGAGGATGCCGCCACAGCAGCACCAACAGGCTGAGAGCCCAGGAATGAGGCACCGCCAGCCACAAGCCCTAGGGGGAAACTCACCACGTAGAGCTTGCGCCAGATGACCGCCCATTCTCGCAGAGTGCTCGTGAGCTCCTGCACCAGCGGAAGCTCCCCAGGAATCACTGTCTCGTGCTGCCTGAAGAGAAGGAAACACACTGGCCTACAGAGTGATCAGAAATGCTGTTCTTGACTGTAATTCTCCCCAGTGCTCAGAGACGGGAATAGGGTTGCTCTGGGTTGAAATGAAGTAAACCTGTCCATAGAAAAGGGAGGGAATCTAGGGTAGGAGACCTGAATGCATCTCAGCATCTGAGGAGTTTTATCAACCTACAGCCCAGCTCTACCTTCCCATGTTGGCTTTCTCTGGGAGCCTTGAGTCCAACCTAGGCTGCCTTCGGTGATTCTGAGATCCAGTGTTTTAGCTGGCTCCCTCAAGCTCCTGCTTCTCTGGGAGGGTGTGCAGACAGGTGTGGTATGGGACTGGGGCCTGTGCCCTCACCAAGGACTGGGGAATGGATTTCTTCTGGAACAGCTAGTTTTTTGGTTTTTTCTTTTCTTTGCTTTCTTATCCACCGCTTCACAGATAATATGACTAGATTAAAATCTTTGCTTATTCAAAAGAGACTTAATATTATCTTTAGTTCCATAAATCCTGTCTAGGATTTATGGCTGGCAGAAAGAAGAGAGACAACAGGAACAAAAAAACAAACAGGGCATTTGGACCACCTGGCCAATAGATACAAATGCAGGAAGCCCCCGAATGAACCTCAGGTATGGTAATGTGATATTTAAAAACAAACACGACTTATAAAACAACTGAGGCATAAGATGGAAATCATGTGAAAATTAACACATGGTTTCTAATTTGTGACAATTCGATTTACATTTCTGTAACCCTGTCATTGACCACAAACAGATTTCTATGACCATTGTGTTCCTCACTTTCAGCACAGTATTTGATAAATTCTATAAGGCATCTAATTATCTAATTAGAATCTAATCTAAGATCATCTAAAATAATCTAATAATCTAAATAATTATAAACCAGGTTTGTATTAGATGACTCTGCCCAGTTGTAGACTAATGAAAGTGTTTTCAGCACTGAAGGACAGTTAGACTAAGCCACGACACTCTGTTCAGCGCATTAAATGCATCTTTGACTTACGACATATTCAACTAAGAGTGGATTTACTGGGACATGACTCCATTACAAGTGAAGAAGCATCTGTACTTGTTATAAGAGTTGCAGGGTATTGAGGTTTGAATTTGAAATGTCCCCCAAAAGCTTCATGTTTGTCAGGCGATTCCATCATGGAATTAATCCATTAATTTTCTGTGCTATGAGAGGTCGGGTCTGGTCAGAGGCACAGATCACCAGGGCTTGACATGACATGGAAGGGGCAGATCACTGGGACATGACCTGGAAGGATATACACTAGCTCTGCTCTTCCTCACTTTCTCAGCTTCCTGTCCCGTCACACTGTGAACAACTTCTCTCTGGCTAGACCTTCACCAGGCCTTCCCACCACTGCCAGCTGTCCATGAGCGGAGTGAGACTGGAAACTGTGAGCTTAAACAAGTCTTTCTTCCTTTAATTTGTGGGTGTTGGTTATTGTTTCCCAACAATGAAAAATTAAGACACAGACTGTCCTGCATTTCATCTGGCAACCGTAGTCAGGAGGAAGAGGTCTGCTTTGTCTTTCCACCGGTACAGCAAGTAACACTGGAGGCTGCCCAGGCACAGCCTGATGGAGAGGGGACTTCTCTGGAAGGGCAGGAGACGTGACTTTTGGTCATGGTTATGCCATCGATGAGTCGTGTGAACTTAAGCATGTCTTTTTTCATGTGAAAAAGTGGGTGCTGAGCTGAGGACCCAGAATCTTCTTTCTAGTTTTAGGCTGCAAGACTGTGAACCAGCTATTCATTTAATGTAACATAAATATATTATCAATAAACATAATTATATTTAATTATGATTGTTTCCCCTCTCTCATCAGCCATGGGATTCCGGTCCTACTTCTACTTATAGCCTCCTTAACTTTGGTTTCCCACAACGTTATTCTTTTATTAGCCTGTGTTTATGATACATAATAACAACATTCAGCTTGGGGAACAGGTTCGTGTATACACTGCATCTTGATGGTTTTTACTTCCCCTTAACTTTCCTGACAATGGACTCATGAACTCAGATACCTCTGTGTCATCTTGGCCCCACAGGCAATGCTCTCTAGGACAAAAGAGATGAGTAATAAATAAAAATACCTGGCATATAACTGATTATATCTGTGGAACACATTCACACACATCTTGCCTAGGATCTCACATCCAGCTCATGACCAACTAGCAAAGGGCTGGACTGTTTTGCCCAATATGTAGTGAAATCCCCAAGATGAACTTGAGGCTGAATGATCTGCCCAAGGCTCAAAGCTGACAAGTAGGCTCCTGCTTACCCTGCAGGCTCTCTCAAAAATCCAGAACTGGGGGCTCTTAGTACACAGACACACACACACAGACACAGACACACACACACACACTCACGCACGCACGCACGCATACACTAGCCAGTGGGCAAGTGGTTAAAAAACAAACAAAAACAAAATAAAACAAAAAACAAAAACAGAAAGCCAAGAGAAAGGCAAAGGCCCTCAACTCACTCCTGCTCTCTTTACTATTCTGGGAGAGAATGCCAGAGAGAAACAACTGCAGAAGGAAAAAACAAAAGAAGGAATGATAATCAGGAAGATGTTCTTATTCATTTTTCTCTTCCACAGAAGAAGCTGGCTCAGTGAGATGAGAGAAACATTAATGCATATTAGGTATTCTATCATGATAATCTGGCATCTTCACTGCAGTTTCAGAGCTGTCCTAGACAGGAACTTACCCTCGGTCTTCCACAGTAGCCTCCTTCAAATGGATGTATGTTTCTGGGAAAATACCCTGTGGAGAGAACTTAGGTTACCTGAGTGTAAATAAATAAATAAATAACATTTCAGCTTAAAGTCGAAAGCATAAAAGGCAGCAAGAATAATTGACGATATCTTGACAACAGGAATCATGTTTCCAGAGATGTTAGTTATATCACTGACTACTCAACAATGGCACTGCGAAAACAATGAAAAGGAGGAAATCAAAGTTTGGGTTCTGTGAGTATAGGATAAATGCCTTGGAAATACAGAGGCAGACATACTCCTATTAGTTTGGAGACACAGTGACAGTAAGGAGTTTAACAGCGAGCTTCTAGAATCCCACCAGATCCAACACGTTGTGAGATGCTTTCCATTTAAGGAGCTCATATAATGAGGGGGTGGGTGGCTACACAGGACTCAGGAGCCCACAGAATCATAGTAATTTTCTCAGGTAATTTAAACACTTTCATTTAAACCAAATATACCTCAGATCAATCATATTTTCAGCACCTCACAATCTCCAATTGTCCTCCCTTCTATATTCCTAAGAGGCAAATTCTATGTTAGTATTATGACACTGCCCATGGGGAAAAATTAGGCTCAGAAATACCCAAGAGAATAACATGAAAACTCTGGGTAGAAACTAAAGAAATGAAGTTCACATCCATCAACAAGAAGCAAGTCCTACAAGTGAGTTTTCCTCAATACTAAAAGTTCCTGCAGTTTCACTGTGGAATAGGCTCATGACAGAAAGATGCCATCTGCAAAAGATGCACATCTTTGCTTTCGAGGAGTTTACATGCAAGCCCAGATAAGGCAGAAGAACATGCTTAGGCCCATCTTGGCTCTACTGGTCGTGGTCTTGCTCCCGAAAGGGCTGGTGTGAACTCTGGGTATAGCACATGTCAAGGATGACCAAAAAGGTTTAGGTAACACCCACTGCTTGGAGTACTGCAGTTCAAGATGTGTGTATATCCCATGATCTTCAATCCACTCAGAGGATGGAAACCAGTGAACACCAACAGGGTTGTGCCTGTGTTCAGTTTCACATACTATATTTGTCTGTACAACACTTTCCTTTCTCCTTTTTCATCTTTTGCCAAAAAGACAGGAAACAGTGAGAACATTTGGGATTAAGCTGCTTCCAGCACTGGTGATGACAGAATGGGTCTGGCAACTGCCCCAGGCAGAAGCAAAAGGGCCCATCCTCTTCCATCCAGGCAGAAAGGACCAAAATGAAACCATATGCCTTTTCCTTGCTTTAAGAGAGGCAGGTGGGAGTGTACGCATGAGAAAGAACCCTGCCAATGCCATTATTGCTAAGGTCAAAGGTACATGCACACAGACAGGGGACCGTGATGTCTTTTATTATAGGTACAGAATGCAGAGTGATTCTTTGAAACTGAACGGTTTAAAAAAAAAAAGTGTGTGTGTGTAATTCACTTTGGGCCTACTTTTTTTCTTTCTTTTCTTTCTTTTCTTTTTCTTTCTTTCTTTCTTTCTTTCTTTCTTTCTTTTTTTTTTTTTTTGGTACCAGAGATCCAACTCAGAACCTTCAGACTAAGATACAATCCTTGCCCATTCTTCTTCAGTTTTGATTTTGAGACAGAGTCTTACTAAGTCACTAAGATACCCAGGCTGAGTTTGAACTTGTGATCCTGCTGTCTCAGCCTCCCCGATTGCTACAGGTCAGAGCCACCAGGCCCAGCTCTGGCCTGCTTTCTGGAGTTCTGAAGTCCCAGGTCTGTTCCTAGGACGCCTACGGCCCTGTGGTTGTCCCTCCTGCACACTAAGCTGAGATTGCAGGGATGAAGCTTCACTGTACCAACCTGACTGGCTTGGGAATCTCCTAGAGGTAGAGAGGGTAAGTTTCTGGTGTGTCTGGGTAGATCGTGGAGGTGTGACCTCGGGTAGTGACCTGGCCATGGCAACTCTTTCCCTTGTGCTATTCCCTTGCTCTGCTTCATGGCTAGCATCAAGTAAGCATTGTTCTGCCGTGATGTTTCTGCCTTGGAGTCAGCTGACCGTGGCCTGAATTCCTGAAACTAGCAAAAACAGACCTCTTCTTGGTTGCTGTGTCTCAGTGAGGGGCTTACTACAGAGGTCCATGATATGACTATTGTCTTTGGAGACACAGACTTGGCTGTCCAGAGCTCACTTTGAGGGCACAATGCTAAGTACAAGAAGACTGTCACACAGGACTCAGCTGGAGTACTCAGAGCAGTCAGGTCTGCAGACAAAGCAGACCAGGGGCTGCCAGTGGCTGGGGTTAAGAAGAATGAAGAGCTGATGTTTAACGTGTCCAGAATTTCCATCTGGGAAGACTAAAAGGCTCTCAAGACAGCTGGTGATGGTGGCACAACACCGAGGAAGAACTTAACACCACTGAATGACACACTTAACTGTGGCTGTTAAGATGATAAAACTCTAAGTCTTTCTAACACAATTTTTAAAAGTCTGGAACTCTTAAAAAATGGGGGCTTTGGTTATGAACAAACAGCCTGAAGTTGCATTTACAAGGTTATGTAACACGCAATACTGCTGGGGCTGGGACTGTAGCTCAACAGTATAGCATGTGCTTGGTATGAGTAAGGCTCTGAGGTCCAGCCCTAGCATCAAAAAAAAAAGGACATTATGGTTTGGATGTGGAGTGCCCCCCGCCCCCAGAAGCCTCTTGTATTTGTGGAGGTTAATTGCATTACTGGATTAACCACTGATTTCCTGTGCTATTAAAATGTGGGGCCTCATCAGGAGGGGTGGCTTTCCAAGCATGTAATGGAGGTGGCCTCAAAAGACATACTTGTGCCCCAGCTTCTCCCCACTGTCTCTCCTTTCTCTTTCAATGCCGTGAGTAGCTGTACTCTGCGGAACCTTCCACCACACCGTCACTGTCGGCAGACCTTATGTGCATGAATAAGATCTCTGAAATATGAGCTAAAATAAACCTTTCCTCACAAAAAGCCAGAGCAGACCTGAGTCATGTCTTTCTGCTTCAGAGTCTCTCGTGATTCTGCCTTTCACTTCCAATGCAACCTCCTCACTTGAATTACAGCATAATGACTTTCTAGATGTTGCCTTTATCCACATTCCCACAATCCTGCCAGGATCAATAATCGGTTTCCGCAAAGCTCTTGGCTTCATCTATTTGTAAAGCCGCTAGCTCCTTTTATCACCACTCTAAATGGCTGGGTCCACTTATAAATGACACCAAGAATTTCCATTAAAATCTGGGGCCTTTCAAGTAGGTCTTCCCCAGAGAGGGAAAGAGGACCACAGCCAGAGGAGAGTTTCTAATGGATTGGCTCTCTTTAACAAAGGGGTGTCATGAGTGGAGTATAATTCGTAATAAAGGCCTTTAAACTCCATCTATATTTTCTTGGATCTTTCCACTTAGGAAGATATGTCATAGAAAAAAATCAACACATCAATGCACAGCCCTTGTCTGCCTCCTCGCATCTTTGTATTACAAAGTTTTCCTTTAATTTTCAAGAACAAAGAGAAGCTCTGACGGAAATAATTTTCCTAAAGGATTAAGTTTAAGATAAAATAAAGGTCTTCAAGGCCCTTTTAATGAATATACTTAAAAAATTAAAAACCAATCCAAGGCTCACTTAGACCCTACTGGGACATTCTGTTCATCTACTGTCTGAGTAGACAACGAGCTTTGCTGGCTAGGCAGAGTGGCTGCACTTAGGAGACCATGGTATGCCTGGGAAACATGATCTGCATGGACACACACTTACGGGCCATATACAGCCCCCCAAATCCTTTGGTCTGCCTGTCAAGGCAACTGTCACATTACTGGTGAGTTAATTATAAAATAATGAAATGTTTTTCAAATTTAGTAGGCTAATTTTTAAGTTGATGGCTTAAACAATGTCATAAATATCTACACAGCAGAAAAAAAGTTCTTTGTCCCTGGTTTAAACACCCTGAAAGAGAGGAATTGGGGCCTGGGAGCTTGTTTCAACATATGTGACATTTACCAATTATAAACCAAGAATTCTACTTGTTCTTACCATGTCATGTGATTTTGTCTGAGACTTTTAAAATTAAGTTTGCTTTAAATAAAGGAGTGGGACCTAAATGAACTAAGTGTTCTACTCTCTAAAATCAAAGAAGATCAAAGCTGTTAACTCTTGGTCTGCTCTAAAATAACCACCATTTCCAAATCTTGAGTAAGATAAGCACTGAGAAGGTCACACCTAAGACAGTCAGTGGCAGTACCAGGCAGGAGGTTTCTCTCAGGTCTCTGCTTATCACTCCTATCACCTGTATCACTCCAGCCTTTTTGAAGGCGCAGAGAAATTTAAGTCATCAAAAAAAAAAAAAAAAAAAGTGGATGCTTTGGCACATTAAAATATCAGAACACAACAACCATTTGTATTTTCAAATACAAAGCCTCAATGGTAAGCAATATCTTTACATGACTCTTGGGTTTGACAGGAGGAGCTTTGGTTTAAAAAGAAATGCATTGTAAGTAAAAATATCACTACATGGATATACATTTATATGAGTATATATTATATCACAATAAATGCTTGAATAAATAAAAAAAAGAAATTAAGTAAAAATAATTCCACTGAAAATGAAGACGTGCAGCCCAAGAATCTAACAGTGGGTTGAAAATTTCAGCGTCAAGTGGTGTTAGGACAAAAGGACCCAAACTAGAGAGTTGACACCTACATGACTAGCAAATACAAACTTCATTTTGTTGAACAATTACATGATCAGAGCACAGGCCAGGTGTGCATGCACACATGCACACAAGCAGTGAGTGTGTGACCCAAGAGTCAACAGCTTCAGCACACCCAGTCTTGGTTTTCCAAAGCCTGTGACTTGCAGGAAGCTGTTTCTGGGGGCCGTGCTCCCCACAGTTGGATACTCAACATCAGCCCACCTTCATTGGAGAACCTGTAGCTTAAGCTACACGTGAAGAATAAAAACAGTTTTAGCCCTTTTCTTTCCCCTTTTTGTATACTTGAAAATGTTTCCCTCCCCTCTTTCCTAATTTGCTTATTTGCCTTGTGAAGCAATTCGTGAAATAATAAGGCCCTCTCAACTCCACATTCAAAGAAAGTGCTGACATGGTATGTGGCCCCAGCATGCAGAGTCAAAGGCAAAGTGCTGATGGAATCCAGAATGAACCGAGGGGGGTATGAATGTAACTAATAGATTTTCTCTAGCTTGACGATTAATAGCTTTGACACTGCAAAAAAGGAACCGTCTAGGTCAGTGTTTTCCAAACTTTGCCCACAATGCACAATGGAAGATTATACAGCAAACAGAAGTAAAATGTATGAGAAAAATAAAAATATATCTAAAAGAAAGATCACGAGTCACCACTAACCTATGCATCTCATTTTCTTCTCTATTTTCAGCTTCGGTTTTTTTTTTTTTTTTTTTTTTTGGCAAAATGATCTGATCTGAATTCATGGTATACTTGGGGTTATGAAGTTTGCAGTGTGAAAACTTTTATTCTGGTTTGTGCAGTTGACAATAAAAGAAAGAAATAACTGCCTATAGGGAGACCCTTTAGTTTTGTGATGTCAGAATTGGAAGTAAAGGATAAAAGAAGGAGTGGGTCCATCCCGTCCTGATATGACCTTACCAGAGCTTACTTCTGTATGAGCACTTTACTCAGCCTCAGGCCTTCTAGAACTGGCTGGTGGGAAATGATTTAGGCTATTATTCTTGATTCACTGAGGACAGAGAATTTGCTTTCAAAAGAAGAGCCATAAAAAAAAAAGAAAGAAAAGAGGAGAAAAAGCAGATTATCTCTAGTGAGAGCAGATAAGGAGACTGGATTGTCCAACAAAAAATTAGTACGCAAGACTTCAAAGGAAATACAAAGTTGAGTAAGTCATACCTTTTTAGATTTATTCTGGAGGGTATATCCTCTGTACCAGCCTGTAAGGGCATAAGAGAACATAAAATCTTTTGTGTTTTCTAGCATAACATATTAGCAATATACTTCCGCATGTTCCATTAGCAATACTGAAATAAAATCCAAGATTAATTAGCAGACAACATATTAGATTATGAACAGTTTAGTTCGCTACACAATAAAAACCTAACTCTATTTTAGAGCTATATTTTCTTAAAAACTTACAAGATTAAGAACTCAGTTAGAACCAAGTCCTTCTTTCTGTTCCTCCAAGAAAGAAGAAAAACACCAGTAAGACACAAGACAGCTCAGTCTTTTTTTTTTTTTCTTTCTTTTCTTCTTGGTAATAACACTGGGTTTTTTTTTTCCTTCTTTGCATATCACAGTTCTTTCCCCTTCTCACCCTCTCATACTCCTTTTCCCTTCTCTCTCCACTAAGTCCAGCTTTTTACTTTCTTTCATTATTTTTTACATTTTTTCAGATTTGGTTTTCTTATATTGGAAACACCATATGGCACTCAACTTTCTGGGTGTGACTCATTTTGCTGAGCATCATGGTCTCAAGCTGCATCCATTTTCCTACATATGATTCAAATTTGTCATGCTTTATGGCAGAGTAGTACACTATTGTGCATACATACCACATCTTCTTTATCCATTCATCTGTGGGTGGGTATACTGGCTTCCTCCAAGATTTGGCTATTATAATTTGTGTTACTATAAACATCGGCATGCATGTAATCATTCTTGTATGATGACTTTAACTCTTTTGGAAAGATACTGAGAAGAGGTATAGCTGGGTTAAATAGAGAATTGACTTTCAGGTTTTTGAGGAATCTCCATACTGCTTTCCACAGTAGTTGTACCAGTTTACAGTCCAGCTAGCAAAGAAAGGAGGATGCAGAGTTCCCTTTACCCCACAGCCTCACCAGCATTTGTTTTTTCATTTCTTAGTACCAGCCATTCTTATTGGAATTAGATGGAAACTCAGCGTTGTCTTGATCTGCATTGCTCTGATGTCTACAGATGCTGAACAAAAAATGTATTTATTGGCATATAGACTTCTTCTGAGAACTGTTCATTCATTTCAGATTCCTACTTTTTGATTGGGTCCTTTATTTTGGAGGGTCTATTTATTTCAGTTATTTGTATATTCTTGCTAACAGTTTTCTGAAGAGTAGCTGGCAAAGATTTTTTCCCATTCTGTGGGTGCTCTCTTCACTCTGTTAATTACTTCCTTTGCTGTGCAGAAGCTTTCTAATTTAATCCCAACTGTTGATTCTTGGTGAATAACAATGTTTTTATTCCTCTTTAATCAGTTAGCTGCTCAGCCTTCTGCACCTTCACCTGTTACTTCTTAGGTCACAGCCTGATCTTTTAACATCTTAACACCTTGCCATCAATCAATATGGATTTCTGCATTAAGATGAACATGGACTTCTACATAAATACCATTCTACAAGCCACCTTACACTATTAAAATGAATGATCTTATAGTGACTTATACTTGGTTTCTCTTTTTTCTGCAGTCCTAGGTTAAGAACCAGTATTCTGGATCAATTTTGAAATTGGAGCAGCTACCTTTATCTACACAAATATTTGTACTTAAAAAAAGACACACATAATAAAACATTTTATACCATTTTTGACAATACTGTAAGGAATCAGAAGATTTGAAACCAATGGACATATTTTATGGATTGCTTACTGAAGCGCTAGGTAAAAGCTCTAACTTCTTTATATAAATTCCAATGAAGATACGTATACCTACAGATAAATTTTTTCACCGTTGGTGGAGGACGTAATATGTTAATAAATATTTTTTGTATTAAAAACTTACTGAACACTTAGTATGGCTAGTTCTCTGAAATAACTTTCTTCAGTCCCATGACTATCAAGTAAGCTACCAGTGTGGTGATCTTGCCTCTAGAAATAACTAAGTAGCTCATGCATGTAAGGCAGACATACAGGCACAGCAGGTAGATGCGAGCTAATAGGAACTTTGGGCATCTGACAACAAACTCTCTCCGATGTAATCAACCAGAAAACAGTCACATAATTTATGCTGTCTGTGTTGTAAATAGAAAACTGAATTTACTCTCTTGTGGCACAGATTCAATGATATTTTCACAGATTTTGAACTGTGAATGGTGCTGAAAACTTTAAAGGACTTTGCTATGCTTCGCAGGCAGTAGTGCATGGGGTATTTTGCTCTCGAACTGCGGTCTGCATCAAGGAACAGGCTGAGGAAAAGATAGTTGAACAGGAAGCACTGCTCCCAATTTTAGGATACTAGGAGGTCAGTCTTGACTGTCAACTTGACAGGCTTGAGAGATGCCTTGGGGGGGCGGGGGGCGGTCACTAAAGCAGATTTCCTGTGGGACTGGGAGGGGTATGGGGTGTCACCTTGGGATCCACATCACGTATCTCCCACCCTCCTCCCGTCTGCCTTCTCCAGTGCTGCTCTTCTGCGCTGGGCTGCAGTGAGCTGAGCAGCACCAGGCCCTTCTCTCATGATGTTTCTGCCCTGGATGCAGGCAACCATGGACTGAAACCACAGAAACTCTATGCCAAAAATAACCCTGTCCTTTAAGTTACAAATGCCTGGCAACTCATCCCAGCGACAGAAAGCTGACCAATAAAGATGCCAACGTGCAAACATCGGCTGTAGGAAGACCAATAAGCCAACATTTTTCCCCAGACCTCAAGGATCTGCACCCATCTGTGCATACTGACTGGGCTCTGCTAAAATAAGAAGAGGTTTTTTGCATGAATGCCTGGATCTCTCTCATCCTGGATCAAGGGCAGAGCTGGGGGGGCCAGGCTGAGAAACGTTTTAGTCTTGCCCAGGCAGTTTTCATTTTATTGGCCCTTTGAGGTCAAGATGTCACAATATACACGTTGATCCACTCTCAGAGAATTTATCTGTACTTTTGTGAAAAGTACTTTGCATGGCTATTCATTACAGAATTGTGCTTTTTAAACCTGTCATTTTACAAACAAAACTTTAACTTCTAGCTTTTCTCTACAACTGTGGTATGTGTATAACGACTATCAAAAAGCACAAAATTATCATGCTGAATTTGCAAAAGTGAATCCTTACTTGGAATCAGATAACAAAAGAATATTACTTATCTCTGGTTTCAGTCATGTTCTGTCAGAACCCCATCAATGCCATGGGTAAGGACTGCATGGGATCTGGTAAGAGCTCACAAGTGTAGAATGTTCACATTATGAATGTGAGCTGGCATATAAACAAGATCATAATTTTCAATTAATCCTAAATATTTAAAGTAAAATAAGATTATTTTAATAAAAATAGTATGCTACTAGGCCTCAAAATATATCACAATGCCAGGAGGCAGCAAAGAGAGTATTAAGCAATGGAAAGGTTGTATAAACTGGCCAGCAGAATCTCAGATGCACTCTTAAATTAACTCATTATTAAAATGAAGGGTGTCTTTGCCACTTTCTCATGGCTAGATACAATGTCCGACACTCCCGATGTAAAGCAGGGCAGGTTTATTTGGCAGTTTCAGAGGTCTCAGCCCATGAATGGTCAGCTGACTTCAAAGTGGGAGATAAAACAGTCAATGGCATGACAGGAAATGGCTCATCCCACAGCAACCAGAAAGCAGAGAAAAGGAAAGAGCTGGACAGGAAGACGCACCCTTCCCAGTCACCACCTGAATGACCCATCCCCCACCAGGCCCCTCCTCCTCATAACAGCACAAGACATCATCAATGGATCACTCCACTGGTAAGTATTAGACTCTTCAGCATCCAATCACCTTCAAAACACATGAGACTTCTGGGAGACATTCCAAATGTAAACTATAATAAAGAAAACAGAGGAAGGTGGTGAGTCCACAGGGCTACGATTACCTACATATATGCTAAATGGCAGCCTCAAAAGGTAAGATTTTTGTTTGCTGAAGTAGTGTCTTGCTAAGTCATTGAATTGCCCAGGCTAGGCTTAAACTTGCCATTGTCCTGCCTCAGCCTCCCAGAGTGCTGGGGATTATAGGTGTGTACCACCACATCTGGCTCAAAAGGTTAAAATTACAGCAACCATGGTAAACATCAGAAATATTATGGTAAGGTTGCTCTTCCAGTGGGGTTTACCTGGGAATGTCTCAGTACAGAATAAAGATCTGTCTCCTCCAATTTGAAAATAACAGAGCTCCTAATTCTACTGCCAGAGTTGTTCTACCTGGATTTCTATAATCACGAGTCAAGACTCTTTCACCTGCTTGTTTCACTTCACCTATCCAGGTGTCCTAGTCCACTACACACTTCCTGGCTTCTAACTGATACTGCATCTGGATCTTCTTCCTCTACATTCAGTCATTCAAGAAATATTTACCAAGCAATAATCTAAGCAACACGGTACAGTGGAAAGTAAGTAGTCTTGTGTAGATTATACCCCAGCGTAAAAAATAAAACCTACATAAATAAGAGGATCCAAGACAATGGCAATGGAGGAGGGTGGGCACGAGGAAGGCAGCATGGCACAGAATGGCTGGCAACATGGGCCATCCACGGGGAGGGAAAGGTGAGCGAAGAAAGATCATTCTGGGAAGTGAGAAGCAACTAGCCAGGAAAACATACAAGGAAAGAAACAGAAAGAAAGAAACCCACTGGGAAAGCTGTCAGGCAAGAGTACTCTTGAAGTTCCACAACAGAAAGAAAACTTGCTTGCCAGAGCTCGGTGCTAGGAAGGGTGGAGACAACGTGGAGGCTGTGAAAGGGAGGCCACTTCTCAGGCCTGGGTGTCTAACCCTGGATGCCAATGCCGGGCTGGGGTTGTCAGCAGCTAGAGTACACCACTCTGGGCTCAACTGCCCAGCTCCAGATAAGCCGGGCAAGGTGGCATATGCCTATAATAATCCCAGTACTCAGGAGGCTGAGGCAGAAAGACTGACAGGAGTTCAAGGCCAACATAGTCTAGTAGTGAGTTCAGGACATCAGCCTGGTCTACAGAGCAAGATCTCATCTCAAAAAAAAAAAAAAAAAAAAAAAAAAAAAAAAAAAAAAAAAAAAAAAAAAAAAAAAAAAAAAAAGAAAAAAAGAAAAAAGAAAAAAAAAGAAAGAAAGAAAAGAAAAGAGAAAAAAAGAGAATGCCAGTGCCAGGCCATGTACACAGATACCCTAATTAATTTGATGTAGTATTTCTCAAATGTTCCCATGATGGCCAGGCCAGGAAAAAAAAAATGAACATTCATAGTCACAGTGGAATACAGCTGTTAACCCTAGCTAGCAGTCTGGGAGGCTGAAACAGGATAATCACAAGTTGGAACTCATGGGCAACAGAGAGATTTAGAGACCCTCTCTTGAGAAAATTTAACAAGGGGCTGGGGATACAGTTCAGTGTGATGGCTCTGGGTTCAATATCCAGTACCATCACCACTACTACCACCAAAAAAAGGTTGCTACTATTATATGATGAAGAGTAATTACCACAGGGAGAGCTATCATATGCCATCGAGAACCTGCAGCTTTATTCTAAGTGCAAAGGTAAACAGTGGGGGTTTCAAATGTCATCATGTTTTATGCTTTTAAAAGAACATGCTGGGGGCTGTGGGGAGAGAACAGAATAAAGCGTGGGAGGGGAGATGGGCGGGAAGGAGAACTTCCTGCAGGAGATTTAGGGGCAGTGAAAACATGGAGGGACAGAAGGCACAGGACGTATGTTGGGAACCAACGGGAGCTGTTCTGATTCCACTGGGAACATCCATGACTAGGAGAGGGAAGGCATATATATACTCAAGGGTGTTTAGTCTGCATGTGGCTTGTCTGGTGTTTGGGCTTTGGTAGATGAATAAATGGCATGATTCTTTGGCAGAGGAGGTGGAAGGAGAACCTTGGGGAATGGGAAGAGGAAGCAGCAGGTGGCATCACGAGCAGCTAGCGCAGTGCTGCTGCATCCATGAGGCAGAGCACGGCAACCGGCCGGGTGCAGCGGGATGGGAGGATATCTGCAGTGGGAGGCCAGGCCAGTGGTTTGGGTCTGAGCCCAAGCACAATCAATAATACTAAATAATTAAAATTATTATTTAATTGCCAAACATATTAAAAAGAGGGAGGCACTTCTTTCAGAAAACTTGAGTGTAAAGTCATTCCACAGAGAATCAAGAAAAAAGAAATTAGATCTAGAGAAACATGTTATTTGAGAAAAAGAAGAGGGATGGGGCGGAGGCTCTGCTGTGGGTACTTACAGAGGCATAAGAATCCACATAAGTCATTAAATAATCCCCCATGATGAAGTGTTTATATCAGAATTATTGATAATGAGGGACAAATAGGCCCCTCATATGGCTGCAGGATCATCAAAGGAGCTGAATCCTTAATTTCATCATAAGAACTCAATACATAAAATCAAAGTGAAAAATACCAAGTTATAAAAGCATGGTTATTTTGAAATGAAGAGCTATATGCCATAAAAATTGGATAATCCAGAAAGAATTAAAACTCCTCAGGAATAAAGAATTAAGAAGGAATAGATGTTTTTCATTGTAAACTTTATAGGGATGATTTGATTTTAAAAATTAAACATTTATGACCAATAAAATTTAAGAAAAACACAGAAATCCAAACAAAGGTAAAATTACAAGGACAGAAGATCAGCACTTGCCAAGTGCTGAGTTTGGCATGGGACTGGCAACAAAGGGATATAGGAAAGTTTGGGGAACTGACAGAGGCATTTATACTGCATCATGGTTGTATTTCATGACTATATCCATTGGTCAAAAGCTGTAGAATCATGTGTTATATTGCACAAATTTTGCTCTATTTAAATTATACCTTTAAAAAAGACATAGTGAGTAAGCTGGGTGTGGTGGCGCACGCCTGTAATTCCACCACTCGGGAGGCTGAGACAGGAGGATTGCCGTGAATCCAAGGCCAGCCTGGGCTCTGAAGTGAATTCAGGACCAGCCTGGACCACAGAGCGAGACCCTGTCTCAAAAAAAAAAAAAAAAAAAAAAAAAAAAAAAAAAAAAAAAAAAAAAAAAAAAAAAAAAAAAAAAAAAAAAAAGACACAGTGAGATACCACCAAGCACTCCCTTTTCACGTTGCTGGTAGGGTTCTTACAAAGTTAAACATATCCTATTAAAACAAAGTAAATCCAACCCTTCACTTGCCCCTCAGATAGCCAGGTGGGGCATGGTCTAGCTGAAGGCTGCCATGCCCCTCCTCCTGGTTGCTCCAAGGATGACCTGGGGCCACAAAGCCCTGCATCTTCCAGGCCACTCCATGGCTGCCAGGCATTTGCACTCTAGGCTACAGCTCAGCTGGGATGCTCCTCCCCCACTAGGGCCACAGCAGCCACTGCAGGCCTGAGGAGCAGTGAATGACTGCCTAACAGGGCAAAGATCACAGAGGGATAGGCCCAATGCTGATGCTGTTATCCTTAAAATGCCCAAACCCCCGTGGGCCACATCAACACAGCCACCCCTCCCGGAGACTCCTCCAAAGCAGCAGGTCATTATTTCAGTCCTACCATTTTTGCAGAAATGCAGGCGCTGTCTATCAAGCAGCCATTTCTCTGTGGTTTTGCAGAACTGTCACACTAACAGCGGTGGCTGGTGCCCTAAGCATCTCTGAGAGGTATGTACCTTGGCTGCAGCTGGCCTGAGACATCATGCACCTATCCCAGGTGACTCTGCCCTCAGCCTCCCAAACCACCCTGCCTCCTGGGTCACTACTTTGTAAGTCCCCCAGTAGCCGTGCAAAGTGCAGGAGACTGCGCTCCCCTATTCAAGCAGCACTTGCTCACCGTCTCTGGGTCAGCCCAGGAGTCCTCCCTGGGAAACTACTGCTCTGGACTGCTGCACAGGACCCAATAAAGCCTGGCTTAGGTGGTCTTATCATATACTCATAATTCTTATATTGGCTAGAAAGAGGTGAGTGGGTTGCACCACAAACTGCTGGTAATACCTGGGCTACTTAGACCTTAAGGGTTCCAGAGAATGTACTGGAACACTAAGGAGCCCAGAGCAGCACAGCCCGGCTGGGAGTGGCAGGGACCTGTGGTGACTTGTGGAGAGCCACAGCAAGGCAGTGGCAGCTTCTAGAATAGCTCCAGAAAACCACCAGTGGGATGATGAGCCACAGATGCTGAGAAGCTGGCAGCAGTAGGCAGGAAATGCAACAAGTAGTAACACTAAGAGGAAAGAGGTGTTGGCACTCAGACCTCAGAAGAGTTAACACTAGAGGCTGAAAGTCACTGGTACTCAAATCTGGAGCTGGTAACATCAAGGGAACTGCACTTTACTGGTTCACGATTTCTATCATAATTGTGGGGAAAAAAAATCTTAGCTGATTAATAACACCTAAGACCAAGCGATGTTCCTACTCCTAGTGATTTACCCAAGATAAATGGAAGCATATGTACAAAAATACAAGAATGGTTATTAATATTTTATTCTTAAAGCCCAAAACTTGAACATTACAATGTACATCAGTGGGATTATAGATAAACATCCCATGACATCGTCCCATAATGGGACAGTACTTGGCAGCACCAAGGAAGGGACTGTTGATAGGCACCATCATGAATAATACACTGCACCTGGCAGCCTGCTGGATAGATCATGGCGAGAGAACCCAAACAACCAATGGTGACACGCAGCTGACTAACCAGTAAAACTAACTGATGGTGACAACAATCAGAACAGCAGTTGTTTGCTGGAGGTAGAAATCGTGGGAAAGAAAGCATCAGGGAGCTCTCTGGGGTGAGGGAAATGCCCGGTGTCATGATGGATTATTGGGTACACGAGCTGCCTTCATTCGGCAAAACTCCTCACTTACCTAAGATGAATGCATACAAATTTGTTGCAGTTTTCAATGTAAAATTTTACAATGTAAAATGAATATTACTCTATCATCACTACCAAGAAATATAAAATGGCACCACTCAAATATAACTGTTTCTGTTTCCAATTGTGTCATGTAACAAAATTCACAGAACTATTTCTCCATTACTTTACTGCCTTAAGTCTTCTCAGAGACAATTCACCTTAATCACCCACAAGGTGCTCCAAACTTAATTCAGAATGAGCTTTTGCTATTTCTACAAGTTCAAGAACAGATTTGCTATTCATTTACTCAGTCAAAAAATAACTGTAGACGGCTAAGACAGCAAGACATTGAATGACCCCATGTCCTAAGTCTTACAACAGGGAAAAAAAATACATGCACACAAAAATCAATGTATATAAACAAAACTTCGTAATTTTATATAGGACTAGAAGTTATGAAGAAATGAGAACACTGTGGAAAAGGCTGGCCTGGGAGGACAACGCTACTTCAGAAAGCGGGGTTAGAAACGTCCCTGTTGGGAGGTACATCAGAGCTGAAGATTTACATGACTAATGTGGCTGGTCATTCATTATACATTGCAATACTTACCAAACACCAGTGCGCCAGACGCCGTCTTTAAGGAAGAAGGAAACAGATCCATAAACAAATAATACAAAAGAGCCTTTAATGGAACTGCTCAGAGATACTGGCACACAAAGGACAGAGTCATGACTATGCTACAGACTCAGAAGCAATTACAGAGGGGGATGCTCAAGACATTCTGAACAACACAGATGTGCAAATAATGCAGTATTCTGCAAAACCACTCCTGATTTTACCATGACAAGATAAATTAGCTTTGACCCACATCTATATGTGAAAAAAATCAACAAATTATGTTTAGCCTCCGAGGAATTAAAGGTCAGAAACAAGAGAGGGAGCTACTGTTTACACGCACCCACACTGGGTATGCTTGGCAGGGAGCAGTCCACTGAGGAGGAGCAGGTGCTAAATCCTGCCTGTTGTTTTTCCTTCAAGTGTCACGGGTCTTGTGGCCTGCCAGGTAAAAGTTAATTAGGCCAAAGTCAAAGGCTGCATCTTCTGTGGACCAGTTACTCCCGTGGCCAGAGCCCGCCCTGCTATCCCCAGAGATCTGTCCCTCCGGTAGAAGCCAGCTGTCCCTCAGGGGAAGCCAGGGAGAAGAGACAGCTGGGTGCACTCTCCTCTTAAGACTGAAGAGCAGGCGCTGCACCTGAAGCCTTCCTTGGAAGGGTCAGAGGCACAGCGCCTTCCTCCATGCCTTCCAGGGTCTTGGCTTCTTGTTGCTCACACTCCAATGCACTCAACATCTCATGGGCTTTTGAAAAATACCTTCAAAAGCAGAAAGTCAAAGGATGTAAAGTCTGTAAAAGACTACTGTACCCTTTTGTTCCTTTCTGCGAAATGAGTGAGTCCTGCAGGACAATTATCTTTGCTCAGTTTTATGTCTTTGAGTAAGGTATTACCCACTAATGTTAGAAGTCTGAACTCAGGACTTCAGAGGTCAGTGAACTCCTATGCCCTTACTTAAAAGAAATGAAACATAATCAAGGAGTTGAATGGGCTTGTCCAAATTCAACTGGCAATTTGATCTCTAAACTGAGGATACAAACATGAGTCGTCTATTTGCCAGCTCATGGCCCCCTCCCTTACACCAAGAGGTCTTCGTGGCCATGCTGGGAGATAGCAAACAAGACATATTCTCAGTGCAAAGACTCTCGGGTGACTTGACTAAGTGCGAAAGCACATATACTCAAACACTTTCTAAGTGGAAAACAAAACAAGGTGGCTTCCAACTTTCGTTTTTAAAAACAGAAAAAGATCTGTGCTTTGCTGAGCAGTACTCAATAAACGTGATAAATACATTAATGATGAAACAAAGGTATCCCTGAGCTAGAGGCAAAGCACATGACAGACTGCTGTAAGGAATGTATGCCATAACTACCCCAACCAGATAAGCAATCACAAGGCTGGAGTGACCCTGCATCTTTCATGGGATCTCAAAGCCCATGGAGAGAGCACACAACCCAGGCAGCCAGAATGTCCAGAAAAGAAAATGCACTGCTTCCTCATGAGAAAAACTCCTCTGGAATCCAAAGGCCTGGTTCTCCATCCCAGCTCCACACTAACCAGCTCCGAGGGACTCTATTTCTTCCACTGTCAATTTAAAGTAATGAAGGCTTTAATCTCTTAAATTTCCCTTAAATAAAACATTCTTTTCTTTTTCATCTCATTATCCCATAAAATCTAACTGTATGGATGTTTGCCTATAAAAGATGGTAATGAAAGTCAGAGACATCTACTTTCATCCAGAAAATACATCTTTAGATAAGCAGAGAGATCTGGTTCAGGTGAGGCTGGGGAGAACAGGACCAAGTTGAAGTGCAAAGAACCAAGAGATCATACATGCAAATGCAAAACTAGGAAATCCCTCCTCTGTGCTTTCATGGACACCTTGAAATTCATTGAGAGAAGAGAAATAGTTCCTCTAGTCTGGTCCAGTGTCATGCTGGTTTGCCAATTCCTCTCTTTCTTCTTGATATGACTTTTTTCCTTTCTCTTTTCAATCAAATAATTTTGCCAGCAGTTAGTCCCTTTTGCTAAATGTCTAACTTCCCTCTTTCATGATGCATTTCTCTAAATTATCCAACTAGAGGTCAAGAACAGTGAAATGAAAGAATATTGTGTATAGCTTTATCAGCAATAACAATCAATTTACCTCAACTCATTTTTATACTGTTTTGTCACCCGCCTGAATTTGCAAAACAGATGAGAAAGGGGCAAAAGTGAGGACTCAATTAACCAAATGAGGTATAT
The DNA here is from genome assembly GCA_004027205.1 of Ctenodactylus gundi. NCBI lineage: Eukaryota > Metazoa > Chordata > Mammalia > Rodentia > Ctenodactylidae > Ctenodactylus > Ctenodactylus gundi. Next base: position 290,290 of record PVKB01001297.1, read on the forward strand.
TTAAGAAGGTCCTCTTTTTTATAAGGGGATTGCTAAACACTGGGGAGTCCTCAAGGAGTTTGAGAGGTTAGGTCGTAACCCCTGCCCTCTAAAAAAAGCAGTAACAAGACCACCTGGCCAGAGTGGCAAGTGTGTGCAGACCCCCAAGCAGTCAGTTCAGAAAGTACGCATTCCAAAAGAGACACATTGAGGGTACTAATAAAATTGTCTGACAGCTACTTGAAAATTATATTCATATGTCCAAAATCTAGCTAGAAAAAACTGACAGCTTGACAATAGTAAGTGTTCCTATCCGTGAACATGGGACACCTTCTCTTTATTTAGTTCTTTGCAGTCTTTCATCCAGTATCTACCTTCAAAGGTCATAAGTTATTCTCATATGACTATGAATAAACTTGAAGGACAATTTAATTTTTTTCCTCTAAAAGAAGCAAGATGAGAAATACATGCCCATTTGCCCTCAGTTTTGAACCCTTCGTCTTATACTAAATCCTTAACAGAGATTTATCCCCTCAGGGATGTGAGGTCCTGTATTTTAAAATGAGAATAAGACACACAAAGTGTTTTTGATAAAGGATACGCACCAAACGTGGATGCTCCAACCGTCAGAGGCATAAACGTAGCCATTCATGGGCATGTCTATGCACAGAATAGGAGGAGCCTGCTCCACCACTCTGCACGCTTCCCGACTCTTTGATCCAACCAAAGATCCTGTTAGCCTAAAAACTAGTAGGACACTGAAAGCTCAGAAGAACATTCCTCCAAAGTGTGTCAAAAAGCATCTTTGTTTTTAGGCTATGGTTGCTGCCTTCCTGCCTTACATCTGGGGGCTGCTGCCAAAGTACTAAGTCATGAGGATATAAGAAAACGAAGGTACCACTCAGGGAAGAGGTCTCCACTCAGGAAGGGTTCTGAATCCCACATCCGAAGATTTCACAGATGCCTGTACTGAATCAATGCACTTCTTAAAAAATGTTACTGGGAACTGAAGCCTGGAACTTGGCCCTAAGCTACTTCCCCAGTCCTATCTATCTATCTATCTATCTATCTATCTATCTATCTATCTATCTAAATTTGAGACATATTATTAAGTTGCTAAATCGCCCAGGTTGTATTTGAACTTGCAATCTTGCTACCTTGGCCTCCCACAGTGCACCATCACATAAGGCCTTAGATAATGTATAATCTACAAATGGATTTCAGAAGCATATTCAAATGCATCTTCAAAGGGAGAAACAAGAGAAGGTTTTCTCTTTTTTATGAAATTAAATCTGAAATGAAACTTTTTACTGGCTCTAGTTTTTAGCATTTCTCAAAAACACACTCCTCTTACATGTGCAGGTTTTGAAACACACATCTCATGAACAAATGTCCCCAGAAGTGACGAGTGACAAATTGTGTTATGGTAAAGGTCAAACAGATGTGGGAAGTGACCAACAATGCCCAACAAAATGCCACATGGCCTAAGCTACTCTCCATGCTAATGCTGAAATGTGTGCACGCAGGGTGTGACAGGATCCAAGCTGCTGGACTCACTGCCTCGTATGTTTGGAAAGGCAGCTGCTCCTACAACGACAGCACAGCAACTGGATGGATTCAGAATCGCAATAAACTTTTGACTATCTTGACTAGTGGAGCAACGAAAGTAAACAACAACTACTGCAAATATGTGCAAGGTCCTATTATAGCTTTTCATCAGTATCCTTTCATATGTGCTAATAAGAAGTGATTTTCAGTAACCCCAGCACTAAGGGAATTGTAAATTCAGGATCACAAGTTTAAGCTCTTCCTGGGCAATTCTGTTGAGACCCTGTCTCAAATTTACAAAGTCTGGGACATCGCTCACAGGTACAGCATTGCTGCGCTCAATCCCCAGTACAGAAAAAGGTGGAAAAACACCTTGATTTTCAAAATCATTATTACTGATTTTGTTTTGTATATCATTTGGTTTAAGGCCATTAAGCATGGCTGATCAACCAGAGAAATAAATGAGAAGAAAATGAAAGGACAGAAGGATGGATGGATTCAAGGCTACCAGACTGTCATATAGGTCAGTAATACTCCATTTTAAAAAAATTGGACATTCTTAGAAAATCAGATATCTTACTGTGTCATATGACCCACTGCAGGATTCCTTAGTAAGATAATTATAAAGCCTCTGTTTGGGAGGGGAAATCTTTGAACGCTCTTTGCCCCTTTTTGTATGTCTGTTAGATAGCCATAGAAACTAGATTCATCAACATGTAACTTGCCTGCCACAACTCCGCCCTCTGTACCCATTCACAAAGACTTCTTTGTAAAGATGAGATTTAAAACATTTAGTTTAACTCATAATCTACTTTATAAAAATTCTTTTTCACTTTTTAGGATGGGCATCCTTAATCCAAAAGTCCAAATCTTTTTGAGTTCTGAAGTGCTGCCACAAGTAGGAAACTCCACACCTGGCCTCATGTGACGCATCACAGCCGACAGGTAGGTGCTATCGAGGAAAAACACCCGCAGGTGATGTGTCGAAGGTACTTGTGAAATACCAGCGAAGTCTGGGTTTACACTTTGGTTTCATCCCTAAGATTCTTCATTATTTACAAGCAAATGTTCCCAAATCCCCCCAAATCCAAAATACTTCTGTCTCTAAGCATTTTGGATATGATATAACCCCAAAGAAAGTGGGTTTCTTTCTCTTTTTCCTTCCTTCCTGCATTCATTCCTTCAATGGGGGAAGAGAAGTACTTAGGAATTCGCCCAGGGCCTTCACACTGAGCTATATTCTTGCCCATTTTTAATTTGAGACAGGGTTTCCCTACAGGGCTAAATTTCCCAAACTTGCCATCTTCCTGCCTCAACTTCCCAGAGCACTGAGATCACAGGTCTCTGTCACTGGGCCCAGCCAGGAGTGGATTCTTGATCCAGGTATATTTTCAAGCTGGCTTCATTCTACACAGAGAAATGACAGGATATATTGGGAACCTCTTGTATATTGACAAATTATTCTTTTTTTTTTCTTTCAACTTTTCAGGGTTGCTATTTCCTCTGGTTAGAACCCAAATATTGGTGCTATCCACTGAGGCTTTACAAATTGACCTGAAATAATATACAGCTTTGTGTTGTGGCTTCTATAAAACTCAGATCCTCTTTGAGATACTGTCTCATTTTATTAATTCCATCAGAGGTCACCCTTACCTTAGAAACTGCTGCAAATACCAGGCAATCTTTTTCTTGAGGTGGTTTATGGATCAGAAAAGTTAATCAACGGGTATGCATTAAAGAAAGGAAACCAGGACTGGAGGAGCATTAGACTCTAGGATTGAAACCAGGTGTACTGGAGTTTGATTTATCACAGGACAGAAATGCTTCTGTCATAGACACTGAAAGCTTTTATTATAAAGTACTATGTATTTTTCGAGGCACTTGGCTTTGATCAGTTTTCCAGTCGTCTTAGCCAGCTGTCCCCTTTCTGGGACAAAATACCTACGACCTACAATGTAAAGCAGGAGGTCGTATTTGGCTGACTGTCTTGGGAGTTTTCATTTACGGTTGGCTGGTGGAAAAGAGCATGACAGAGGAAAGTCACTCTCCTCACGGAAGTCAGGAAGCACACAGAGAGAAGGAAGGAACAGGGGACAAGAATATGCCTCTCCAGGTCTCTTCTAATGACCCAACCCCAACCAGGCCTCCTAACAGTTCATTCAGCAATGATCTCACCAAGGCATTCATCATCCCCTGGTAGCAGCCCCCGTGATCCTTGCCCAAGACCACCACCTCTGGACACATGAGTCTGTTACAGGATAGTTTAAAAGCAATCCATAACGAAGAGTGAACCAAGTGTGGATGAAATGACCACGACAAAGAAGGCTCACTTGCCACGCTCCAAGACAGTTAATTTAGAGACAAAACCACCTAATCAGAGGCAGTTCTTCATCTCCCCGCCCCCCACCTCTGATCTCTGCAGATGCCCTTGTCTCCCCACAGTGCATGCGAGCATCTGCACTTTCTGTTTATGCGCCTTGTCTGCTCGTCCTTATTGACTCCTCCTACGTGAACCCATCAGGCACCCAGAACATCTCTCAGACTCCATGAAGGCACTTGGTACACAGTAGGTCCTCAGCGAGTACTGCTGAATGAGTGACCCCAACTGGCATCTCCAGGGCCCGTGCCCTCTTCTCTCACCAAGCTCACGGACCTAGGGTGGGATAGAACATTCAGGAGAGAGAACACCTGTCCTGCTGCCAAATACGTCCCATTGCCTGAAGGAGCAGGGACATGGTGCCGGCTATGCACAGGCCAGTGCCAAAGACAGGGGAAGACAAAAGCACTGGCCTCAGTCCTGAAGGACGCTCCCTGTCTGACAGACTCTAAAGGCAAGTAATTCTTGGAGACCTCTGAAAGACGAGCAGTATACAGCCTCTTACCCGTGCTTCTAGCAAGGCAAGAAGCTCAAAGGTGGCAAGGTCTCATGATAAGATGACTCTCACTTGTATTGGATTAAACACGCAGTTGCCGTATGACCCCACAATTCCTCTCCTCGGTGTCCACCCAAGAGAAATGCAAGTGCGTCCACACAAACACGCGTACACGAATGTTCACAGCAGATTCACTCATTAATAGCTGAAAAGTCAAAACAACTCAAATATCCAGGGGCTAGAGGAATGGCTCAGTGGGTAAAGTGCTTACCTAGCAAGTGCTAAGTCAAGTGCTAAGTACCCGAGTTCAATTCTCCAGCACCACATAAGGTGGGAGTGGTGGTGCATGCCTATAACCCCAGCACTCCAGAAGCTGAGACAGGAGGACTGCCTTGAGTCCAAGGCCAGCTTGGGCTCCACAGTGAGTTCAGGACCAGCCTGGGCTACAGAGTGAGACTCTGTCTCAAAAAATACATATAAATTTTTAAAAATCAAATATCCTTCAACTGATGAGTAGATAAATAAAATGTGACATATTTACATGATGAATGCCAACCAGCAGGAAAAGGAAGTGAAGTGTTAACACAGGCCACCATATGGGTGAACCTTGAATATATTACACCAAGTGAAAGAAGCCAGTCACAAAACATACAGGATACAACTACATTTATAAACTCCCTGGACAAGAAAATGTCCAGAATAGGCAAATCCGTACCTGCAGAAAGAGACCATGTCTGCCCTGGGGGTGAGGGTGGGGAACAGGTAGCAAAGGACACCGATTATCTTTTTGGGTGATGAAAATATCCTGAAACTAGACAGTCCTGGTGGCTGCCTGGCTGCACACACAAAGGACTCAGCAAGCAACCGCTGGATTGCAGACCTTAGAACCTTAACAGGGCTGTTATTTATAAACAAAAACACAGAGGAATTGATCAAGTCCTCCTGTAGACCGCACAGAGCCAGGAAATGGTGGCACCTCCTGCATTTCCCACCTGGAGGAAATGGCAGTTCGACCTTTGACACGCGGGGTTCCTGGAGGTGATGCCAAGGCCTCACTCCATGCTAGCTGGCTGTGATCTCCCAAGTCCTCTCCACTCAGTTCACAGACTTTTGCTGAGCACCTACTGTTACCATGAGCACTGGCAGGTGGGCACCTGAAGATAAAGAAGGAGCTGGCTGTGCCGTCAAAGAGGGGAATCACTCACTCAACCACAGGGCAGAAAGCAGCCACAGCAGGGCTCTTGGCGATGTTCTGTTGTGGGCTGCGGGAAGAAGAGAATTTTTTTTTTTTTTTTAATGTCTGGGCAGACTCCTGTCCAAGCCGACACCGGAAAAGTACACACAGATCTGGTATGCATATCTCAAAGGCAGGGTGAGGCAGAGTGTGCCAAGTGACAGGCCCAGAAATCTCCAACAGGAAGTCTGAGGCACAAAACCCTCTGGGCAAGAAATGGTGCCAGCATTACCCTAGTCTCTCCGGTAGTGCTGTGGGTGTTTCCGTTCTGTTTATTTGGTTTAAAAGAAAGATGGGAGGGGGGAAGGAGGGATCGGACACAAGTTATTACTCAGCATTTCCACTGTGTTTACTGTTTGCAGTATTCTCTTGCCCTCACTTTATCCTGAACTTCCTGAAATAATAACGGAATTTGAGACTAGAGCCAAGAACTCTTCAAAACTTAGCAGATCCAAGAAGCTCAACAGATACAGATACCCTGGGCACCTGGAAAGGCAGGCACTATTTAAAATATTAACACTATAAAATAAACACTATTGAGAAGAGAGTCCACTATAATAATCATGGTAGAAGTGATGCGCCATTTGGTGGTCAGTGGCCTTGGTGAGCTCCTTGGGGCTCCCTTTCTCAGTCCCCCCATTTACACCAGAACACAGTCCGTGCTGACAGGGCAGCACTGAGGTCCTCCTTTGAGATATAAGTGTCCGATGTCTGACACAGCAAATTTTTATGGTAGCAAATAACAAGAAATGTGGCGTCTTGCAGGCAGAACCTTTATGGATCATCATATGGAAGATGCAATGAAACTGAAAAAATTAACAGGGTGTTTTTGGTACGACTGTCAACAAGACCAGAGCTTTCCACAATCATATCGTGTGCGCAATGTAAGATACCAGAAGCACTGTGGGTTTGGGACTTAGAGGACTCAGGTTCATGGGATCTGAGATCAGTGTTGCTTGTTTCTGGTACTAGGGACTGAACACAGGGCCTTCACTCTGGGTTGCATCCCAGACTCTTGTTGTTGTGTGAGACTGAGTCTAAGTTGTTCAGCTGCCCAGACAGGATTGGATTTTGTGATCCTCTTACCTCAACTTTCCAAGGTGTTAGATTATACACCAGATCCACTGGGCCTAACTCTGAAGTCAATGTGTTTATGTGTCTGTGTTCATACTTTGAATTTGTAATTCAAAAATCCAAAATCTAAGATGCTCCAAAATCTGAAACTCTGATAGGATGCTACAAGTGCAAAGTTACATATCATGAGAAAATGATTAAAATACTGTATTGAATTATCTTCCAGTTGGGTACATTTGCTTTTTATCTTCCTTGTCTTTAGACTTGGGTCATTCCTAAAAATTACACTATATATATGGAAATATTTCAAAATGCAAAAAAAAATTATGAAACTTGAAACCCTGCTGGTCTCAAGCATTTCAGATAAGGGATATTCAACTTACATGTTCAACTAGGTTCAGCACGCAGGTGATCTTAGACACACAAAAATGTGGCCCTTAGGCATGTGTACTGGCCAACTGCAACGGCTCTAAGAAAAGCATAAACAGCATACTTAAAACTACACACCACTCATGTGTGTCCTATGAGGAGAAGGTGCTTCACCTTCTGATCACAAAATAACATTTCAAAGATCCACAAACATTCTAAAAACAAAGAAAAGACATTAAGAATTTCATTTATGTGGTACTAGAAATTGAAATCAGGGCCTTCACACTGAGCTACAATCCCAGGACTTTTTTCTTTTTTAAGCTTTCATTTTGAGATAAAATTTCACTAAGTTGCTAAGTTGCCCAAGCTGGGCTCAAACTTGTGATTCCCCATGTTAGCCTCCCAGTCCAGAGATTACAGGCCTGCACCAAGCCCAGCAAGAACATATTTTAAAGAGGTCTCCTACTTTATTTTTATCAACATCAACACTTCATTTTTTCTTTAGATTTTTTTTTTTTTTTTTTCAGACAGGGTCTTGCTCCGTAGCCCAGGCTGGTCCTGAACTCACTATGGAGCCCAGGCAGGCCTTGGACTCATGACAATCCTGCCTCAGCTTCCCGAGTGCAGGGATTACTGGCGAGTGCCACCATTCCCAGCTTATTTGGTGCTGGGGAAATGAACTCAGGTACTTAGCACTTGACTTGGCAAGCGCTTCAACTGCTGAGCCATTCCTCCAGCCCTTCAATCTTTCTTTAAGACAGTCAGGAAAAGTTTGACAACATTCTTCCTCTCTCTCTCTCTGTCTCTTAAACAAGTTAACATAGCACTGAAGAATTATGATGCAGAATCCATAGAAGGCCACAACCCTAAGAGAGCTCAGTATTTGTGGCTTCTTTCCTCTTGGGCAACTCAGCTTTAAGAAAAGATTTCTGAGCGGCCTACAGCAGCATTTCTGACTTCTTATAGGGGCGGGGGGGGGGGGGGGGGATGGGGAGGGGAGGGGGAAACAAAAATTAGTGACCTGCAACTTCCAATGAGTTGGCTGTAATTTTAGACAAAGTAGGGTAAGACATAAAGCATTATTAAGATGAAGACAATGATAAAAGGCTTAAGAAGTAGGAATTAAAAGTTAGAACTGTATAACCCAGCCATTCTAAAATGGCAGGCACCGAAAAATGGGTCTAGAACATATAAAGCAAATGTCACTGCAGAGACACAGGAAACTACAATTGGGGAGGGAAATTTAACTCAGGTATACTGGGCACAGAAAAAAGACAAAAGTTAGCGTATAGCAAATTGAAAAAAAAAAAAAAGACTAAGAAACTTAAATCTAAATGTCTCTTTAGAGTTTTGCATGCTGTGATCCTTTCCAAGCCTATAGTGAAGAGATAGAGAAACCGAACAAGGGTATCTATCTCATTTGTACAACAGGAAAATTTGTGCCCACAGAGCCTGGGCCCTGCATTCATCTGCTGCCCTGACACAGAGATATGGCCTAGTGAGGTGTGAGAGGACTGTGGTTTCCACAGGCAAAGGAGTCCTGCAAAGACAAGTCAGCCAGCCGCAAGTGTCCTGGTGACTTAGAATCTCTCCTTGGCCAGGCCAGCGATGGCAGGACTGAGACAATGGGAGGGAAGAGGTCAGAGAGTTCTGCCTTCTCCACCCCTGGGAGCTGCATGATGACACAGAGCTGTGTGGAGGGAGAGGACAGCACAACACTCCAGCCTCTGCAAAAGCTCCAGGAAGGCTGCAGCAATAGCACAGTCCTTCATACACCAGGTGGGTGATCTAGCTCCTTTATGGCCCAAACCCAATCCCTTCTCTCCTGGATTCCCACGTCGCCTCCCGCTTCTCCTTCCCCTTGCCTAGAAACCTGCATGGGCTCCAGATGGGACCGTGGGCATCCCAGCTTCACAAGCACCCACGTGGCCAGCCACTGCAGCGCCTGTTCCAACAAGCTTCCGCTGCTTGTCTACGGGGAATAACTGGACCCTGAAGGCTGTTCTATGCTTGGAACGCTGACTCCGTGAGCTTGCTATGCTTCCGGTGCTCTGAGAGTCAGGACTGGAAATGTGGGTGTCTCTTAGTATATAGAGAAACTGATGGAAGCTACACGCCTGGGCATAGGGTGTAGCTATGGCCTATGTTTTACAACAGCTGGTCCTGTGGACTGCCCTAGAGACCACTAACAGGTTAAACGGAACCACTACCCAAGCCTGACCTAATTAGAAGCAACATACAAGCAGGACTTTCTGCTTTAGTCCTGACCTAATTTTCTGAACGAGTCTCGGCAACATCACAAAGTCTTTCCTTTAATCTGGCAACACTCGGTGCTGAACAGAACGAGACCCAACTTTTCCTTCCAGCTGACACACTGAAATGTCCCCAGTGTCCCCTGGTGAGCCAGCTCTGCCACGAATTCCTCTGCATTCAGCGGCTAGGCCACAACAATGGTGTCCTCCACACACCCACAGACCTCCAGCGGGCATGCTGCATGAGCAGGTGAGGCTGGCTGTAGTGAGACTGCCCTCTGTACAAACTGTATTGCCTGAGTCCTTCCTGGATTTTTACTAGCACTCCTTTAGGAAGTAAACCAGGCTGATGTTTACTCTAAGTGCCTTATTAATAAGTAACTCCTATGGCTTTTTATTTTTTTGCTCCCTTCTGGCAGAGCGCCAGCCACACTTACCCTCATACATCTCCAGGATGTGAACGGTGTCACCAATCTGCAAGGACAGCTCCACATCTTGAGAAGCACTGAAGTTATAGATTGCTGGAAATGAGGTGAAAAGAGGGAGATTAGAATGTACACTGCTAAAAGTAGCACATTCAGGGGTTACTGAACTATTTACTCAACAAACCACCCACCATTAAAAAGATTTCATGTGAATCACCCATTGTGAGGCAAAGGACAGAGGCCCATTTCCACCAACCAACAAATATTGGTTGGTTGCCTAGTATACATCACATATGGCTTTGGAGACGTAACAGAGGGACAAAAGCCCACAGACGTGGTCGCTGTTCCCAGAGAAACTAACAATGTTAAATATTGTTGGAGGATAAGAACAATGCTAAATAATTGTCATGGAAATAACTTTAACTAAAATTGGGATAAGTTACAAATGAAAAAAATCAGGCTACAGTGATAACACATTGTAAAGCTGCTGCCAGTTGCCTTGTTTATCAGGAAATAGCCAGCCGGAAATACACTGAGCCCAAGATCCCCAGGACATAGTGGAGTCATCACTGGCTTCCAGGGCACAGTATTCAGTGCCCAGGCCATATGTAAGTGCCATCCACCCTCCAGTAATCGACTGATACAGGAGACACTGCAGGGATGGCACCCTGCCCCAGCTCTAATCACCCTGTGTCTCCTGGTGAACCAGCTTGGGCACTTCCTGATCAACCTCCAGTTACCACAGTGCACAGAACTGCAATGGCAGGGCCAGGTTTAAAAGAAAAAAAAAAACAGTAGGCTAATCCACAACAACCAGTGAGGAAGACAAGCCAACACTAAGATCGTCCAGAGATTTGTATAGTTATTTTACAAAAAAATTATGTATGAGTAATGAGGACACAAAAAGATACTCAACATGAGTAGTCATCAGGGAAATGCAAATGAAAACCACAGTCAGATATGACTTCACACCCACAAAGATGGCTATGAAAAAAGAGGCAGACACTTGGCAAGAATGTGGAGACACTAGAACTCGTCTTGAGTGTACCAGGAACGCAGACTGACAGTCCCTTCAGAAACCAGTTTGGCAGTTCCTTAAAGGTTACCGTACAAGCTACCAAGTCTACTCCTAGGTGCCTACAAAGGGAAATGAAACCACAAGCTAAAAGCCAAACCAACCAACCAATCTCCAACCTTATCTGAATGTGCGTAGCTGCTGAAGAGGGATTTAAAAATGCTCCTTCCCCTAAGATATCCACATCCAATCCCTACAAGTTGTGTATTTTGTCTTATATAGAAGAGTTGGTTAAGGACCTTGTGCAGAGCAGATTTTCCCCAACTATCAGGATGGGCCCTACATGTAATCCCATGTATCCTTACCGAGAGAAAGACCCAGGAGTTCTGAGAGGCACACAGAAAAGGTAACGGGAAGGAGGAGGCAGAGCATGGGGTAATGGGACTACACCTCACCTCAAGGATGGCTGGCAAACGAAGGTGAAGTGGGAAGAGAAATCTCCCAAGCCTCCAGAGGAAGCCCAAACATGTCCACATCTTGACTTGAGGATTTAGGACACCAGAACTGTAAGGTCATACAAGCTTTCTTGTTGTTTCAAGCCATGTTTGCTGCAATTTGTTACAGGAGCCAGAATAAACCAAAACAGCATCACTACTCAAAACAGCCAAAAAGTAGAGATAATTCATCAGCTCATGACTGGATACGAAATCTGGTACACTGTGCTTCAGTGCAGTGGTTTTTAGCTAGATTTATTTCTTGCCTTCATTCTATGGGGGAGCAATCTAGATCCTTGGGGGAAGGGAATACCCTGGGGATTCAGCTCCAGCTATGTGCCCAGAGACAGGAGGAAGCCAGATGCTTCCCACCTCTGCACCCCTGTGAGTGATGAGGAGGATACTGAATCCTCTCTCCGTGTGCCTCACAAGCATCATGAAGTTAATCCTGTTCATAACTAGAGAGGGACAGACAGGGTCCCTGTCGTTGCCTGGAGAGTGCTCCCTGCCTCACCCTGGCTTAAGCACAGCCTTCAGTGAGTGGGAGGGGCATACTGCCAGCCACCACTTCTCAAGTGGCCTCTTTTACAAAAAAAGTCACCCAAACAGTGTTCTTCTGCACTGCTGGCACAGAAGCCAGGACAAGCTATGCTAGAACTTAGCTGCTACTGAGCTTTAGAACGAAGCTGTGAATTCAGAGTAAGACGTGGCTGGGGGAGAAGGTTTGGAGAAACTGCACAGAATTCAGACATTGGTTCTAGACTCCCAGACAGTTCAGGGGTCAGTGAGCCACAACCCCTATCCACCAAAGCTCAGCTCCTTCAGCTGACTGCTCGCTGGTGTAAAGAGTTTGTCCACTAAGTATGAGGTGAGTTTTCGACAGAAAATGTGGACCTTGCATCCTTGATGCTTCCCAGGCCTCAATCACTGCCCTCCCCTGAGACAGTTTCCTCCCCTGGGCCTCCTGCACATGGAAACAGGAACCAGAGAAGTCACCGTGTCACCATGTGTCGGGTAACAGGCAGTTTCATCTCTTCCTCATTCTTAGTTATCAGGAAAGTAAGCAGAAGCTGACAAAGGCAAGCACCTCACACTGGCAGCTCTGAGCTCAGACACCTAAGGACTGCTGAAAACACATGTATGCGTGCACGCAGAACTCACACTGATAATCACCAAAGACCGCATTTCCTTCAAATGTCGCTTTCTAAGGCTAAACCAACGCACTCTAAAAATTGTGCCAGCCTTAATATTTATTCACCTTTGCCCAATCATTTGCCAAATCCCACGATCATCTCTGGTCAAGACTGTCATATCCTCTGCAAATTCTATACTGAACCAGGGCTGAACAACAGCTTGTCTTTTTTTTTTTTTTTTCCTACAACAATCCAAATCTCCTATCCACAATTCAATAAATGGCTCCTGATTCTGTCACCAAGTACGAATTTTCTTCTCTGGGAACTCGGAATTTTCTCTTCTAGCACAGGCTGGGTTTGCAATCATAGATAACCTTGCATAATCATCTGCCACTAACTAGAAAGTAAACCTTACATGAACAGGGATCTGGCGACATATTATTTTCGTATCTTTCTCATTATAAGACAATAGATTTAACCCAAAGATGGTACACTCAAGGTACAATAACTTTTTAAACAATACGTCTTAAAACAATATTTTTGTCCCTTGTATAAAATCCACCATTATTCACTGCTTCTTCCCCAAACCCAAATATACTTCTGCTTTCCACCAAAGAGGTAGCTGTGGTTTCCCGTTGCTCAGGAAAGGGACATCAAAATCACCTCTGGTTGATTTCTGTTCATTAGAAAGGAAGAAAAAAATGTTTTCTAACCTAAGCTTCAAAGACATTTTTGTAGGGAGTGTAGCCCTTCAACAATGTCTTTCATGTGCTGGAAAAATAGCACCGCAGTTACAGCACTTGCCTAGCAAGCTCAAGGCCCTGGGTTTGATTCCCTAGCACCACAAGCCAGGTGTGGTGGTCCACACCTGTAATCCTAGTACTAGGGAGGAGGCTGAAGCAGGAGGATTTCCGTGAGTTTCAGGCCAGCCTGAGCTACACAGCGAGCTCAGGACAAGCCTGGATTATAGAATAATACCCTGTCTCAGAAAAACAAAAAACAAGGAAAGGAAAAACCAATATCTTGCACAAGTTTGTTTGTTCCTCCTATTGATTTCTTTCTGTTACTCTTTCCTTTCTTTTCTGTCTGTCTTTGTGGTACTGGGGACACAACCCAGGGTCTTCACACTGAACTATATTCCCAGACCATTTTTTAGTTTTGATTTTGAGACAGGGTTTCATTAAGTTGCTAAACTGCCCAGGCGGGGCTCAAACTTGTGATCCTCCTGCCTCGGCCTCCCAGAGCACTAAGATTCAGGCCTGAGCCACCAGGCCTGCCTGTACAATCAGGTCCATGTCTCTAGGGAGAAACACGATTCTGACCACGGACAGGCATCATCTGCTCCTTACGGTTCTTCTCTTGAGCACCAAGTCCTCCGCACGGTACTTCCCTTGCATTTCCACTGCATTTTACAGTTCTCACAGACCAGGGCGACTGGAGGGAGCACACGTCCTGCCCCGCCAAGTGCCAATGGGGTGCTGGGACTCCGAGGGCTGAGCCCAGCTCACAGGAGCACAGCTGAGTACAGTGGGTCTACTCACCTACTCACTGTGCCTGACACTGCTGGTCCAGAATGCCGATGGTAGGCCCTGGAATCACCTGGAACTAGAGAAGAACCTGGATTTCTCTCACCGAACATGAATCCTAGTTCCAAAACCAAGACTTATTCCACAAACAGGCTGGAGATCACACAATCTGCTAGTCTGGTACTGCAGCTAATGTACTTACAGGGCTGTGTTTTTTACCCTAGAGGAGAAATACTGTTACAAAGGAAGCAATAGGAAGAGGAAACCAAGTAAAGCTTGCAGGTTAAATAACATGAAATTCAAGACTCAGCTTCACCATTTACACATGCTGCAAACTTTTAATGAGTCCGTCTGGATTTTACTTTCCCATCTATAAAACAGAGACAGGACCGGATGAGTCTGAAGGCCACTTGGCTCCCATGTTGTGATTCATGAGGTGAAGACGCGGGCCAGAGAAACACTCTGTGCTGCTTTGAACTGACAGGCACCACCACAATCTCTTGTTTTGTCTGAGGAAATTAAACAAGAACAGGGAGTAGCTGTATATAAACTGCCTCGCTGGCCACTATGTGCAAGGTTGGGAAAGACAAATTACTGGAATTCTTCCCTAAGCAGCTTACTGTTTATAGCAGGAAAGCATAATTTCACAGAGCCAAGTAGACAAGACAGTATGTCTACAAATGTAAAGTTGTTTGCCTTTTACCAAATCTTTCACTTGATCTTTTCTTTTAAACTACTCTTCTAAAAGAGAGAAAAGAATATTAGTGTTTTGAGATGATACAGTAAGAAACCCACAGAACAAACTATCAGCTATAAACAAGATCAGTTTGTTTATTTACTGCAATTTTTAATTTTATTTTTTGAGACAGGGTCTTACTTTGTAGTCCAGGCGGGTCCTGAGCTCACTATATAGTCCAGGTTAGCCTCGAACCAAAGGCAATCCTCCTGTCCCAGCCTCCTTAGTACGGATGGAGACCACAGGCATGTACCACCACAGCTGGTTTATATGGTGCTGGGGAAATGAACCCAGTGCCTTGCACTTGCTAGGCAAGTGTTTTAACTGATGAGCTAACCCCACATTCCCAAATAGGATCAGTTTAAAGGATGAAAGCCTACAGGTTACTGGTACTGAATCTTTCTCATAAACTACTAGGATTGGTTTTAAGGTTGAGAAGTCTATAGGTTGCTAGTAATGAATATAATAAATGAGGTTCTTTCCTGATCCCCAATTTGTAGCCCCATGAAGAATAACAAAAACATTTCATTTTTATTAGTCATTTGAAAGAAGGATCCAGCAAATCCAGAAGGTCCCCATCTTTGAATACTGCTCAGAATTTGAAACAACAACAACAACAACAACAACAACAACAACAACAACAACAACAAAATAAACAGATGGCCAAATCACTCTTTTTCATAAGTACCTCGATCTCCCTTGTTCTGGCCAAGAACTACAGCACCACATTCAGCAGAGTTTTCGACACCAACAAGTAAAAGCCTGTGGCTTTAGGCTGACAATGACAGTTAGGTTCCAAACAAGATGACCACATCGCCTCCTGTACAGATCAATCCAGGACAGGGGCCATCAGATGGGGACATAGTGCCACCTCCCATCGACAGCACTCCACCAGGGGCACTCGTGCAGGAGGACCCATTGTCTAAACCATATATGAGAGCAGGGGATCACACAACCAACTTGTTGATTATTATTTAGAATACACATACACACATACACAGGGGATCAAGCTCAGGGCCTTGAGCTATATCCCCATTTAAAAAAAAAAAAACTTTGAATCAGGAACTCACTAAGTTGCTAATTTTTCCAGGGTGAGCTCAAACTTAACAGTTTCCTTGCCTGAGCGTCCCAAAGTGCTGTGATTAAGGCCTGTGCCACTGGACATGGCAGAAATTTTACCTTAAGAACTATATATGTTTATGAATTGAGTATTTTGAATTAGGTATTTCTTAGATAGAAACACAACTCTAAAATAGTTTGTTGAATGGCTCACAGGTCCCAAATGATTACTTTTCATCCATCTCATTTAAACGAATCTGAGATTAAATTTTCATAAAACACTTCAAGGAGAAAAACTGAAACAAAGCAACTCAAAATTACAGAACAAAATGTCTGTGGTCTACAAACAAGTGGAGCTGTTCCCACAGCTTCCCCATCTGAACGGTGGGGGTCACAGCACACTCTGTGTATGGTTTTGCGGAACTCAAAAATAAGAATTAGCGCAGGACCCCTAGGACTATGAGTAACACCCGTCAGGCACTGAATAAAAGGACTCACTCTCATCTCTCCTCCTTCTCTTACTTCCCAATCCAGCTTCCCACCTTGAGCAAGATGGCACTTATGTCCTCAAAGACAGACTCAGTAAGCCAGTAGAACTCACTCAAGGAACACTGCAAATCGGTGAGGTCTGCTGATGTCAGAGGACAATGTTGTACACGTGGCCTTGATCAAAGCAATTTTATTGCAGGTGGAGATCTCTTTATTTATTTTTTCTTTTTGAAACATGGTCTCGCTCTGTAGTCCAGGCTAGTCTTGAAATCACTATGTAGTGCAGGCTGGCCTCAAACTCACAGCAATCTTCCTGCCTCAGCCTCCCTGAATGCTGGGATTACACGCCTGTGCTACCACAAGGGGTCAGAAGAAGATGACAGCACTCAGATCTGAGATCCTACTGACTTTGCTGCATCGAGGTTATGAATAGAAACTGGAGTAGAAGAGCAGAGAATCTAAAGACACCAGCCACAGATCAATGTGGGATTTACAGAAGCACTTTGATGTGGCACTTGAAAATGTCAGGGCGGGGCCTTGCTTAGCAGGTACAGCTGCTTTCTCTGCATGCCCAAATCCCTGAGTTCAATTCCCCAGCGCCACATTCAAACTAGCGGGCATGGTGGTGGCACATGCCTGTAATCCACTTGGGAGGCTCAGGCAAGATGGCAGTCTGCGGCCAGTGTGGACTACACAGCAAGATCCTGTCTAAAAAAACAAAAGAAACAAACAATAAAGGTCACCATCTATTTTCTCCAGATGTACATAAATCTGAGATAAAACTGAGAAACAGAATGGTCCCCTACCAGGCTACAGAACCCACTAATTAAGATATCTACGTGAGGGCTGAGGAATGTAGCTCAGTGCTAGAGCACTTGCCTGGCGTATGTGAGGCCACGGGTTCAATCCCTGGTATTTCAAACAAATAAACAGCCATATGAAAATGAGACTAAAACAGCAGATGCTTCTGACTTGGGCTTATATCCCTGCAGGGGTGAAAGCCCCAGATTCAAACCCCAGGATCTCAAATAAATAAATGAACAAACAAATAAACAAAAAAATTTATATTAAAATTAGAATAGCCATCTGAAAATGAGACTAAAACAGAGGCAGCTGTGCTCCGGGCTTACACCCCAGCAGGGCTTTCAGGGTCACACTCAAGGGTGGTCCAGACCTGAATTCCTTCCACACTGTGGACTCCACTGCCACATCCGCTTTATATGCCATGTGTGTACACGGCTGGGAACAGATGAGGAGCTCAAGGAGGAGCAGACCAGGAGAAAGCCAGGAACTGAGGGGTCGGGGAAATCACTTGGGCATATCTTGCTTTATAATTGGAAAACAGAAGCCTGAGATGGGCTGTCCATGCATGCACGTGTTTGTGTGTGTGCGTACGCGTGCATGTAAACTGAAAAGTTGAGACCAAGGTGCAGCAAAATTAAGAGTCATATCATGGGAGACACTTTGCACAGTTTGGCCAAAAATCTCCCCTCCTGGACTCTGGAGAAAGTATATTCATCTTCTCAGGCTTCAACTTCCTTGTCAATGAAGTAACATCTTGTGAAGGGTATTTTAACTACCAGTAGGATGGTCTACAAGGTTAAAATGAGGGACTGGAGGAGTGTCAAGTGCTAAGTACCTGAGTATGATTCCCCAGCACCACATAAACCTGGCACAGGAGAGCACACGTACAATCCCAGCACTGGGGAGGCTGAGACAGGAGGATTGCCATAAGTCCTAGGCCAATCTGGGCTCCATAGTGAGTTCAGAATCAGCCTGGGCTACAGAGTGAGACCCTGTCTTAAGAAAGAAAGAAAGAAAGAAAGAAAGAAAGAAAGAAAGAAAGAAAGAAAGAAAGCACATTTAAATGAGTTACATAGTCCCTTATTCACATTGTTTGCAATGGCTAGAAACAATCCTCCTTAGTAGCTTACTGAGGGTAAACCTGCAGCCTCCAAATGATTATTCCAGTGGTTCACAGATTTTAGCAAGCATCAGAGTCACTTGGAAGGTTCTTAAAACACAGATCTCTGGGACCTCCTGTGGGAGATTCTAATTCACTATGGTAGGAACGGAACCCTAAAGATCTGTGCTTGAAGCATGTATCTGAACACTGCCAACCCTGCTGTTATAGTAACAGCATCTCAGAAACCCTGGCATCTCTATTACATATTTGAACAAAGAATGGTGCATGCTTGTAATCCCAGCACTCAGGAGGCTGAAGCAGGACTGCTGTGAGCGTGAGGCCAGCCTACACAGTAAGTTCAGGACCAGTGTGGACTAAAGAATGAGATCCTGTCTCAAAACACACACACACACACACACACACACACACACACACACACACACACACACAATGAGGAAGCTAATAAGGTCCCCACTGTACAGATGAACAAGTCAGAGGTCTGGAGGATTACACAACTGTGAATCACACCAGAAGTAGACCCTAAAAGTCTAAATCCTGCCAGTGAACTTACTAATTCTTATTTTAATGTATTGGTGCTTCAGCTTCCTACCTCTAAAACAGGTATAACTGTGTTACTGGAGACGCAAGGTTCTTGTGAGGAATAAGGAGTATTAAATGTACAGCACTAAATTGGCATCTGGCACACACTAACCCCATGTACATGTTCATCACCTTTACCGCCACTAAGTAAGTGACAGAGCTGACACTCAAAAAGGACCTGAAGACTTCATCATTGTAAAGCAACATCAACAAGTGCCTTAAACCCAGTTTTGTTTTTTCCTTCCTTTCTTCTTTCTTTTTATTCTCTTTGAGACAGTCTCACACTGTCATACAAGCTGGTTCTGAACTCACTATGTAGCCAAGCTCACCTAGGTAATCCTCCTGCCTCAACCTCCCAAATGCAGGGATTATATGCATACAGCACCATGCCCAATTCATGCGGTGCCAGGAGCAGAGCCCAGAGCCTTGCACTTCCTAGGCAAGCGCTCCAATCACTGAGCTTCAGCCGCAGCCCTTTTCTTGCTTTTCTTAATTTCAAAGATCTTAAGACCTGAAAGACTTCCTTGGCCAACTCTGGATCCAGAAAGAAAGCTCTCCAGAGTGACAGCGCTTGCTTAACATCACACAGCTGGTTCTATACTCAATGTCAGTTCACATGAGCAAGTTGGAACAATGTTTTTCAAGGTCAATATAAGCAACCTTTATAAAAAACCACTTCACCTTAGAGTCACTTATATTTCTGAACAATTAAAACAGTTAAGAATAAACACAAATGAACAATTGTCATTTGTGCATTTGATCAATCAAATAAGCAAGCCACCATCAGGTCTGTGAGTGTGTGAGGAGCCAACCCTTTCATGCATTTATCTTCTCTCTCTATATTTTAGTAATCAAATAAAATTTTCTTTTTCAGATATAATTAGTTGTCAACAATTCAATACACAGATATGGAAAAATACCTTTCAATCTTATTTTTTCCTCCAATCTAGAGAAAGGCAAATAGCTTATTTCTGTGATTTAATCCAAGAAGAAAAGAAAGAATCTAAAGGTTACCGTGGCATTTCCTTGTAATCATTTATGTTTTTAAAAAACTCACCTGAACTCCACTTTATTTTCAGATACATCTGAAAACAATCCAAAGAAGAGCGGAAAACTTTTGCATTATCAACATGCCTTCTGAGTTATCCCAAGCCAAGGGAATATTTTAGGCACGCATGCACAAGAAAAGAAAATACAGCCTATGAAATATGACCACCTAATTTACAATACAATCTAAATGTTAATAGGAAAATAGCATGTTTCCAGCCAGAAATCTAGGCTTGCTTGGGTTTTTGTGGCATTTACAAATGAACATCACGCTAACAGTACTGAGAGTTATAGCTCCTGGGCCCCTACATTAGCATGTTGTATTTTATCACCATCTAAGTCTCTATAATGAGTAACCAGTCAGCTGTGACCTGCAGTAATAGCCCTGGCACCCCTGGTAAGTGTGACACCGCCAGCTTCTGCTTCCACCTGTGAGCCACAGAGAAGCCCTCCTGCCACTGGAAGGCATCGCACTTACAAAGAGCCATGCGTACCACGCCTCACTCCACACTCATGTTCCCAGCCCACCCTCCCACCCCCAAGGAAGTGGTTTAGGGTATCTCAGCACAGCACCTCGCAGGTAAAGAAGAGAAGCGAGCAGCGGGTCTGTTTCATTCAGGTGGCATAGACTCTGCTGGCAAGCCATCTAGACTTGATAACCTAACAGTTTCCTTGTTTGCTGTACTTTATTCAAATATGTATGCACTGCAAATTCATTTACATGTTAATTACACACAACCTGGGGAGTCCAGGTCCAGGCACATGCCTTTGTGAGATCTGTCCCTCTCCACCTCCACTTCTGCCACTTCCAGCTTCCCCTTTTCCCTTGAAACTCACATTATTCTCCAGCGCTGACCCTTCACCCTGCCTCTTCCTGACTCTCCCACTTACAAAATGACACAAATATCCACAATTACATCACAGTTTTACTCAAGAGGAAATGAGCAAAGAACACAAATGGGACAACTGCTGGAGAAACTGAAATGTCTCGTGAACGTGTTAAAAAAATGCTTCTTTTCACCAATACGATAAAATGAAAATGAAAGAAAATACTTTAAAATATGACATGTGGAAGGCTGGAAGAATACAGGAGGCAGGCACTCAGAACAGGGCGCAGGGGAACATGGGCCGGGTGTGATCCCCAAGGCTCTCTAGGAAACACTCACCAACAAACATCTCACCAGGGCACCAAGAGACACAGAGAATACAGCTTAATGGGTTACTACAAAATTCTCACAGGCCTGTGGCTTCTAGCCTTGTCAGGAAACAGGGCACGAGGCGCTGTTTAGAAGTCCCCCTCAGGGTCCTTTTAAATTTCCTCCTCAAGAGGAACCACTCTCCAGACAGAATCTACATTAACCTGTTTTTCACTCATATCTAGTATAAGTCCACACAGACATCTATCTATAAATAACCTGAATAAGAGTTATTAACACGGCATTCCTGATTTTTTCCTACACAGAAAAAAAGCATTATCTAACATCGATGTACATGATATTCCTTTCGTGTATCTTGAAAGTACAGAAAAATGCCTGCAAATCTATCCACACAATAAATTGTTAATGTTTGTTTAGAACATCAGAGAAAACATGATCGACTTCCTGACAGTCTGGCTGTTCCTTTCAGCAACAGCAACAATTGGAGGTAGACAAATTTATCAGATTATATACACTAGATATAAAGGTGACAGGAATCTCAACTGGATTTTTTAAAACTAACTTAACAAAGTGGTGTAAAAATTGGAAAGGAAAAAAATCTAAGAGAACTGATAAGAAATTTTGAAGAGAGGAAATAGTAAGAGATTTTTCCTTCTGGGTCACTATCATGTCTATACACTCAAAACAATTTGACACTGACACCTAAGTAGAAAAACCAATGGAATCGGATAGTCTGGAAAAGTATCCAGATGTATATATTTACCAGAGAAAATGGTTTAGTAATTGGCTATTTACCTAATAAAAGAAGCCAAAACTGGGCTCCTTACATATCTTTCATACAAAAACCATGCAAGTAACTAATATGTAAAAGATAATGACTTCATAACTGCTCAAGTGAGAAGCCCCAGCCAGTCTCTTCCATGGACTCGCTGAGAATTCTGGCCTAGCAGGAAGCCAGCAAGCCCTGGGGCTTGACATGAACCGCTGGTGTGAGGGTAAGCTGCTCCTGACTTCTTGGAAAATAGTCTGACCTGGTGATTATTTTTGGAATTCAGCAGAAACCTGATCATCTGCATATGAGAAAGTATGAATAAAGCTGTTTACCACAGGATGGTTTGCAGTGGTGATAAAACTGGAAATAACCTGAAGGCTCAGAAGAAGGAAATGCCATGTGTCATAGTGCACAGTACTTCTTCTGGACAGTCAGTCACCGTTTAGAAGAGAGGGAGGCAGGACTGTATCCAGGGACGGACGGCTCTGCCCTTGGTGTGTTGGTGTTGGTGCTATTAAAAGGGGGTGAAGAGTTGGGGGACAGGTTATTGACTCATATATATATATATAATGATTTTTTTAAAAGCTATTTTTAACAAACAAGAAGCAACAAACAGCCTGTACACGTACTCACATTGAATCGGCACTGCGTCAGGTATGGCTAATATGTACTGTCCTCTTTTTAGATTTTATTTTACATTTTTATTAGTTTAAATGATGGTAAAATACACACAACGGGAAGTTTACCATCATGCCACTTTTAAGTGTACCAATACTGTTAAGGCCCCGACACTGCTGTGCAACCAACATCCAGGACTTCATCTTGCAAACGGTGACTCTATATCCACGACACACCCACTCCCCAGTCTACTTCCTGCCCCATGCCACCATGACTCTACCGCCTATCTCTATGAGTTCAACCACAGAAGTAACTCACGTTGATTGGGATCAAGCAGTTTTTACCTTCTGGCGGGTGGTTTATTTCATCTACCATAATGTTCTCTAGGGTCATCCATGCTGTAGCATTTAACAGAGTTTCCTCCTTCTTAGGGCTGAATAATATTCCATCATCCACATAATACCACATTTTGTTTATCCTTTCTTCTGTTGGTACACACCTCTGTGGTCTCCACGAGGACGCTGACCCTTCCTCACCCCACAGCCACCACTGATGAGTGGCTTTCCTCCCCCCATGCTCTCACCAAGACCTTCTGCTGAGCATCTGCCCCCAATATCACTGAGCTGTCTGACCATGGACTAAAACCTCTGAAACCATCAACCAAAATAAGCCTTTCCTCTTTATGAGCTGAGTATCTCAGATACCTTTCTCACAGTGATGGAATGCATATTTGTCACCTGAAGGCTCTTGCCTACCTTTCTTTACTCTGTTTTAAATAAGTTTCTCTCCATTTGCTGAAGATAGATGTGTGCTGATTTCCTTTCTAACTTTTCCAACAGCAAAGGAATGAGAGTCAGAATGACACCGTTCCTTGCTCTGGTCTTACGGTGTAAAAGTATCTGTTAACATGTGCCACAGGGCGAAAGAGAAGTGGGTATGTACATATGAGTGTCTCAAAGAGTATTAAGAACTCAAGGATATTACAGAAGTATAGGAGTTGTAAAAAAGACATGGATAGTGAAAATCGCTCTTTCATTCACTCAACAAACATTAACTGAGTTAATGTCAATGCAACCTAGACTTGTTCTAGTTGCTGGAGATACAGTAGTAAATAAATCAGAAAAAGGTGGATGGTTGTAATTGCTATAGAAAACAATGCCAGCAGGTAACATTTTCATAGGACTGTCAGGGAAACCTTCTAATACCACCATAGACTCAGTTTTTTCCCCCCAAATTATTCTATCAGTATTTATTTGTGGTACACAACAATCACATTCCATTGGGGGAACTAGCACACATACATATCCCATCTCAGGCACTTGTACTTCCCCTCTTTCCTCCCTGGTTCCCCTGTACATCCTCTTCCCTCTCCAGAGAACCTATCTCCCTGTTTGCCTCCATCACTCTACCCCTGGTCCTCTGTCATCTTCTCTGCCTCTCTGTTGGTCACATTAGAAATCTTCTTCCCCTCGGTTAGTTGCTCAGTCATGAAGCACACCGGCACATGCACTCTGATCAGAGGACTGAGATCCACCAGACGCATTCCTGCTCATGGCCTGGGACTAAGCCACTGGGACAAGCAAGGATGGATGGAGTAACTGTCCAGGGCTCTCGATGAAACACCAAGCTGGTCACACCGAGCAGCAGCTTTGCTGAGCAGCCCCAGTGGAGTAAGAAGCCATGTGAACGGAAGTACCCCAAGTGCCCTTTGCAGGGTGGGGGTAGAGGGGGCAGGTGTCCAGGCACCAAGTGTGGGAGGTAACACTTTCTAGCAAATTCCCTCACACGCTTCATCCTCCCCACCCCTGGGAATCTGGAATTCCCCAGTGGGGGATTTTGATAATCCATATTGTTATCAAAGTCTCCTTTAGTAGATAGGAGGTGTGGCTGAAAAACACAGGGACGGTTAAACTCCTGAAAATGTACTTCAGCAAAAAAAAAAAACAAAAAAACAAAACAAAAAACAAAAAACAAAAAAAAAAAAACACTGCATTAAACCCACTCAAAATAACCCTCAGCTTTGAATACACTCACCCTATCACTCCTGCCACTTCCTGAAGCAGTTCCACGAGTCTTACATCTTACTAGACGTGCTCAGACCTACAGTGAGCCCTACTGCTGGGGTCATCCAGCTGACAGGCGGACTGCGAGAACATTCTGCTGCATCCACATCTAACGTATTCATCAGAGCTGGCACCTGTAACTTCTGGCTTTCCCCCAAAATGACCATAAAAGGAACACGTTTTGAGGGGATTCAGGACACTGAGGCAGCCACAACAGTGCAACTGAAAACCCTCACAAAAGAATTTCCAGAGCTGCTGCCAAAAGCAGCAAGAGCAATGGGACACAGTGTGTTCAAACTGAGCAGGAGGT
This sequence comes from Ctenodactylus gundi, assembly GCA_004027205.1. Taxonomy (NCBI): domain Eukaryota; kingdom Metazoa; phylum Chordata; class Mammalia; order Rodentia; family Ctenodactylidae; genus Ctenodactylus; species Ctenodactylus gundi. The sequence goes on from PVKB01001297.1 coordinate 314,969, forward strand.
ATTCTGAGAGGGATTCGTGGCAATGTGTCTTTTACTTTAATAAAAAACTTTCTTAAACACACGCCATATTTTTTTGTTACATCTCCTACGTATGTTAAAGATAAACAGGTCCCAAGGTTGAAAACAGACTCTGCCAAGAGCCAGGAACAGGTGGAAGGAAAGAAGGTCGCAGAGAAAGGGACGATTTCTAATGAGCGCGACCTCTGTGTTAATGTGGCAACAGTCAGGCTCCCTGGTCTTCCTCCATCTGACTAGAGGTTAAAAAGATGAGGTTAGCGATCTTTGTTTTTTTCTCATAGAATTTCCATGAAATAGCCAGAGACAAGGGGGCTATCATGCTTTCATTTATATTTTTAAAGTGAAAGGACTGTCTGAGTCAGGACAGAACCAACCACTTGTCTCCCTGGAGAGCGATGCCACCTCCCAGTCCTGGATAGAACATGGTATGACCCAGTGAATTCTACTTCCATATATTTTAAATGGAAGAGTTGGGAGCTATTCCAAAGCAATAATGCACAGGCCCTTGAGGACACGACCGGCCTCACTGGTCTCCTTTGAAACGCCAGTGGAATTATTCATAGGAGGAAAAGTCTGCATCCACCCTAGAAAAGAACCAAAGCACAGCCCATGTGCCAGAGCCTGGAGAGATTATCTCCATCTGATAAGGATATACAACTACACAACGACCAAAGTGAAGGGATCAACAAACACTAGCACTCACTGTGTCCTCAGCAGTAGGCAAGGACCCTAGGCAAAAGCCAGACTCCCTGCTCTCTTGCAGTGGGGAGGGCAGAAGAGAGGGAGGGAGACCAAGGGCACAGTGCTTCATTCCGCAGGGTCTAGCAATGAGCTCTGGGAGGTCAAACTGTGTAGCCCTGAGGTGCGGGGTGGTAGGACCAGCACCACCATGGTAGCCATGCCACTGGTGAGCCTGGGCATGAGCTTCTGCTCTACCACCTGCTGGCCCTGGAGAGAGGGACAGGTGGTTAAACTTCTCTTGGCCACCACTGGGCTTGTTACAGATGACCACAGTGAGGACTGAGTGACATGAGACCACAGAGGGCTCAGCCTCCTGCGACAAAGGCACAGCTAACGACAGCCATGAGGAAGGCAGTGAAAACGGAATAGATGATTTGGCAAAACGTGCCTCCAACTTTGAAAAAGCTTCAGCTATTAGACACAGTCTCACTCTTTACTCTGGTAATACCACTTGTCAGAAATATCTCTTAGAAACAGAAAAACAGCAGGATTTATACTTAAAAGCTTGAAAGGAATGCAAATAAGCTAAAACCTAATAATACTGGATATTTCAAAAATTAAACAAGTGAAGAGGGTAGACTGACCCTGCTTATGAACAGACCTGAGAGACAGGCTGTCATGCCACAGGGAAGTTTGAGAAGCCCAATAAATGAGCGGCACACTTCCCCTTTCCTCCCTCTGAACGTCAGGTAACAACCTTCGCTACCCTCACAGGACAGGAAGCTTATCCTCTGTACACACTGTATGACAGACACTGCCAGGTCAGAATACCAAGTACTCGTGAGGTACTGGGGTGAGGCAGGGAAAAGGGCTGCCCACGTGAGGCTGGGATCATGGCCCTTGTGCCCACTAAAGGCCAGGAGTCCTAGCTGCAGACTCCTGTCTATCAGGGAAATTAGAAAATCCTTTCTTGGATGATCTGAATTGCCCCAGAGAAAAATCTACAGATAAAGACACTAAAACAAACAAAACAGAGCCAAACCACTCTTAACACACTTAGTCATATCCAGAGCACCTAATAGCTTTCATTTTCTCATTCTTATATATGCACAAGAAGACAATGACCAGCAATCTTTTGGGGACCTTCTCTGACACAAAAACTACAGAAAAAAATTAAAAAGCAGTGAAAGAATAAAAGAAAAAGAAATATGGAAGAAACAGAAATGGTGCAAAAAAAAATTAAATGACCTAACAGTGATGATTTAAAAAAAAGCACAATAGTACAATTGTTGGTATCTTTAATAAGATGAAATATTATGTCTGTAAAAACAGAGGACAACAGAAAAAGAGGAAAACTAGAAGGACTAATCCACAAAGCCTAACAATTACTTAGGAATTTCAGAAAGAAAGAACACACAAAACGGTTATGAAAAAAAGACAATTTCAAGTAAAGAGCACACTTTTCCAGTCAATGCACACCCAGCACAAATAACTGAAAGTAAATTCACAGCCAGATATATCACTATGAAATTTCAGAATACAGAAATAAAGAGAAGATTTCAGAACCCCTAAGAACAAAAGGCAGGTCCCATTTAAAGGACATAAAAATGTCAAGAGTGGTCATGAGCTTGCTAAAACATAGAGCTAAGGGTGTAATTCAATGGTTGAGCACATGTACAGCACGCTCAAGCCCCCAGGTTTCATCTCCAGTACTACAAAACATAAATAAGCAAAGCACTTAAGCTGGGAGACAGTCAACTGCCCCATACACAATTTGTCTAGAAAATCCCTTGAACCTAGAGTCCTACACCCTATGTAACTGTCAATAGCAACGGTAGAATAAAGATGGATCCAGATACACACATCAGAACTCAAAAAAGGTCACCTTGGAACCTTTCCTCAAAGAGTTATTAAAGGATGTGATTGAAGAAAACAAGTGAGTAAACTCAGAAGGAGAAAGAGTCTAACTCTGGAGAGCAGCAAAGGCAGGTCCCCAGGTGAGACAAGGAGGTCGCAAATGACAGCTGTGGACACATATACGAGCAACAGAGCCAGACCAGACGAGGAGGGAAAGCAACCCATGAGTGAGGTCTTTAAAAAAAGGCAACATGCCACTGACAGATTATTCAAAAGGCTGTTTGGAGGACTTGGAAACGAAGCAGTTATTAACTCCAAAAAAAATACAAAGAAGAATCAAAATCATAGTGTACACTTTATCTGTACAGCTTAACAATGGAAACAATGATTGTGAATTTAACAACAGAAAGCAGAAGAGGGAAATATTGGCCATGTGCGAGAGCCAAGAGTCACCTGCCAACAGACAGCTGGGGCAGTCAGCAATGCCTGCCGTGGTTTGGATGGGTCCCCCAGGGTTCCGTGTGTTGAGAGGTGGGGCCTAATCAGATGTGGTGGGTGGTTGTCACAGGCTATTTCTAGTAATCTAGTAAGTTTGTTATGAAAACAAGCCCAACCTTATCTCGTGCCATCAATCTGACCTCTCTTGCCCCTCGCCTTCTGCTGGGGAACAACCTATCACAAAGACCCTTGAGTGACACCAGCACCACATCTTTAGACTTCCCAGACTCTAGAGCTATAAGAAATAAATCTCTCTTTTTCTTTCTTTCTTTCTTTCTTTCTTTCTTTCTTTCTTTCTTTTCTGTTCTTTTCTTTCTTTCTTTTGAGATATGGTCTCACTCTGCAATACAGGCTGGTCCTGAACTCACTGTGTAGCCCACACTGGCCTTGAACTCACAGCATTCCTCCTGCCTCAGCCTCCCAAGTGTTAGGATTACAGGCATGTGCCACCACCCCCAGAAAATCTCTGTTCTTTAAAACATTAACTAATCTCAAGTATTCTGTTATAGCCACAGGAAAAGGACTACAATAATGCTTAAAATAAATCAAGAAAAAGCAATATAAGCATATTTTGAATTATAGTTATAAATGTAGTACCTCTTTCAGAAAAGGGGGTTCACAGACGTCAGGTGGCATTTGGGTGAGAAAGAGGAAAAGAAAAGTGCCACTTGGTACACTGTTAGTCTTTAGGGAGTACCCTTTGAAATTTTAAAACCACATGCACACATTGTTGCGATAAAACTGATCATTATTCCAGTTACCCGGCCCTCAAGGCCCTGCCATCCACATTCTCCATGAACAGCTCTTAGCCCGCTCCAGCATTCCATGACTGTCAAAGAGCTCAACACTTGGCACGTCGCACCACAGAGACAGTCCCTATGGGGAACTGCTTAGCGCTTTCTTCCATGTTAGTTTTATGTTCACATCTGGAAAGCACTTGATGTTAGTAACTTCTGCATTTCTCACTGACCGGCCCAGAGCCAAATGCAGAAGATGGTGCTGTTATGTTATGACCTCCTCACGTCCCACCACCCCAGTGTAGAGCCAAATGCACCCAAAGACCAAGCAAGAAACCCCCAGGGTGAGGAGTGGCCATTAGACCCAGAACTCCGGCTGCATCAGTGACACCCCTTGTACCAATCCAGCCGAGGCAGGGTCAATGTGGCACCAACCCCCTGAGCACAAGTAGCTGTAGCCATGTGTGTGGGGATTAGCATGCCAGTGCTAGGCTCTGCAGTCTCTGATGTCCTGCTCCCAGTGACTCCATGCCCGGCAGGGCGATGTATGACAATCATGGACTCATGACAGCTTACCCATCACCCTCAGGGCTTCTACTCACCATTTCTATCAACTACAGCATAAGAGTCTCTGTCACTTAATCAAGTCACAAAGATTATTTTTTTATGAAACTTTTTTTTTTTTTGAGACAGGGTCTCACTTTATAGTCCAGGCTGGTCCTGAACTCACTATGGAGCCTAGTCTGGTCTTGGATTCATGGCAATCCTCCTGTCTCAGCCTCCTAAGTGCTGGGATTACAGGCATGTACCACCATGCTCGGCTTATGTGGTGCTGGGGAATTGAACTCAGGTACTTAGCGCTTGACTTAGCGCTTAACTGCTCAGCCATTTCTTCAGCCCCTAAAAAAACTTTAAAGAGCATCGATTTCATAGAAGACACACCACACCCATGTGAAAACAAGTTGCAGAGACATCAGTCAACCAGGTCAGAATTTCCCAGGGCCCTCTGTTCATGGACCACCACCATGATTTTAGCTCTAGTGGTATACTGCCTGTAGTAATATTTGTCCCATACCCTCTTACATTAGTTCACTTGTCTTTTAATATGTATATAGATTTATTTATGATAATTAGAAAACCAGTACTACTTCTCTTAAGTAACAACTATAATAAAGAAACACAATGTTAGTAGAGGTTGCATATCCCTAATGCAAAAATATGAAATTCAAAATCTGAAAGTTTTTGAGCATAGTGTTTTGGATTTCAGATAATTCAGAACTTTAAATTAGGGGTACTCAATTGGTCTAAGATAATATTCCACCACCCCCACACTCCTCCCCCCACAAAAAATCTACAAGAAACACATCTGGTTCCAGGCATTATGGATATAGGCCATTCAACCTACAATTATCGTGGCCTGTAAGACCAAGACCAAATGCTAAAGATCTGCTGCTAGTACTCCATCAAGCCTTCTCAGTTGGGGAAACCAGAAGTGTTGAAAGAGAATTTAAGAAGAATCAGTTCCTCATTCATTACATGGTTCAGGGTCAGATTAATGCCATGTACTGGACCTTCTAAAATTACCTTACAACTTTCTGACATTACATACATGGTCACCTTCTTGCAAGTGCCTCCCTGGGCAAATCTATCCCCTCATCAACGTTGAGCCTTTGCTCAAACCAGAGTTCAATGCACCAGAGTTCAACAGCTGTGTTATAGGAACAAAACGCACTGGATGGTGCCCCTGGCCTGACATCTGGCATTTTCCACTGTGTTATCAGCTGGTATAGAAAGGAACACCCCAGGTTCTCAAGCACACTGAGCACAGATATCAAGCAGAGGTGACTCAACCCCTAACATCGACTCCTCCTCGCTAAAGTCTTCACTATTAAGGCACGCAGACATACGCAACAAAATTACTTGTTCAAACACAAGTTATTTTTAAAATTCTCTCCCAATTATGTGAAACTGTATATCTATTGCCAGGATTTGAAAGATTAAGAGAAAAATCGAGTATGTGTTATTTTTAGTTACCTAATACAGAAATCTTAATAACCTTTTTTCTCTCTCCAAGGTGGAGGGAGCAGGATCGAATTCAACAGCTGTCACTTCTGCTATCGACATTCTTCAGAGACAGAACACTGCTGTATTAAGTGGGATTTTTGTGTTTAAAGAAAATAAATGCTTCAGTGACACACACTGTAGTCAGAAATGTTGCCAGAAACAGAAATAATAAAGTCTAAAGGATGAAGTAGCTGCAAGTGACTCTGTCACCCCGCCAGCAAAAAATAACTCCTTTCTCCCTGTGTCTGCCCTGCCTGCTCCTCCTTCCCGAGTGACACTATCACCAGCATGCAAGTCGCCACAGAGATCTTCCTCTGCCCCTGGCAATGGGCTGGGTGCTGCGGAGCACGGCATGGAACAAATGCCACCTCATCCAGTCACTGCAAGTTCTGAACCTCCTTCCCCTCAACCTCCAAGATCCAGGACGTGGGAGAAAAGACTCTGCCCAACTCCAACCCCACACTCACCAATGGTGCTGTCTCGCTCAAAAGGTGCCCTGTTTCCAAAGAGTGTGTGGACTGCCGTGTCATTCTAGCTATGTCCACACGTTAAAGCTGAAATCAAACTGGTCATTTAATTCCTCCATGCTTTTCAGATAGACACAAAAAGTTCAGCCAAGCCATTGTGAGGCTGTTGCCTGGTCTGGAGAACCTTGTCCCAGTGGTGGACAGGATGACTCCTTGGAAAGGGCGCCACGATTCCCCACTCAATGACTGGCACACTTTCCCACACCCCGAGACCCAGGCCATACCACATCCTTCAAAAGGCTTCTCTGCTGTTGCATGGGAGAAATACTGCTGTTCCTCAGAGTCTGCAGGGGTCTGATGCCACCTCCAAGGACACCAAAGCAGGGGATTAGGGTTAGGGTGTCTGCATATACCCCATGCACATCCTGCTGTGTACTTTAAATCATCTCTAGACTGAGAACACCTAGAGCAATGCAAATGTTATCTATAGTTGCTATACTAGATTGTTCAAGAAACAATGATAAGAAGAAATCTCTGTATGGTTAGTATTGATGGGACTATCCTAGGCCGAACTGGCTGCCTGTGGTTGGCTGAATCCATGGACGCAGACAGCCCCCTCCCCCAGTCAGGATCCCAGAAAGCCTTTCATCCTAATCTTTAGCTTGCTGTTGTCAGGAGGACATGTGCAGCAGGCCAATGGGGGTGAAAACAAAGTCAGACCAGCTCTTTACTGCACACCTGTAATCCCAACATTCTGAGAGGCTGAGGCAGGAGAATCACAAGTTGGAGCCAACCCTGGGCAGCTTAGCAAGACCCTACCTCAAATAAATGACAACAACAAAAAGGGTTGGGGATGCAGCTCAGGTGAAGGCCATGGGTTCAACACTAAATTCTAGGCATCCCTGGTCCTCTGTACTATGTGTTTGTTTGCCTTAGTGGAGAGGCCTGTGACAGTCTTTCTCATAAGTCATAATCCAGCATCCTATTCCTCTGTGCCTTTGTACATTTAGGAAGTATGTGAGTTTGGGGGCGGGATGTGGGGGGGGGGGCATGGAGAGCGCAGGGGGGCACTTTCTTTAAGCACCGCGATCATCGTGTAGAGCTAGAGCTGCAGACAGAAGTCATCCATAGTCACTAATAGACATGTTGAAGAGATAAATACATACAGGATTGAGATTGGGACTCCATGTGTTCCCCTTATCCTCAGGGACACATTCTAAGTCCCACAGTGGATTCCTGAAACTGCAGAGGGCGCCACCCCTCCAGACACACTGACACTCCCAACTTTCCACCTACAGGAGTTAAAGGATGTGTGTTAGCACCACGACTCTCACACTTGGGGCCATGAGTGAAATAAGTAAGAGTTATGAAACACAGAACTGTGATACCTCAACAGGCAGTTTAGGAACCAAGAGGCTTCTGTGTGATGGGCTGGCAGGTGTCATATATGGTGTGGATACGCTGGGCAAAGGCATGGCTCATGTCCCAGACAAGATGGAGTAGGCTGGGCAAGACTTCGTTCTGCTACTCAGAATGGCATGGGATTTAAAACTTAGGAATTGCCTGCTAAATTTTAGAATTGGAATTTTCTATGTACTAACCGTATTTTAGGTCCATGCTTGACTGTAGATAACCATAGAGAGCAAAACTGAGTATGGTTCTAAAAATCCCAGCCCTCTGGGAGACAGAGTCAGAAGTATGAAAACCTCAAGCCCAGCCTGGTCTGGAAATACAGCTTAACTCCAAGATACTGAGTTTAATATCTAGCACCATTTGAAAAAAAAAAGTGAAGCTGGGGATGAGAGGGAACTATTATATTGGACTGGCCATAACCCGCGTTCAGGCATGAAAATGCTACTGTTCCTTCATCTCAGGTGCTCAGAATGGATTCTTCTCCATCACTTCCACTTCCTGGATCACTTGATGCACAGCCACCTCCCACTCCCAGGTGAGGCTATACACCCTGTGTATATATCAAGCCCAAAGAGAAGGCAGAATGCTCAAGGTCGGTATCAACAGAGGACCAAGCCCAGTGGAGAATCAGTTCTGTCCATGCAGAGATAGGTAGAGGAGAAGAAAAAATTCTGGCAACAAAAATTCTGGCAACAAAATTCTGGCTTGCTAATGAAAGGCTCAGCCTCTCCACACTTTCTGAATGTGGCTCAAGAGATGTCTTTAGGGGTGGGGTGGAGCTCAGGGGTAGCTATGGGTGAGGCCTGGGGTTCCATCTCCAGCCCCTAAAAGAGAGCAATTGCTTTGCCATGACCACAATAAGAAACACAGAACTTTCCAGCTCAGGCACAGTCATTTTCAAGAATAAATGTGTTTATGATATCAGGATCAGAGTGATTGTGATTCTGGATATACACTGAATTTGCATTATTGCTTCTCCTGGGGTGGGGGGAGAGGTTTCACAGGGAAAGTTTATTCTTCCTGGAAGCATGCTTGAAAGACACTGCTAATTAAGCTAATTAAGCCCTGATGTAGCAGGAGGCAAATGGAGCCTGGAGACTCAAGAGTAGAGGAAAACCTGGTGAAAACACACACCACACACACAAACACAGGTGTCCAGTTTCTCCTGACTGGAAAGCCTTCAGACAAGAGGCACTCACAAAGGCACAACACAAAAGAAAAGCTACAAATAACAGTACCAGCCAGGAGGGGACTGAAACCTAGAGATTATCAGCTTCGCTTTGCTACATTCACGTCAGTTTTTCAGACAGATCCACACTTCTGTGTGAAACAAAACTGTCTGGGTGAGGGTGAGTTTGGGACACCAGAGAGACCCTGGGGGAGTTACCGTACCCCATCCTGGGTTCCATGTTGCTGGTTCATCTCAGGACAGAAACACAAAAGCCTCCCCCACGCCTGGTCTAGGCTGGATCCACAGGAAACTTCTGACTTGATGAGGCGCCCGCTGGGCCCAGGGTTTAACTTTCCACCCTTCATTCCCACCCACACACTCTGTGCTCCCTCCACCGAGGACGGCAAGCACAAGCAAGCCCACCCACATCCACCATGGGCAAGTGCCAAGGCTCATGCACCCACTGTTTCTGGGAATCAAGAAATTACCCTTCAATCCCACCAGGGAATGTTCTCTGAACAGCACCTTCATCCCTATTCAGGGTTTGGCAGTCAGAATTCAGAGGTCAATTAAAGAAAGCCAGGCCTAATGCCTGAATCCACCTCCTGAGCATTCGCGTGCCACGCCCACGGAGGGCATGGGGCGGTGTCAGCCACCCAGATGACACCAGCCCTGCACGGCTTCCTTTCCCAGGTTTCTCTATGGCTCAGCACAAAGCAGTTCTCAACCCTCACTTGAAAGCATTAACATAAAAAAAATCATTCAGACTCGCTAATGAATCAGTCATGTGACCTAGAGGAATATTTCCTTTCAAAACACTTTCCAACAGAAATGGGTCCCAGATGTTGTAAGCAGGAGGATATCTCGTCCCTGCCCCAGATGGCACCTTCTTCCCGGTGAAGACCCAATTTGAGTCCGTTAGGTCTGTTATCTATGGGTATTTCTCTCTTTTTCTTTTAGGTCACTGGGGATTTAGCCCAGGGCCTTTCCACTCAACTACATCTCCAAGACATTTTTTAAAAACTATTGACTTGGAGACAGAATCTCACTAAGTTGCCCAGGCTGAGCTTGAACTTCTGATCCTCCTGCATCAGCCTCCCGGAGTGCGGGGATTACAGGCCTGCAGCACCAGGCCCTGGCTGAATATGTACTTCGTAGTTCTGCCAGCATGTAAATTCCTCGGGCCTTGGCACGAAGTTGCCCATTGCTGCACTCATGGTGGGTTCTTAAAATCTGATCCAATGAATGAAATAATAAACACAACAGGGAGCATTTAAGTGCAGAGGATGAAACACCAATTCACAGTAGGAACAAAATGTTTCCTGGACAAAGTTACACAGATTGATTTAAATTTGGAAAATCTTGACCATCTTGCTAATTAAGACTATTCATAAAGCTAAAGCCAGATTTTAAAAAATACCTAGTTATTTCTATTTGAATTCCAATTTGAATATTTCTATTTCCATACCTCTTTATATAGATGCTTTATTTCAAAATTGGATGATAAAAGATGGCATTTTGTATTTCAGAAATCTCAACCATTCTTTTTTGGTGGGGAGGGTACAACGGGCTGAACGCTGGACCTTCATATTGAACTACACCCACACCCCACTTTTGTTTTATTCTGAGACAAGATCTTGCTAAGTTACCCTGGCTGGGCTTGAACTTGTGATCCTCCTGTGTCAGCCTCACAGTGTACTAGTGTTATTATACAGGTGTGCACCATCATGCCTGGCAATCACAACAACTCTTCACAACTCAAGCCAAATGAGTGCTCACGTTTTACTAAGTACTTATGGAGTGAGCACCAGGCCCCATTCAGGGAGCCCTCTAGTATCCACACTATCCTTTGGTTCTGTGGTTAGGTTCTAACATCATCTGATTTCAAGAGTGACACAACTAGCAACTGGCTCAGTGCCCCTTGGACCCCTCCCTAACCTCGCCTATTGAAACTACTCACTTCCCTCTCTGAAACCCTAATTAGTGCTTGTGCTGCTTCTGTTAGGAATCATGGTCTTTTCTCCACGTGCGTGGAATAGTTTGTACATCTTCCCATCCCCTCTGCTCCACTGTAAGCTCCTGCTTTAGGGATCTCTTATTCCAATGGTCCTTCTAAAAACAGAGCCAGGAAATGCACATCAGAGTTATTAAAATGCAATGGAACAGAGGCCTGGGCCTAATGCCTTCGAGACACTGGTATTGGTGGGCCACTGAATGTTTTTCTTCCTTCCACATGCTGCTGGCGCACAGCCAGGACTGAGAATGATGGTCCTGCTGAACTAGTGCCTTGCCTTGCATGTGGAAGATAAGAATCAAGTCTATCAAGTGAACGGCTGGCTGAACAAATAACCATCACTACGACACGCGCCCATCCGGGTACATACAGCTGTTTCCCCAGTAGACACAAAGCTTCCCTCACCCCAACTCTGCCAACCTCTGCATCTCCCTCTGACACTGCGTCCCTCCCCTTCTCCACCCGCCTCAGCCACACACGGGTCTCTCGTTGCTCCTTCATGGGTCAAGTCCGCACCCCGGAGCACTCTGCCTACACGCTGAGCTGCTTCTCCATTCAGTCTCTTGTCCCATGTCACTTCCTCAGGGCACTTGTCCGATCACCCCACCGCTTTATTTTCATAGCCTTCATCATGTTATATACACTTTTAATTCACTGTCTCCCTGCAATTCCCCCTCTGGCAGGTTACATGGGCTCTTTGAGAGAGATGAGCCCCCCAGAGTCTTCGCGCTTGTTCGCAAAGCTGGAGGAACAGATAGGATTCTTGAGAAAGAAATGAGGGCCTAGCTGACTCCCTAGGATGCAAAGTCTTCAAAAAGTGTGCTTTTAGAAAAACAGAAACGTTCAGACATCAGCTAATTCAAGACTGTTTCTTAATCTGGGGCCCACAAGTCCCCCAAGATATGTCAACTTCCTAAAACTGAATGTGAAATGTCACGAACACACATGTAAAATTTTCCATGGAAAGAATCCATGGCTCTCACTGGGTCCTCAAAGAAGCTTTATTCTTCCACAAAACAAGTTATAATCCTCTTAGCAAAATTATTCATGATAGATGAACTATTATGATCTCCCAAAAAGAAGCAACTTACATATGGCACAACGCAGAGAGTGAAGGTGCCACACGGGTCCCTGTTTCCCGGCCCCTTGCAGTCTTGTCCCTCACAATGCCCTCTCGTTGAGGCGAAGATCCTTCCCTCGTGCTGCCAGCCGAGACCCGTGGGTGCTCAGAGCTCAGAGCTGCTATTTTACCCTGCTCTGACTAAGTCCCAGGTCAAAACATGGCATTCCCCTTCCCAACAATCCGATTATTCACAAAGGGTGCGTGTGGCGAGAAGATCAGACGAGAATGAAAGCACACATTGCCCGAAGCCTCTGGCAGCGGCACTCTGTGGCCTGGGGTCTGCAGGGGCATCCTCACAGACCGCCCTTCCCAGATGCCCTCCGCAAAGAAAGAGCTCATTTTCCTTCCCGGCTACTAACGGCTCCAACTGTCTCGCGGGTTCCTGCAGTGGTAATGCCAATGAAATCCCACCCCACCACACATCTACAGCTCTTCCTCCATCAGCAGGATCCCAAGCCAGCTCTGCTGGCATGAGAGTGGCAACAAAGACGTGCCAGCCAATGAGGGGGAGCTGGGGGAGGGAAGGCAAAGTAACATGACAGGGGCTTGAGTGGACCTTAACCAGAAGGATGTGATTGGTCCTCTGCTCTGAAGCAACTGGCTCTATGGTATGCCCGTGTCTAGACTCTCCTTTCCAGCCAAATGGAGCACTGCAGCAGTACACGATTCACAAAGCTTACATCACCTTTTATTATAACATAGTTATAATTGTTCTATTTTATCATGCATTGCTATTGGCCTCTCACTGTGCCTAATGTATAAAATTAAACCTTATCATGGACGTGAATGCACATGAGACAGCATAGGATACAGGACTCCGAGGTTTCAGGCTTTCCATGGGGGTCTGCAATGGACCCCCCCCAACCACAGGAAGGGGGGTCACCCTATCACTGGAAAGCCCTACAGGACACTCAGAGGAGTCACGCACTTTCCCAGTGAGGCCGTTAGATTGCAGGGAACGGCCAGCCACTCAGGTGATCTCAAGAAAGGTAATTATTATCAGATGCAAAACCAGAAAACTGCTAAGAACAGGGGCAGCTGTGGGGGTTGGGGGGAAGGGACCCCCTATCAGGCCACAGGGCCTCTCATCACATCTGCGCCCTTCTCTTTACCAGGCAGCTTCCTCAGGCTCCTTACAATTTTTCTCGTATATACTTGGCTACCACCTGACCTCAGTTTGCCCAGGACCCCACACAATCCCACGGCATCCTTTTACCCTTCCTGGGTAGGCCTTCATTCTAACTCCCAAGAGAGGGGATCTCACTGATTACTATTTCTGTGTGCTAGATCATGTCCTTGCCCAGACTACAGAATGGCCTTCCTGGGATGGAGTTCCTGCCTGTACAGCACTCAGCAGTGGCCCCTGAGCATCTCTCAGGGTACAAGAAAAGGCTACCCTACCCACACCCTGTAGATGACTCTGCCATACAGGACCTCCCCCGGGCTTCACCATCCCATGATGCAGCAAGCTTGTATGGACTTCTGACAGCCAGCCACTAAATGCTCTGGAGTTCTGCGAGCTATTTATTAACCCACCGCTATCGCAAAGTGGCCACAGACATGAGTATCTGCGCTACAAATGTTAGCAAATGCTGCAAATTTGGTTCTCCCCAACCCTCATGGGAAGCAAGTTTACCAGAACATCACCACAGACCTGTGACCGAGGAAGAAACAAAAGCAAACAAGATTTTAAAAGTCCCCCCACAATCTGACACCATCTACACCATTTCCTTCCCTCCCCTTCACCCACACTCTGCTCCAGCCAAAAACGTACAACTTGCTCCTTATCCACTTGGTACATGTATCTGCTGCAGAGCCAACGCGCAGCAACCACATGGAGCCGTTGCTTCAGCCTTCTGGACAGGAATGCCCATCTCTATCACGGTCAAGTTCTTCCTGGAAGCCCCAATTCCATCTCTGATGACAACTGCCTCTTCTTTCCTCTACTTAGCTATGGCTATAGACTTTGGGGTCCTTTGATTCATAATACGGATACGCCAAATGGTGTCTGCATTCACTTCTCTGAGCAGTTACATGGTCCTCAGTCAGACATCAGATAAGTACACGATGAACAAGCACAGATGTTTTATCTTCACAAGTCTACAGTAACATGTCTCTTCCACCCCTTTCTGCATCTACAGTTTCAGACTTCGCTCATCCATGAGTTCTTCCAAAAGACTGGACCCGACAACTGACTAGTCACGGAAGTATTCCAGGACGGAAGGCCTCTGAAAGACACGTACCTGATATGGGTATGAATTACTTTCACTAGATTAAAATGCTTGTGAAGGAGGGAAAATCAGGGATTACACTACAGAGATTCAATATTTGATTTCACAATAGCAGGTTCACACTTCAAATAATACTAACCCTCTTTCCTCCCCTGCCCCCATATCTCAATCAGCATGGCTTGCCATAACAAAATCCATGGACTAGGCAGCTTACACAACAGAAATTTATTTTCTCAGTGCTGGAATCTAGAAGTTCATGATCAAAGTGCTGATACAGTCAGTTTTTAATGAGGATTCTCTTCCTGGCGTGATTGTGGCGTGGCTACCTTCTCTCTGTGCCCACCGTGACAGATGACAAGTTCTCTTTGTCTCTTCTTATACCAACTGTCTCACTTTTTCACTCCTGGGACACAATACCTGACACAACTGAAAGGAGGAAAAGTTTATTTAACTCATGGTTTCAGAAAGCCTCATGGGCAGCTGGCAATGGTGGAGAAGTCTGGTGGAGAGCAGCTGTCCACAGCATTGCAAGAGGAAAGATCAGTGCTTGGGGAGCAGCCAGGACAAGAGGACACCCTTCCAGGCCACACCCTCAGTGATCTGCCACCGCCTTAGTAATCCACCATACCCTCAGTAATCTGCCATTCTCAAGAAGGGCCACATCCAGACAGTTCATGAAACACACAAATAATCCATGACATTCAAATATGAGGCTTTTGGGGACATTCCAGATCCAAACCATAGCATGGACCCCTTATCAGAGTGCCACCTCATGCCGCTATGTAACCCTAAGTATCTCCCAAAGTCTCCACCTCCAGATACCATCATGTTGGAGGACTAGGACTTCGACAGACAAATTTGGGAAGGGGCAAGACCCAATTCACTTCATAGCACCTGGCTAAAACCAATCTTACTTTAAATATTGTGGGAATGATGACTCAGAGGTTTGGAGAAATCTCAGAAATGCAAACCAGATGAGCAAGATCACGAGTTCAGACTCAATTAGAGAAAATTAGTTCTTCATCGTAGGGATCACTTAACCAGCCTGAAGAGCGTGTGGAGGCCTCCAAAAAGTCAGACAGATGACTAAGGATTGCACTCAGTATGTCAAGATACCGTAGCAATGAAGTGACGAGGTTCTTTGCACCAACGCTTATTCTGGACAAAGCCTCCTGGGAAGTCTTCAGAGAGTACAATGGCATGTCAACTTGAGCTCATGACTTTTTTTTGGTCAATGAATGTGGTATTCCTGGCGCTGTTCAATTAATTTGCAGAAATTTTCAAAAACTAAATTCTTCACACTCTTGAGAACATGGAAGGTAGTATTACTACCTCTGTTTTACAGATTAAAAAAAAAAAAGCTAAGACAGCCTGACCACTGGATTGTATAGGTAACAGAGGCTGAAATACTACCCAGCTTCCTAATCCTGGTGTCAATGGTTGTCTGTTAGTTAACCTCTCCTCTTTATCTTTCCAAACTCTAAATGCCCCAGAATATAAAAAACAAGTAATCTTTATAAAATGGCTAATTCTTAAACTCTACTTAAGCCTAACACACACTGCTTGAAAATCAGCTAAAATTTTCAGAACTGAGAGTGAGCATGGTATGATAACTATTTCAGCAAGGAAGAAAAAAAAAAAAAAAAACCCAAACATCTAATCTTCTATCAGGATAAAACACTGTGCCTCAAGGCTGCTCCTAATTCCAGATAAAGACACTTGTGAAGAGTAGAACAATGCTATAGTAGCTCAAATGGGTTTGAGATGATTCTGTTTCCTCCACCTGTCATTTCTTGATAGGAGGAGAATTATGAAGCTGCTGTACTTTTCCTAAGATTTTTATCATTTTTAGTTAATGCCTCCCCGACAAATCAAACCAAAAGAGGTGGGGAAATTTGAGCAAATGAAAGCAAAAGTTCATGTCTACACATCCTCTCTGACATTTAGAATTTTAGTCTTTTGGTCCACAAATTAAGGGCTCTCTTTTTTCCTGATCAAAACTCTATCTTCACATCTCTGCACTGAAATAAAATCAAAATGCCATCACAGGATAAAGTGGTGAGGTTACGGTCTGCACCACAGAGTTGGCAAGTTGTTTCTGAAATAACTCATGTTGTCAAAAACCTGAACTGAGCAAGCAGATCTAGGCTTAGTCCAGAAAGAAAATCTAAGAGATGGATTCAAAATTTCCAAGGCTCCTGGCTTAGATCAGAGCCCAGACATGAATTTATTTCAAGACTCCAGCCATTTCTCGATTTGTGCATTTATGGGTAGACCTCCCTGAAGCTGTCAAGCAATTTGCAAGCAAACTTGAGCAGCGATCCTAATATTGCCAAGGGATGAAGTGGACACAGCCTCTTCCAAGGCATGGAATGGCCTCTGGAAAAATGATTCCAGGGTTTCCTATTCGCAGACAACTCTAATGGCTCCAGCAGGCACCAGTGTTCGAGGCCAGCTTATAGGCGCATAGGATTATCATTCAGGTTTTTGTCCTCTATGGATTCCTACTGTCAGATTCTAGCTGGTTGGGAGCACCAGGAATGGCTGGCCAACCTAGGTCTACTGGTCACAAATGTCTAAGAGTTCGTGAGTCTGGTTGTGACATTCTATCAAGCCAAAGAGAAGGACACCAGCTTTAGGGTGAGTCTGCCTATCTGGGGGCTTTCTACCAGGCCCTACCTTATCTAGTCCCCACCAATGGAACACAGAAGGGCCCAGCAAATGTGGACAGTTTCCCGAAGGAGGACAACCCCAAAGAGCAGGGACTCACCTCAACTTGGTGTAACTCAGCCACCTGCATTCACCCAGTTCCCTGAGGAAACTCATTCATCCATTCCTATGTACACACCTCTTAGGATCCCACCTGTCCTGAGCCAGAGAGTGAGTGCCACCCAGAAGAACAGGGCCAGGCAGATGAAGTCACATTACTCAGAATCTCTTGGGACTTCATATATTTTCCCAGAAAGCTCAGACCATTTCTGGCCATACAGCTTTTAAAATATATGAAAATCTAGTCTGGGCCTTAGAGAAAAGGTTCAGATCCAAGGAAGACTAAGCACTCAGTACTCAACCCAGCTCTGCAAACAAGGGCTACTGCTTGCCAGGCCAGCATACCATCAGGCAGCTGCTACCTAGCAAATGTCAGATGAAGACCAAGTACTGCCCACTGGTGCAGGAAGGGTGCTAATCTTACTCTTGCCTTCTCACTTGGCTTGCAGCCTTGGATGATCTCATAAAGCCAGAGAGTAATAAAAGTGAGTTGACTCGGACTTCAGAACTCCAGCCACAAACACCTACTCCCCGAAGCTTCACTCCGCAGCCAGCGACTCTTGGATATGTTAAACCGTGACAATCCTGACTTCAAGCACAACACGGCTGCACGAGGATGAGCTGCAGAACTAAAAGCAGTAACCATGGTTCTAATGTTTGCTTCATGCGTGGCACTGGGCCTATCAACACCGTGTCTCAACTTTCCTCAGTAACTCAAACATATCTTTTGAGGCATCTATTAGTGATACTACTAGATTACAGACATAACTTTACATAAATATTCTATTTCACCTTTTAAAGAGAAAAGTCAAGCTCCAAGACTGATAATTAATCTGCCATAAAACAACCACTTACATCCTTGAAACAACCAACAAATTAAAATTAAAATTAATAAGATGTGATTCCATAAGTTTTAAAATGTAGGATTATAAAGAGATCAGACTACCATAAACATGAAAATTCCACTTTCCCTTCACTGAAGCATAGTCTGGGGTTTGCTTTTTGATTATAAATAAAGAGACTGAGTATGTCATAAACAAGCAGATGAATGGCTGAAAGCAAAGCATATTAAATTACAGATGGGCACCAAGAATTCCAGGAACATTTATCAAGTTAGACTTTTGCTAGAATGTGCAAGCATCAGGGCTGGAGGACAGTGCGGATTCCTGTGTGCCAACCCCAGGTGAGAAGTCCTGTGGGATTTGGGGCAACCCAGGAAGACCATGCATCTCAGTTGCTGGATCTCCAAGGCAGAAGTGACAACAGAGGCCTCCTATGGGCACAAACATTAAGAATCCCTTCATCAGGTTTAATAAATTAAATGTATTTGTTTAAATTGGTAATCCATTGTACATACTATGAGAAAGACAAAAAGAATTCTTGTGTGTGTGTGTGTGTGTGTGTGTGTGTGTGTGTGTGTGTGTGTGTGTGTGTGTGATGTTGGGGGTGGAAACCATGACCTTTGCACTGAGCTACATATGCAGATCTTTTTTTTCTTTCCTTTTTTTTTTTTAAATCTTTGAAAGAGGGGTTTTGCAAAGTTGTTAAGTTGTCCAGGCTGGATTTAAATTTATAATAATTTATAATCCTCCTGCTTCAGCCTGCAAATGCTGGGATTACATGCCTGTACCACCAGGCCAGCTTCTACTTTTTTTTTTTTTTTTAAGATACTGGGGATCATACCCAGGGCCTTATTCTTCCTAGATAACTGCTCTATTATTAACTACTCCCTTCAGCCTTCTTTTTGTTTGTGACTCCTGATCACCCATTCCCTTTCAAGAATCAAGCAAGGGGTAATTCTGTGTGTTTGTGTTTTCAGAAACAGTCAGTTCTTTTCAGTGCCTCGAACAGTGTCTGACACATAGTGAATACCACAGAAATATTTGCTTAATGAATGAAATCAATACAATATATACTTTTCACATCTTGCTTTTTAAAACTCAAATATATCCTGGAAACAATCCATATCAATGTATTAATCATATACAATAGCACATTCTTTTTCTAAAAATTTTATTTACATTTAACATAGCAACAGCAAAGTACACATAATCATATATGTACAGTTCACAGAGTTTCAGTCCCTGAATATAACCACCTAGCCAGTACCCCGGTCAAGAAATACCAAACATTATTCCCCATGTGTCCCCCAGACAACCCCAGGCTCCTTTTCTGGCCCATCTGCCACTCCTACCCTGCAGGTATTGACGGTAATCACTATTTCAACTTCTGAAAACACGGATAAGCTGTGTCTATTCAGGATGTACATACACAGAATATACACGATGTTTATTTGTGTTCGCCTTCTTTTGCTTTCTCCTATTTTCATGGGATTTAGCCTCATTTTTCCAAGTACATGGAAATTGTTTGTTCCCACTGCCCTGTGATGCTTCACAAGTAGGAATGCCACATGTATAGAGCCATTCGACTTCTGATGGGCATGAACACAGTTTCCAATCTGAGGTAGTGTGCAGAACACACTACAAACATTCTTGCACACAAGTATTTTCACTTCCCTGAAGGTAGAATTGTTGGAGGGATGCACATCTATCTCCACCAGGGATCACTAAACAGTTCCCCCGGGGGCTTGGGCCACTGTCACACTCCTGCCAGCGCATGTGACACCCCCATGCCACACGTCCTCGCCCACGGATATTTTGGGTTTTGTTTTGCTTCGTCTTGTGTGACGCAGGTTAGCCCAACTGGCGGGACTCGGCTCACCTGGCCTCGCTTACACCTCTCCCTGGAGATCTACACCCTTTTGCATGCAGGATTTCACTTTCTGCATCTGGATTTCACTTTCTGCAACGTGTTCATGTTCCTTTCTATTTGTTACTGACCTCCAGGTCTTTACATATTCTCCGTGTACGGTATCAGTCAGACATAAACATGGGAAATCCTTTCTACCACTCTGTGGGTTGCCTTTTTCGTCTCATACAGTGTCTCCTGGTGAACAGAAGTTCTTCATTTAAATATGACCTGTCATCATTTTCCTCTTATAAAGTTAGTGTTATGTGTCCCTTTAAGACATCTCTACTATTCCAAGATTGTGAAGATGTGTTCTTCTGCTTTAAGAATGTTCACTGTTCTATCTTTCTCAAATCTGGAATAAATTCTTCATATGATACTAAAAGGGAGGGACCTAGGTACATTTTTAATATAGATGAGCACCTGACTTGATCATTTTTTGTAAAGATTTTTTTTGGCGGCGGGGGACGGGGGTGGTGGTGGTGGTATTGGGATTTGAGCCTGGGGTCTTCACCCTAAGCTATAAGCCTAATCAATTTTTTTTATTTTTGATCTTAAGGCAGGGTCTTGGTAAATCACTAAGTTTCCCAGGTTGGAAGTGAAATTGCAATCCTCCTGCCTCAGCCTCCAGAGTGCTGGGATTATAGGACTGTGCCACTGAGCCCAGCTTGTAAAGATCATCTTTTTACCACACTATATTAATGTGACTTTTTAACAGATAGTGTACATCACTGAGCATGGTTTCTTTGTAACAGCTCTATAGTATTCCATTATAGACATGTACTGTGATTTACTAAGCCCATTCCCCAAATAAGTGACACTTAAGGTATTTTCCTGTTTTTATTAAAAATGCTACAGTAAATAACACATGGAATCTGTTCCTAATTATTCCCTATACTGCTAGGATAAACCCACTGAAATAAAATTACTAAGTCAAGGGCTATACGTATTTTCAATTTTAACCATTATTTGAAAAGGGTTATATCAATTATAACTGGATTTTTCAGACCACAGAGAACACAACGTTTTTATTCCAGATACAGCACATTGTCATACCCTAAATCTTCCCATATTTTTAAGCCTCAGGATCCTTTTTCTAAAGGCAACCAATGAGTTTCTTATACCTACTGACTGAGAAAATACTGATAAACACAAAACCTCACAGAAACTGCCTTAGAAATTTGAAGAATGGAAAGAAAAATCTACGAGCAATTCACGCTATCAGAACTAGAGGTAAAAGCCTACTGTCTGTCAGAATGAAGGCCAAAGGCATGACTTCTGCTCTACAGGAAGTCCAGAGCGCAGGAGGAGCACCCTGGCACACAGAGGGAGACACTGCCCTGCCTGAGGAAGAGTCTGCTCCTGGAGAGTGACAGGGTGCCCTGCACGAGACAAGGCCTCTCTGGGGTAAAGATGAATGTTCCCACTGGAACTCATGAAGCAGAAGCCAAGTCACAGAAAGACCAAGTGCCTGGCTCGAAACTGGTATCTCCTGAATGCAGCAGCATCACAGCTCAAACTTCAGGGCTAAAACTCACCCTGGCTTCTGACTTTTAGGCCCTTGGAATAATCAACAATCAGCTGCAAGGCTCTGCCAAACACAGCGACCCAAGCTCTCAAAGGAGCCTGTGGTAGGGTCAAAATATCCAATCACTTATTAATTTTGTAACTGATGTCAGTCACTACCACCTTGCTGTGACCCAAAGACCCCCGGGGCTCATAGTAAACCTGAAACCACATTGAAAAGCCAGAGGCCAAACTGCGGAACCCACGGGTGTCTTCCCAGAACAAGCTTCCTTCCCAGGTCTCTTAAAAAAAGGAAGGCCTCTGAATTGTTTACATATCATCCCACATGTCCTAGAGATAAAACCAAGGCGTGCCATGCAGGAGGGGCAAGAGCTACACACGAGTCACACCCCCAGCTGTACTAGAGTTTATAACAAAATCTCTACCTGCCGGGGCGGGGGCCGGGACGGGCAGAGAAGACACAGGCACTGTCCACTGGGGGATACAGATCTGATAACCATGCTGTGTCCAGTTATAGAGAAAAGCAGCAGGTATGAAACAAGTTGAAACAAAAATCTGTTGCTAGTGGCATGACTGTGGGTAAGTCACTTATGTCTCCAAGGCTTTTTTCCCCTCCCATAAGGGTATTCCCCAAGAAGTGGTGCTTCCAGATTGCAGCACTTAAAAATTCTCTGATCCTCTACAAAAAAGGGCGAAACAGTGATTCTTTTTTAGAACCATCTTATGCCTTAGTCTTGCCACTGGTTTTCAGCAGAAAAAGCCCAAGGAATGAGAGTCATTTGGTCCCAGGTGCCCAGAAATCACAGGTAAAGGGCAGCGCACCGGGGACAGGTACACAGGTAACAAACCAGGCACAGGATGCACCTTGATCACCCTAGCTGAGTCAACAAAGGGACAGTTGCAAGGCGGAATGAAGCTCTCCCACAAATTCCTTCCCTCTAGTTGTTTTCAAGGGCAACGAGTTGGCACCTGCGGCCCTTAGCGAAGTGCCCAACTGCCACCTGCTGTGGTGGTCACAGTTTCACCACATGTGGACAGCAGAGATGATGGCACCATCAGGAGGAGGTGAGCAGTGGCTCCGAAGCCATCTGAACAACAGGGGCTATGTTATGGTGGAGCTCGGAGACAGACAAAGCCCACTTTGTCTCTCCCTCGGGAAGCGGCTGCCAGCAGTTCAGACAATGGTTGGAGTGAGCCCTGATGCCGGAGGCCCGGGCTCCGAGGAGACATGGCATGGGCATCACTCACAAAAACACAATTTGCATGTTCATCTGCTGCTCTCCCCCGGTAAACCCGCATCTCCGCCTCAAAACAACTTCACCAAAGCACCTCCTCAAGCTTAGCAATGAAACCACATCAATCCCAGGAGGCTAAGTATAAGTCAAGGTCAAGGATTCCTAAGGAATTTAGTCTGGGCTTTAATGCCCGTAGAGAGGAGGTGTGTCTTAGGTGGTTTTGCCTACTCAATGGAGAAAACAAACATGTTTTTTTCTTCCACTGAAATACTGAGCCAAGAACAAACTGTGACCTTGGTCCAGCTCCTGGCCCTCTGAGATGTGGGTCAAGTCCATCACAACTCATCTCAAAATTCCAGATCACTCCTTTTATTCTTTTGAAAGCAGCGAACATCTTTTACACACATAGTTATAATTATATTACTATCTAGAATATGTCTGAAATAAGCTCGAAACTCAAAAATAATCTATTCTAAAAGAAATTCAAGGCAGCAAAATTTAATTTCTGACCCTCAAACACTAATTCAAAAAATCAGCAAACACAAAGTCAACCACAGGGCATACTACACCTATACACTGAGAGCCTGAGTCAGGAAAAGCACAAGTTCAAGACTAGCCTGGGAAAATCAGGGAGACCCTGTCTCAGAACAAAAATTTAAAAAGGAATGGGGATATAGCTCAGGGTCAGTCAACCCCCACTGCTGCAAGAAAAAAAAAAAAACCAAAACCAAAAAAAAAAAAAAAAAAAACCAGCTAACCTGACAGCAATACCACACACCTGATCATCACAGAAAATCTCCGCAAGCCAATCTCCGAAGCCCCTTGCCAGCGCCCGGCGTGACTCTTCTCCTCTACCTGGCTCCTGGTCTCCCCCTCGCTTCTTTCTTTACCTGGTCTACCAGCTGCACACACGCACCGCGCACCACAAGGCCTCAAAATGGGAAGTGCACGCACATCTCTGCCTGGCTTCTTCCACAGACTGGACCTTCTTTTCTTTCTGACTCACAGCCCAGCAGAATACCAGTCCAAGGAGCGGAACCTCCCACACCAACTCACCCTGGGATCCGGCTTTGTCTGTCCAGGTGGCCTGTCCCACCATGCCTCTTCCTCCATGAATAACGAGAAAGGGTAAAAAAAAAATCCATTGTTCTCATCCTATTAAATAAATGTAACATTAGAACTTCAATCTGTCCCCTACTCCTTGGTGCTCACAACACCCTCTGCTTACGGTTTATTAAATCCACTTTCCTGGCATTCAAACACCCCTTCGCCTGCTGCCTTTCACCTCTGCTCACAGGGAGCACCGGGGCTAGGACTCCGCACATTGTGAGCAGAACTCCTCCCTGGGCGATGGTGGCCCAGCCTGCGATTGTGCAGGCAGCACATACTCGCAGGGGCTAACCACGGGCCAGATGCTACCGCTGGGGCCGGGGAAGGGACGCAAAGGGCGACTTCCACCTGCAAAGCTTTACTTTCTAGAATGGGAGGCGATCAGTAACCACAAACAGGCATCTCAGAGGAGGGAGTCTCTCTCTCAGGAGGGGCAATTTGAAGGAAGACCTGGATAATATTAATAAAAGAGAAACGGAAGTCTGAACACCCAGGAAGCACATTCCAAGAGAGGGAGGGGCAAGTGCCAAGGCCCTGAGTCAAGGGGAGCTGGGAGATTTAAAACGCAGAAATGAAGCCAGGCTGGCTGGAATGCAGGAAGGGGGGAGGCAGAGAGGCCGGCAGCAGACCCCATCACGCAGCGCCCTTCACACAGCCAAGGGACATCATCAGGTGTTTGGCATTGAAAGGCTCCTCTGGCTGCAGTCTACAGAATGATTTAAGTGGGAAATGAAGTAGGGGGACGGGTTAGGAAGCCTGGCCGCGGTTCTGGGAAGGAGGCGCGGGACT
This sequence comes from Ctenodactylus gundi, assembly GCA_004027205.1. NCBI lineage: Eukaryota > Metazoa > Chordata > Mammalia > Rodentia > Ctenodactylidae > Ctenodactylus > Ctenodactylus gundi. The sequence continues at coordinate 339,421 of PVKB01001297.1, forward strand.
GTGGGGAAATGGGGACCGCGGGACAGCAGGAAGGGTGGTCTGGGGGGACGCTCTGGAGGCAGGTGACAGGATGCCCAGTGCTTATCCTGCACCACTGGACGCAGAGCGGGGAGCCTGCAGGTCTGGACCTGGGGAGGGCTGGGCTTCCACTCTACCCGCAGGAACCCGGCGGCCTAGCTGGGAGTCGAAAAGATGCTGGCTGCTCCCAGCTTCCTATTATGCTGATGCACAGGAAGAGGACCTGGGAGGGGCGGGACTCCAGGAGTGGGCAGCCAATGGATGAACCCCAAGGCCAGGGGCTGGGAGAGGACACGTGGCAACAGGCAGATAAGTCACAGAAGCCAGCCCACCCTGAAGCCAGGATGTGGTCTGACAATGGAAGTGGTCTGACAATGGGAGGCAGGGCACAGAGCCTGTGGAGGAGGGAGGGAACTAAGGCAGAGCGGAGGGCAGAGGGCTAGAGGAGAGTATTTAGTCTGTCATCCTCAGCCTCTGGGAGGCTGAGGCAGGAAGGTTGCAAGTTTGGGCCCTGTCTGGGTAAGTAAGTTAGTTATTTACTTTTTGAGGCAGGATCTCATTCTATAATCCAGGTTGTCCTAAACTTACTATACAGCCCAGGCCGGTCTTGAACTCATGTCTATCCTCCTGCCTCAACCTCCCAAGGGCTGGGATTACAGGCATGCACTTCCACACCAGGTTTATGTGGTGCTGGAGAACTGAATCCAGGGCCTTGCACTTGTCAACTGCTGAGCTATTCCCCCAGCTTGGTCTGGATAATTTAGTGAGATCCGATCTCAAAACAAAAACTAAAATAGGGCTGGGAATGTACCAAATTGTGAATGCCTCGGGTTCAATCCCCAGTACTGGTTAAAAAAATGAATAAATAAATAAAGGCAACGCAGTCCACAGAGCAACCATGGGAGCATTTCTAGGGTCAACTATGTAGATATGTCATATACATGTGGAAAGAAGGTGATGTCCATTGTCAGCTTTTTAACCACAGCTGATCCTCATTAGTGGTTTTGTTTTTGTTTTTCTTTTTTTTTTTTTTTTGAGACAGAGTCTTGCTCTGTACCCCAGCCTGGTCCTGAGCTCACTATAAAGCCCAGACTGGCCTTGGACTCATGGCAATCCTCCTGTCTCAGCCTCCCAAGTGCTGAGACTACAGGCAGGTACCACCATGCCTGGCTTATGTGGAGCGGGGAATTGAACTTGAGCACTTAGCGCTTGACTTAGTGCTTGCCAGGCACGCACTTTAACCACTGAACCACTCCTCCAGCCCTGATGCTCATTACTTGCAGACTCCACATGTATGAAAACATCTCTCACTAATACTTATTTGTAGCCCCTAATCAATACTCCCGATGCTCCCGCAGTCATTCACAGACCTCATATGGCAAGGACGCACTGTGAGCAAGGCCCCACCAAGGCCGAGCAGGAGGCATCGCCTCCCTGTTTCTGCTCACACGGCGCACACAGCGTCCTTTCCGACATCCACGTGCTACCATGAGCTTCTCACTTCTGAGCTTTTGCTGTCATGTTGCCATCGAGAGCTCCCAAGTGCAGTACCAAAGTGTGCCTAACCTTTCAACGTGCCAGCATGCGCTGATGGGCCTGTAAGCTCTGCCCAGGGTCCGGGGTGGGTTCAGTGTTGGTGGGTCAACAACATACAAGGTGTTTTAAACAGAAATGCATAAAATAACGTTAGGCATGGATTGAACAATAAAAATGGTGCGGCCAAAGGCTCCGAGGAACCTAACCATGGCTCAGGAGTCTCCCCTCATCTGTGAGGGGTGCACTGGAAAATCCCAATGGACGCTTGAATCCGAGGGTAGTACCAAACCCCACATGTACTTTTTTCCCTACACACACACACACACCTCTATGGCTATGATCAAGGTTAACTTGTAAGTCAGACACAGTGAGATAAGTAGTAACCGATAATAAAACAGAACAACTGTAACCATATATGGTAGTACAGGTGTCAGCGTTACTCTTCTTGTGCTCTGGGGTCACCAGTAAGTAAAATAAAAGTTGCCTGAACACAGGCACGGCCAGATGACCTCAGCAGCTGTGATAAATGTTGACTGGGCAGGCAGCATCCACAGTGTGGATACGCTGAACCGAAGGATGATTTGTGTATTGGGTACCCAGCATGGATAGGGCCACATTTTATCACACTAAACAGAACAGCACACAATTTAAAATTTATCAGTCATTATCCTGGTATTGTCCATTTGGTACTTTCATTTTTGTGATACTAGGTATGGAGCTCATCCTCAGCCCATTTTTATTTCAGATTTTGAGACAGGGTCTCACTAAGTTGCTGAGCTGCTCAGGCTCCAGCTTGGCAATCCTCCTGCCTCAGCCTCCCAGAATGCTGGGATACCAGGCCTGTGCCACCAGCCCAGCAATATTTTCAATAATTACAGGTAACTGAAACTGTGCGAGCAAATATGCGCATGGGTAGGGGGGACTGCTGTATTAACTCACCCAGGGTTTTGACTATACTGAACGAAACCACCACCAATGTGGGGAACCGAAGATTTACCAAAAGAAAATACTCAGCTGGACCCCAGCCTCCCACCTCTCTAGTAAATACACAGGTCCTGCCTCCATCCTTGACAAACAGCAATGTCCAGCCAGAATCTAGCACTCTGCTTGTTCCTTTATTGTGGCCTTAATTTTATAGCTGCTCCTTTCTGACAGGTGATGGTAAGAACATAAGGCTTTTTTCGATGACTGCTTAGGATTTTTTTTTTAAGCATCTAACAGAAAGAAAATATTATGTCTGATGGCAAGGTCAGACAGCACCAGCCACAAAGGTGCTACTGACAGTACCGGGCCGGGGAAAGGACTAGATGTCACAGGCACCTGGAGTTTAGGAAGCACACTACAGTGTGAAAACTCATGGTTTAGGAGAGGAATTATATAACTGTGGATAGGAAATTGATCTTCTATGAACCCCATTTTCCTTGTCTGGAAAAGGGAACAACAGTACCTCACATCACTGCCACCATGATGCCAACTGGTGAGTTCAAAACCAGTAATGGCAGTATGCTCTAGCCTGGTCCAGGCAACTGTCACATGAGGAGCGAGTTACATTAAACATCTTGCCAAATCCAGTAAGCTATTAAGTTGATAATTTTGTATAGCATGTAAATTATGTCATAAATATCCAAATTGGCCTTGGCAGGAAAAAAAGTTTTGCCACCAGGGAATGAAATATAAACTAGCAAAGGTGCTCACACTTTCAGTCTCATAATCCCTTTGGATTCTTTGAAGTTATCAGAAAGCCTAAAGGGGGCCTTGCTTTTATCCGTTAGGGCTACCTCCATCACCAGGTACCATAGCAGAAGTCCAAAGTGGCACATTTTTTAAATAAATAACTTAAAATCACTATCATAAGCCCAATACAGATTAGCAGTGTGGCTTTTTTTTAATGAATGAAACTATTTCTCCAAAGAGAAACACGTAGGAGTTGGTGTTGCTTTGAATATCTGAATGTCTTTAATGACCAGCTGCACAGAAAGTTACTGGATTCTCCTAAATGCCTCTGCCCACAATGGGCTGCCGTATCTCACTTCACATGATCTCTCAGAAACTCTACAGAGACTCTTGAAAGATTAAGGATAGAAAGAGACCAATGATGTTGTAGGCTTAGTGTGAAAAACCTTTAACCTTGTAGCCCTCTGAAATGTCTCCAGGATCCCTGTGGGTCCCTGAAATAAGGAACTGGAACAGTCTTCTTCAGAAAAAGTCTGGAACATGACCTTACAAGGTAAAATCCTTTTCTTTCTATTTTTGTAATACTGGGGATTGAGATCAGGGACTTCACACTGAGCTACACGTCCAGACCATTTTTATTTTTTATAATTTGTGAAAGAGTCTTTTGAAGTTGCTAAGTTTCCCAAAATGGGCTTGAACTTGTGATCTTCCTGTCTCAGCCTTCCAAAGTGCAAAGATGACAGGCCTGCACCACCAGACCCAACTAATTTTTCACAAAGAAAAATGCTCTCCTTCCTTTTTAGTCTCAATGTTAGAACATGAACAGTATCAAACCACGGGAACAGATGGGCTCCCAGGAGGCGGCAAGCGGCCATCAAAGGTCCGCCTCCTGTCAGCACACACCTATTAGGTTCTACAGCAGATACTGACTGATAGGAGGAGGAGCTTTCACTCCCAAGCGCCCCTCCTGCTGCTGCTCACCATTTCAAAGCTGCTCTCCAGGGGCTGGGGTCATAGTTCTGCGTTTAAAGCATGCACAAGGCCCAGGGTTTAATTTCCCAGCACAACATAAAAATTAGCCAGACATGGTGGCACATGTCTGTCATCGCAGCACTTGGGACACTAAGGCAGGAGAATTGCTCTGAGCTCTAGGCTCATGTGGACTACATAGTGAGTTCAGAACCAGCCTGGATTACAAAGCAAGACCCTGTCTCAACACAATGACAACAAAACCCCTGTCATCCAACAACCTATTGCAGAACAAGAAACCCTTACCCCCGACTCCTTAGACGAATGGTCCTCAACATTAACTTCAACTGTGTCTGCAGATAACACACCACAACTGAACTAGCAGTGGCCTGGATACAGTGACGAAAAGAAGTCAAAGTTCCTCCAATGCACACAGATGTCTTGAAAAATCCTCTATGCATGTCCCTCCCTCACAACTAGACCTTGCATTTAATGCACGATAAGAAAGCACATACATTGTGACATCAAAAAAATCTGGAAAAGTTTGACAACTATATTTCAATACAGTGAGCCTCACTTTCAAATTTAGAAATATTCTGAGAAAAAGGTCCATCTCCTGACATCACGAGAAAGCTAAAGGGGTTCACACAACCCAAAAGGCAAATCTCTCAGTCACAACTCACTTGACCTCTCCAGGCACCAAGTTCCTCTCTGCAAAAGAAACCTGGAACTAATCACTCTTGAGACACTCCTCCTGCTGCCACACTCCAGCAGCATCATGAGGCAACAATGAGTACAAATCGGACAAGCAGAATCTACACACCTGAATGAAGTGACAAAGATACACAGTGTCTGGCTCCAGTCTTAGATCAGCACGCAAGGATCCACTCTACAAAGTCAGACACTTCCGCGCTGATCTAACCGAGCACAGCGGGACCACTAGCAAAGAGTTCCCTGAAGTGCCTGTCAGCACGCTATAGGAACAGTTATCAGAAGTACTCACGTCAGTGGAATACTATGCATCTATCAAGTCCAACAGCGTGGAGGCTATTGCAGGCAAATGGAAGAAACTTGAGAACATCATGCTTAGCGAAGTGAGTCAGAAGCAGAAAGTGAAACATCAAATGGTCTCTCTGATAGGAGAAACCCAGATCACAACTATCTCATGGAACTTAAAATGAAAAACAAAGTGAACCAGCGGGGTAGGATGGGGAGGGAGGGAGGGATGGATCAGGGGAGGGACAAAAGGAGAGTGGGAAAGTCCTTGTCACCTTGGCAAGATACGTATGTGCACAAAATACTCAACTTCATTGCAAACCTTAAATTTTGTGCTTATACATATCAATAAAATGGGGAAAATCTGAAAAAAGTACTCACGAGCAATAATGCAATACTCAGCACAGAATCCACGCTCAACGTAATTTGCAGCTATCATGGCTTGTGTGGAAGCAGACTTAAAAATATGTTTCAACAATTCAGAGTGATCTGCATATGTGTCATTGATATCTGCTTAAAATCCAAATAGAAGTGTTTTGTAATTTCATATGCTCAAATGGAATGAGAGAGTGAACGAAAGGGTGCTGGTGTGGGCCTGTAATCCCAGCACTCTGGGAGGCTGAGGCAACAGGACGGCAAGTTCAAGCCTAGCCTGGGCAATTCAAAAATGAAAAAAAAAAAAAAAAAACAGAAAAGGCTGAGACTGTAGCTCAGTACAAAAGCCCTGGGTTGGATCCCTCCAGGACCAAAAAAGACAAAACAAAAACAAAAAACAAAAACAAAAAACAAAAACAAAAACAAAAACAAAAAACAGAAGGAAAAGAACACAGACAAAATTTTGCCTGGCTCCAGGGAAGAGCACTTGTTCCTAAGCACTCAGCACTTGTTCCTAAGCACTCAGCACTTCACACAGGGGTATTAAAGTGCTCTGAAGAATCCTCTCTCAGTCCTTTCACTGGGTAACACACACAGGCCATTTAGGCCCACTTGATTCTAGAGATCGAGTCAACAGCACCATGTTCAAGAACTAAGATCTCCCAGGCAAGCTGCGTTTTGGTCCTTGAAAAAAAAAAAAAAAAATCTAGGCCATGTCCTGAGCAGCCAAGAGGGGCTCCAAGGAACACAGGGGCGCAGGGACTGCTGACCTCACCAAGTATAATCTGAGTGAAACCCAGAACTCTGGGGCAAAATAAGATGCTAAAGTCTAATTGGAAAAAAACAGCATTCGATCTCCAGAGAAATTAGGTTTCCCTTGGAACAGCACCCCAACATCAATACAGCAGAATCTCTTATCCCTGGGGAATATGCTCTAAGACACCCAAGGGATGCACGACACTCCTGAACCCTGCACAATCCCCACTTTTCCTAGACACACACTCCTATGACAAAGATTAATTTATAAATGAGGCACAGCAGGAGATTAACAATGAAATAGAACAGTTACAACAACATACTGCGATAAAGGTGACGGGAGTGTAGTCTGTCTCTCCCTGTGGAATTTTCCATTTAGTATTTTCAGACCTTAGTTGACTGCAGATTAACAAAAACTGCAGAAAGTGACAGGATGGACGGGGGAGTCCAGTACACACCGGCACTCTCCTGAGTGACACAACGCCATGATATCAGTCACTGATAAGAAGAGGCTGAGCAACAAGAGGAGGAATGGCGCAACAGAAGGAGTCCGAGGCAGGGTGGGAAGGTTTTCCCAAGAGCTAGCAAGAAAAGCATGCTGGAAGGAGGCAGGGGAGGGAACCTGAGTCCCAAGGGAAAGGCTAGATTGTGGGATACAGTGTCTGGAGGGCCTTTCCACAAGGGACAAGCACTGTGGGTGCAAAGTCCCAAAGGAGGGACTCCTCCCAGTGCGTTGCACAAGAGAAAAGGGCAGTCTGTGGAAGTTGAATCAAAGTCTCCGTCAAAGATAATGGCAGGAGAGGTTGGAACCCCACCCAGGGAACTTAGAAACCAGGGTTTTTCACACAATTCTGTCAGCCTGTGGAGGTGTCCAGGCTGGGACTCAATGGGAACAGTGCGTTTTCAAACAATGCAGATGCATCCCTTTGGTTAAAGTGTTCTAACTATGGTGTTTTTGTCCAATCCACACCAATTAGAATTTATCACCCCTATTCTTGGTCTCTTTTAGTTCCATATGAATTTAAGAATTGTTGTTTCAAGTTCTTAAAGCAAAAAAACAAAGTGAAATATTGGGGTAAGGTGGGAGAGAAGGGAGGGAAGGGAGGGTGAGGGGAGGGACAGAAAGAGTGGGAAAGCCCCTGTGACCTTGGGAGGATACGTATGTGCTCAAAATGCTCAACTCAATTCCATTGTAAACCTTAAATTTTGCACATATACATATCAATAAAATGGGGGAAAAAAGAATTTATTACCCCTAGTGAAACAATTGTCCCAAATTACTTTCTGTGCTAACTAACACCTGTGCCCTAAAACTGCAACCCAAATATTTTTCTTGACTGATAGTAACACTAACTTCAGAACACGGGAAAAAAATTTATGAACACAGCATACCTGTTACTTTGACTGAGGCAATAAAAATCACATTTTTGGAACATGTCTGCATTAATTACACTGAAGGTATAATATTCTTGGAAATAGCTTTTAATCTACTTAAACTAAGTTAGAGTTGATGGGCTGATAAGATTTTGTAATTAGAGACAGGCACTGCCAAGTACACTTCATTCGGTAATTAGTATTCCCTAAGACTCAAGTAAACTGATTGCAACTTTTCTTTCTTTTGATGCTGGAGAATGAACCCAGGGCCTTGCTACTGAAACACACCCCCACCCTGCCTCGCAAATGTTTTACAGTATTTCACTGCCTTAATTGCTGGCTACCGACTCGCCAGTACCTGGTGAGGAATCTGTGCCCCTTTCAGACGGAATCTGTGTCCCCCATCTAGACGGAGAGGTGGTAATCTGGGACACAAGAAGCACCCAATATAGTCTGAGTTGCAGCTATGTGAAATCAAAGATTCTAAAAGTAACTCAAAGTAAAAAAAAAAAAGTTTCTGGAATAAAGAGAATACAAGAGATGATCTTTTTTATACACACACACACAGAGGGAGGCTCACAATCCGGATCAATCTAAAAATTAAGGAAATATGAGAAGGTTAAAAAAATACCATGGATACCTAGAGGTGCTACCTGTATCTGAAATAGACCTGACTCAAAAGTACAGACTAACACCTGGGGGACTGCTTCTCCTAGAGATGTTGGGGGGTGGAGGGGGCGAATACAAGGACGGAGAATAAATTTCAAATCGGCCACATGAATGAGGTGAAGCGGTAAAACTGTACACGTACACACACACACACACACACACACACACACACACACACACACACACGTGTTTAACAAGTGACCTCCCGAAGTCTGATCGCCAAGGTAGCGGCTCCCCTAATGGTAGCAGACTCGCACTCGACCCAACCTCGCTCCCTGCTAAAAAGTGAACTGGCCGAAGCCCCGCACGTTCCTCACTGCAGATCTGAACCTTGAGCAGGCAGGCAGTGCCCCGCCGGCCGCGGTCACCGACGCTCCACGCAGCGCCGCCGCCCTGAGGAGCTGTCCCCACCGAACCCCACAGTCCGCACGCGCCCCACGCTCGGGTGCGGGACGCGCGTTCACGCATACGGCCCGCGGGGCGGCGCCCCGTCACCTTCCCCGGGCTCCCCAGAGTCTACAGCTCTGGTCAGCACCCCGTCCCGGCAGGGAGGGGGATAGGGGCGACTTCCCACCCCAAATCCTCCACGCAGAGCGCCGCCCCGGCGGGCTACCCGGTGCCGGGGCGCCCCGGCACCCACGTAGTCGCGGGCGGGTCCGGGTCCGGGGCGGGACGGCGGCCCAACTGCACCGCTAACGGCTCGGACATCGCGGACACGCAGTGGCCGCCCCCACGGCGCCTGGATGGAGGCGCTCCGGTCCCCTCCGCGAGGACGACAGCGCGGCGGAGGCAGTGAGAACTGCGCCCGCCCACGCGACGGGGACTCCGGCGACCCAAACTTCGCCGCGACCCGGACGGGGCCGGGAGGGCGGCGGCGCGCACTTACCGACTCCGTACTTCTGCTTCTTGGTCGGGATCCAGCGCGCCATGGCGGCGACCTCGCCCCGTGGCGGCCGCCGCGGCGACTGAAGCCGCTACAGCTCCTCGGGCGCCGCCGCGTGCCGCGCCCCGCCGCGAGCCCCGGGCTCTTCCGCCATGTTCCGGCCAACTTCGCCGACTCCGCGCGCCCGCCCGGCCCGCACCGCGCCGCCCGCGGCCACCTGCTGGGCGCCCGGCCCCCGCGGCGCGCGCTCCCCGGCGCCGCCCCGCCCCCGCCGCGCCCCCTGCCGCGCCCCGAGCGGCGCTCGCGCTGCGGCCGGCCCCGCCCCGGCCCCGCCCCCGGCCCCGCCCCCGGCCCCGCCGCGGACGCTCGGCTGCGCTCCCACGCGCGCTCGCCGCGGCTCTGGGACTCGCGCGCCGGCTTCCCGCCGGGCGCCGCGCTGGCCGCGCGCTCGGGAAGCGCCGGCGAATGAATGGGCCGCGGCCGGTGCGTTCCCCGGGAGCTTTCGCCGACGCGCGGGCCCGGAAGCCGGACTCGGAGTGGAGCGGAACCTGGGCCGCGCCGCGCGGCCCGGGCGACCGGACGTTTGTGGCCGGCCAACGGGGCGCTGGCGCGGGGCGGGCGGACGCGGCTGGGTCGGAGCGTTCCCCAGCGCGTCCACTGTGGGCGAAGTATCTAGAAAGCCCCCCTTCGGAAGGCCAGGGTCCCGAGACCCGGGACGCCTCCCCGCTGAAGTAGTTCAGACTGGAACGCTCGGGGAGCGTTCGCGCCAGGACCGCGCTGCCCAACGGCCGCAGCCGGAGAGCGCCCCGCCGCCACCACGCTTATTTGGCGAGGACCCGAAAGTCGGGGCCGCGCGTTGGAACGTCGAGGCCACAGGTGTCGCCCCCTCCGGGACTCCGCTCCCCGGAGGGACTTGGAAATTGGAAACGGGGTAGGTTGGGGGCGTCAGGGCCACCCTCGTATTTCACACTTAGAAGTTGCGAAGTAGCCAGCTGGTGTTCTCTGGGGAAACGCCCCTTGCGGGAAATTGTATTTCCCTTGCGTTCTGGGGAGGTTTTCTCGGCTGTGTGAAGGAGGACAAGGAAGGGAAGATAAACTGTGTTAAAAGGCAGTCAGGTTTGATTGGGTGAATTAATGCGCTAGAACTTTGGTGAGTTTTCCTGAAGATAGGCAGCCATGAAATTAAAAATAAAACCTGGTTTTCCTCCTAGGAAAGTAGATGTCATGTAGTGATAACTAAAGAAACACTGATCACTTTAGACTTTACATCCACAAGGAATCCCCCATCCCACCCCAAGTAATTTATTTTCCTTTGTCAATGATCACGATAAAGGTAATTACCCAGTTTAGCCAGGAGTGCTGCCAGAGGCCTGTAATTCAGACATTTCAGTAAGGCTGAGACAGGAGGCTTGCAAATTGGAGTCTGAGGCAATTTAGTGACTTAGGGAGACACTGTCAAAATACAAAGTAAAAAGGGGGAGGGGAGACATGGGATGTGCAAAGGCCCTGAGTACAATGCAAACAAGAAAAACTACCTGGGTTAGGTCATTTGTTCTTTCCACAAATGTTATTAAGTACCTACAAGGTGTCAGGCATCTTTCCAAGAATAGAGGCAAAGCAGCGTGTAAAGTAAAATCCTATCGCTGCAGAGAAGGGGAAGTGAGAGACCGTGGAAATGCATGGAATGTATTAAAGTAGGACGGGCCTTAGAGAGGCCCCAAGCGAGGGGGACAGGACTTGGGAGCGCTGCTGTTTCATGGTAGAGGGTCTGGGAAGACATCTGTGACTGGGGGCGGGGTGGGGGGAAGGGGGCTGATATTCTGGACAGCAGGGGCAGCAACCTCAAAGCCATCTAGCAAGTTTGACAGGTTACAGAAACATCAAGGAATCCCGGACAGCGAGAGGCCTTAGGAAACTGGGTCCAAGAGGCTTGGGTGGCCAAAGCAAGGGTGATGGTGACAGTGGTGACAGCCATGAGGACTTCGAATGTTAACTATGACAAGAGAAGTTCGGAGAGTTTGGAGCCAACCGGGAGCATGATAGGACTTGCCGGCTGTGGTATAATTAGACTGTTAAGGGTGAAGGAATCTAGGCCACGTGGATGGAAGGCCCGTCATTCCCAGAGACACTGGGTCTGGCTGGTGGGGGCCGGTAGGGCGAGGTTGTGCTCTTGGCCTAAAGAACGGGAATCAGCAGGAGGGCACTGTGGCAGAGGGGGATTTCCTTGGCCCCTCACTGTTACGCATCAGCATATTATTGCTGTTTTACCAAAAAAATAATAAAAAAAAGAAAGAGCTCTACCCCTGGAATGTGCTTCCGGGCCCCTGGAACCTTGGCACTTGCCTTTGGATCTAACAAACTAAATGAGTGCAGGGTGTTTTTGAGGTCCAGGTTTGACCAGTAAGTAGAGTTGCCTGTTTTTCTCTCTTTGTCCTGTGAAATCAGCCTTTTCTGCACCCTCTGTAACCTGTTGATACTGGGTCAAAAATTTTTTTTGAAACAGAGTCTTGCTAAGTGGCCAGTTTGCCCAGGATGAGCTCAGATTTGGAATCCTCCTGCCTCTGCCTGTCAGAGTGCTGGGATTAAGGACCATGCCACCACGCCTGGCTAGGTCTCACGTTTTCACACGTTCCTCGGCACCTGCTCCTGTGCACCGATGGTGGCTGCAGTCTTTTGCCTGGACCGTAGGCCTTTCTGGATATTATTCCTGCTATCTGGGTGCAGGAAAATTGAATAATCTCTGTCCTCTGTGAGATTTTGAAACTGAATACATGTGGAGGGATTCATGATCTTATCGGTACTGGGCTTCTCCCAGACCAGTTCCAACTGCTCCGCCCCACCCTCCTCTGGAGATTTTTTCCAAACCTCAAGGATTTGATTGGAACTCTGGCACTTTCAAACCTGAGGATCATTGCTGTTAAGAGTTGGAGGAGAGGGGAACATACATCTTTCAGTATGTTTATTCTTTTTTCCTTTGAAGACTGAAGTCCCCCGACTTTGCTATACTAGATGATCACATCTGAATTCGAAAGTCTATTTAGATCTGACAAGCAGAGCGATTCGAAATCTTTTTATTGAAATGATTCTTAAAATTAGAGAGTTGAGACCAGTTGGGTAGGTGGAATGACAGCAGGCTTCCCAGAAATACCCTTTTCTTTTTCCTCTGATATCTTTTCAGAAGAAACATTCTGTGTATTCCACAACTAGAGATGCTCAAATTTCAAAGCCCACACAAGCACAAACACATGCTTTTATACAGATGCAGCACTTTTCCATGCTGGCCTGAAGAAACATTGGAGAAAGAAATAATATAAATGAATTTGAAGGCTGTTTTGACCTGATTACTGTGCTATCCCTCCCTTTCTTTTTTTTTTCTTTTTTCTTTTTTTTTCTTCTTTTTCTTTTCTTTTTTCTTTTCTTCTTTTTTTTTTTTTTTGGTACAGGAAATGGAGCCCAGAGCCCTCACACACAGCTACATCCCCAGTTCATTTTTAATTTTGGTTTTGAAACAGCGTCTCTCTAAATTGCACTAAGTTAGCCAGTCTGGGCTTAAACTTGTGATTGTCCTGCCTTAGCCTCCCAGAGTGCTGGATTTATAGGCCTACACTACTAGACTTAGCTTCCCTGATAAATTCTCAAGAAGATAACCAGGATTCCAAGGCAGCTGGCCATGGCTTTGCTTTCCCTGTCAGGCACGAGGTTGTTTGCCAAATCTTGATAGCTTTGTGGCTTCTCTATGAGATTCCATGGGTTCTGATAAAGATGTTTGGGTCTTTTTTGCCGTAGATACAGGAAGACCCATTCTTTGAGCCTACATATATGTGAGTGGCTGCTAGAAGCCCCCAAATAATAGTAACAATAATTGGTAAGAAGAAATTATAATTGGTTTTAAGCAGTCTTACAGGCTTCAAAGACCAGATGTTTTAGAGTAGAGTGGTTTTAGGTAAGCCAGGTAACACATTGTAATTGGGGCCCCCTTGGCTGGATGACACAAAGGAACCCATCTCTCTAGCCCCAAAATGCTTGCTTTATCCCCTGTGGATTTTTGCACCACTGTCCACTATGCATTCCCCAATAGAAGTGGGTTATGAGCATTTTGGAGTCTGTCCTCCTCCACCATCTTTTCTGGGGGGTGCCATGTCTGATGAATGGGAGATGCTCTCAGAGTTTAAATTCTTCATCTACATCTTGGGAAGGTTTGTGCTGAGTCGACACCCACACTCTACACAAACACAGCAAAACACTCGTAGTCTTCCTTCTGGAACGTTCTTTTGAGGCAAATGTCTAAATTAGCTGAGACCATTGTATGAGGGAGGTCGATGACAAAAGCCGTGGCAAGTCAATAGTTTGTTGAAACTGAGACTCACTGTCAAGCGAAGTGAAATAAAAGCTCAGTTTTACAAGAACTGTGCTTTTATATATGTTGAAAGTCCTATATGTTTCACAGGCTTCATAAACCAGTTTTGGTGGCACACTTTGGGAGGCTGAGACAGGACCATCACACGTTAGAGCTCAGCCTAGGCAACTTGGTGACCTAGTGAGACCCATCTCAAAATAAAAAACTGTAAGGGGATGGAGATGTAGGCAGTATGAAGGCTCTGGATGCAAGCCTCAGTGCTGAGGGGGAGGACAGGAACCCTCCATAAAGCTGTCTAAGACAATATAATGCCAAAAGCTAGGAGAAATGGAAATTTTATGATGTAAGCATAATTAAAATCAATTTAAATATATATGCCACAATGCAGTTACAACCATAGAAAATCACGTTTACATGGAAAATTACCATAAAGAACATGAAAAAACTGGAAACTTAACCTTCTATGTAGTGAGAAGAGGAAGTTATTTGCCTAAACTTGATCTTTATGGGTGTGACAAGAGTGAAATTTCACCCGGAAGACCCTTGATTGCAGTGACACTGATACTGGATTGTTCAGATGATGATCTTATTCGGCAGATTTTTCTTCCTATCACTTGTGGTCGGTCAAGAAAGCAAACGCTTGATCTAGAGTTTTTATTTAGTGGCAGAACAATTTCACCGCTCATGGTCGTCAGCTTCAGAGTGACAGTAGTCTCCAGTGTATATGGAACAATATGGACCCAGCTTGGCTAGTCCTAATGTGACCTAGTGAAACAAATGTAACTCTTGTCTTCTCCACCTTCCCAGTAAGGAAACTGTGGCTTAGAACATTTCAGAAGTTGCTTACATCATTCATTAGTGGCAAGAACTAAATCCATACCCAGGAAGCCTGACTCCAGGGCTCACACTGGAAACCAGAAAGAAGTCAGTGAACTCTTATTGAAAAGGGATAGATAGATAGATAGATACATACATACATACATACATACATACATACATATATGTATCTATATATATATGGATATATATATATATATATGTATATATGTATATGTGTATGGTCTCCCTTCGCAATTTTGCAGATCACATGGACTTCGTTGTACCCAACTGCTTGGCTCTGTGCTTATATCAGGAAAGCATCCACAGACAAGAAGTAAATGCATATGGCTCTGTTCCAATAAAACTTTATTTTTAGACATCAGATTTGAATTTTATTTTTTCATATGTATGTTTTCATTCTTTCGATTTTCTTTTTCAATCATTTAGAAATGTAAGAAAACATTCACAACTTTCAGACCCTATAAAGACAGGTGGTAGGCTAGATTTGGCCTGTGGGCCCTACGTTGCAATCTCCTAGCCACCTATGCTACTGTACACTGTGACTGTCATCTCTCTAGCTGGGTGGAAAGGCTGAGGTCCTCTAGGAGGAGTGTATTGACCAAACAGCCCCTTCATGGAAATTTATCTCTGGCAGTCTATTTGTAGGAGGATTTGGGAAAAGGTTTTAGAAGAGAAGTCACTGGGAGAAAAGAACTCCCAAATAATAAGGTTGCCTTAGAAATCAGAGAATACAGCCAGAAGTAGTAGAAAGGCTGTGGCAGGAGGATCACAAGTTAGAAGTCGATGCGGACAACTTAGTGAGGCTTTGTCTAAAAATAAAAAATGTTGTGGAGGCAGTGCTGTACTTACTGGATTCAATTCCCAGTAACAGTAAAAAAAAAAAAAATCGGAATTGGACGTTTCTGAGCCATAAATAATCTGCTTTAGAGAATTGTCTGGTGGCTAAGCCTCTTCTAAACTCTAATCTGAAAGACAAGAACTATGAAAAATTTAACCAAACCTCTGTGAGACAGTAGCCCCCACAAGACTGCTTTGGGTAGGCATTGACTTTCTTTCCCCCTTTTTTTTTTTTTTAAGTGGATAGGGTGGCATTCTCATGGGTATCTCAGATGGAAAAACGTGGGTCCTGGCCAAGAGAGTGGTGACAGGAAGACATGGTGGGGTCTGTAAAAAGGTTCACAAGGCCAAGAAGATCCCGATGATACTATCTGGTGCAGGACACAGCAGGAAAAATCAAACCAGCCATGTTGGTGTGTGGGCTTAAGAGCTTCCAGAAACATTGAAAGGGAAGTAGAGATGTCTAAAATGCAGAACCAACACAAGAAGGGAAGTATTTCTCTATGTTCTTGTGTTCGTAGCTTGGTGAGACTGGAGCAGCTCGCGCACGTGTGTGTGTGTGTGTGTCTATGCGTGTTTGGGAATCGAATCCACAGCCTTGGCACTGAGTTACATCTCCCCACACCCCTGTTAAATGGGTCTTGCTACGATGCCCAGCTTGGGCTCGAACTTGAGATCTTTCTACCACAGCCTCCCAAAGTGCTGAGGTTATAGGTGTGCACCACCATGCCCAGCTGTTTGTCATCTTTCGTTATAGCACAGGCAGTCTGGGAGAATCATGAGGACCTATGTGTAGTATAGAATTTTTATAGCTGCAATAAAAATGACTCAAGGCTCTAGAGACTTTTGATTTGGATAGCAAGAATGTGAATTCGGTTATTTTGGAAGGTGATTTTTGAATCAAGCAACTAGGTGATTGCAAAACAGTAACAGTTTAACAGATCTTAGCATGAAGTATAGACAGCATTGCTGAATTAATTCTGTCTTGTTACGGTCCTCAGGCTCAGGGACTGGCTTCACCCAAGGGTTGCCTTGTGGCATACCTGGTCAATGTTTCTGGACTCATTTCTTTCAAGATAACCAGCTAATCTGTAAATACTTTCCAGCAATTACCTGGCTCAGCTGAGTAATCGCTGGCTGACAAGCCTAGGGGTTCATTACTTGCATACTTAGCCGTGTTGCTGTGGCATAATGTTCTTATTTAAACATGCCCCTCCCTTCCATAATATTACACCTCGGGGCTTGTTCCCCAGAACAACAACTCATGCCACATACGCAAAATGTCTGTTAGGAAGAGAAAAAAAACTCCCTTAGGTTTTTCTTCCTGGACACAAATTCCATGTAGAAATGGTCTGAGCATCGATGAACATCTGTTCTTGTTAATATTGGGTTTTGCCCACACAAGTGCCAGGCAAGGGCTGGCTCTGGGAGTTGCGTTTTGATTCTTCCTCTGGTGATTTGCCAGAAAGGCCTCTCTTGAACTCCGTCTTCTTTTTTGTAAAAGTTGGCATAATTTGTTGAGTCCAAATGCTGGGATCCTTCAGGATGGGGTATTATCTGGAAATGGGACCTCCACATGTGCATGTTGAAGGTGAATGAGAGAAACACTAAAATGTAAAAAGTAAAATGTAAATGTGAAAGTAAAATAAAAAATATTTTACTTTTTAAAGTCTTTTTTGGGGAGGAGTGATACTTGAGGATAGAGCTCATATACCCAGCCTGTTTTTTTTTTTTATTATTATTTTACTTTGACACAGGGTCTAACAAAGTCACTAATTTGCTTAGGTTGGGTTTGAACTTATCGTCCTGCCTCAGCCTACTAGAGCAATGAGATTACAGGCCTGCGCTTCCAGGATCGTTTTGTTGTTGTTGTTGTTGTTCTTGGCTTTTTTTTTTTTTTTTTGTACCAGGAAATAAACTCAGGACCCTTTTGCTGAGCTACAGCCCCAACATTTAAGACAATTTTTTTCTTTTAAATTTTCAGACAGGCTTCTGCTAACTTGCTCAAGCTAGACTCAAACTTGGGATCCTCCTGCCTCAGTTTCAAATGATGGGATTACAGGCATATGCCACCACACCTGGCTTAATATGAATAGACTAATAATAAGTCTAGCTAAGAATGAAAGAAAAAATACACATATTTAAAAATAAGATGGGATATACAACCGCACATACACAGAAGCATGAAAGATATATTGTAAAAAATCATACTAAGAATGGAATTTACTAGGAAAACACATGTGAACAAGATTGAGCCAGAAAATAGAAAATTTGAGCTGATTAAACAACAGAAGAAATTCAAGGCAAAATAAAAATATTATATCTAAAGAATGTGCCAGGTTCAGCTACAAAAGTAAATATTTTTATATCCTCAAGGAATAGTCCAATTGAGTGTAATGTAAACTATCCCAATGGAAGAAGGTGGAATATTTCCTAACTCCTTTTGTGGAACTAGAGTAATCTCGTGGTCGAACTTGATAACATATTGTCTTAGTTCCTTTTTTGTTGCTGGCACAGAACACCCGACACCCACATCTTAGTGGAGGAAAGGTTTATTTTAACTCACGGTTTCAGGAGGTCTCAGTCCAACCATGGGTGGCCAGCAGTGGTGGGCGGGTCTGATGGAGGCCAAACTGGAAAAAAGCTGTGAATCCCACAGCAGATAGGAAGTCAGGTGCGAGAGGAAGGGCAGAACTAGCGCATACCCTGGGGGTCATATTCCAGTTTATTTTTTATGCTAGAAAAAAATAGCAAATGCCTTTTACATATTTATCTAGCTAGTCATTTGTGTTTTTTTTCCTATTGACCTTTTGGTGAGGTTATGTTGATAATGGCATAATGAATCTTCCATATAAAGTGTAGACTGTGTTGACTCCTCTGAGGTCAAGCCCCAGTGAGCCATGCCTTCCAACAAGACACCACTTCTTAACAGTACAGGAAACCAATGGATTAACCTCTCGTGACTGAATCGCCTTCCCAACATGAGGCTTTGGAGGACATTCTACATCCAAACCATAACACAGAACAAAAAAAAAATATATAAATACAAACACAATGCAGATATAACTACAGACAGAGATGCAAGATAAAGTATCAGTGAATCCCAGCAAGCACTGTGTAAACAGAGCTACACTGAAGGACTAAATGAGTTTTAATTTTAAAGTGCAGTGATGAGGTGGGCCCAGTGGTACGGGCCTATAATCCCATATAATCCCTGGGAAATTGAAGCAGAAGGATTGCAAACTCAAGCCCAGTTTGGGTAACTTCGTTACTTACAGAGACCCTGTCTCAAAAATCAAAACTAAAAATAGGTTGAGATGTAGCTCAGTGTAAAGAAAGGCCCTGGGTAGGATCTGTAGTACCTCACATGTATACACACTCAAAAGTGCAGTGGTGGTCCAACGCTAGTTTATCAACATAATCTCACCAAAAAATCAGTAGAGAAAAATCAAATGACTAGCTAGATAAATATGTAAAAGTATGCATTTACTGTGTTTTATATAGCATAATGTTTCACAAAGGCCCATGCACTAAAGACTTAGTGCTATTGGAACCTTTAGGATGTGGGGCCTAGCGAGAGATCTTAGGTCTCTGAGGACATGTCCTTGAGGGGAATTATGGCATACAGTCTTTTGATTTGCTCTCTGGCTACCATGAAGCGAGCAGGTTGCTCTACAGTGTCCTCCCTGCCATGATGTGCCATCTTACCACAGACCCGAACACAATAGCGTCAACTTGTGTGTATAGTAAAACTTCAGAAACTGTGATCCAAAGTAAATCTTCCTTTTTTTAAAGTTTATCATCTCAGATATTTGTTATAGTAACAGAAAGTTAACATAGCATTTGATAAAAGTTAACCCTCATTCTTGATCTGAACTCTTAGTTAACAAAGAATCAGCTATGCCTCCTCAATGTGACGAGAAGAAATCTACAAGAAATCAGCAGCCAGCGTCACACTTCAGTGTGAGCTGCGTGTATTCTCATTAATCAAAATTAAAACAAAATGAACTGTCTTAGAGCTTGGCTAGAGCAGTGGTCTCACAGACCACTGTCTCCAGTGCAAGGCAATAAGAAATAAGAGTCAGAGAAGACCAAATTGTCTTTGTTTTCTGGTGATATACCTGAGTAATGGACTCAAGAACCAAAAACAAAAATTTTATAACCAATCAGTTTTATCAAATAGTGCCTATACTTGCTGGGCCTACAATTTTATAACTAATCAGAATTTTATTACATAGTATTTATGTAGTACTCATCTGTAATCCTAGCAATCTGGGAGGCTGAGGCAAGATAATCACAGATTTAAACCTAACACTGGCAACTTCACAAGACCCTGTCCCAAAAATCAAAAAGGGCTGGGGATGTAATTCATTGTGAAGGCACTGGGCTCAATCTCAAGTACCACAAATAAAGAAATAATGACGGTATTAAGAGGTGGGATCTGTCAGAGGAGACTACCTTACAAGAACTCTGCTCTCAAGAAGAGACTACTGCAGATCCTTGGGCTCATCCTCTGCCATGCGGTGATGGGAAAGGAATTTTCATGTAGTACTTTTGGGCTCTCTAATCTCCACGACTGAGAAATCGATTTCCTTTCTTTATAAAGGATCCTGCTGTGGTGAGCTGTTGTAACAGCAGATGACACATGATTATACTGAAGCACATGTAAGAGACTCTAACTTCTGAGCTAGTTTGCTTACTTTATTATGGAAGAGCTCCAATAGATCAAGTGAACTGTTTGTCCTTGGCTTGTTGGTGGGGTCCCATCTTGGGGGAGGACCCTTCACAGGGTAAGGTAGTATCTTGACTCTTTCCTGCCAGGCTAGCGTCATGATCTCTGTGTACAGTGTTTGCAAGATCTCAGAGTTTATCTCCAGGCTCAGTGCGAGCTCACAGCCCTGCCCCTGTGGTCAGGGTGCTGTTGGGGTCTCCGTCAGAGTGTCTCTTCAGCACTAACCACAGAAGTCAGGGTGCAAGTGAGACTGCTGGTTGCCGAGGTAAATTCTGCAGGAAGCTCATGGTTGCCCGAAGCTGACTGTGGGAGGGAATGTGTTCCACTTGGTGATCACAGTTTTCTCGTCTTTGCTCTTCTTTCACTTTCTCTTTCCTTCTTTCTTATTCTTTCTCTGCTGGGAATTGAATCCATGAGATTCTGAGCTACAGCCAGCCTTTAATTTTTTTTAAAGGTCAGATGCAGTGGTGCCTACCTGTAATTTCATTACTCTGGGATGCTAAGGCAGGAAGATCACAAGTTAGAGCTAAGGCTGGGTAACTTAGTGCCTTAGTGAGAACTTGTCTCAAGATACATAATTAAAAAGAGCTGGGAGATAGCCCAGCATAAAGGCCCTGGGTCCAATCCACAATACCAGAAAATATGCAGAAACAACCACAGGGCTGGGGCGTAGCTCGGTGATTGGAGCCCTTGCCTAGGAAGCATGAGACACTGGGTTCCATCTCGCAGAACTACATGAAAGATGGGTGTGATGAGATACCTCTGTAATCCTAGCACTGGGGAGGCCGAGGCAGATTGCTATGAGTTCTGGGCCAGCCTGGGCTACACAGTGAGTTCAGGATCAGCCTGGGCTACAGAGTGAGTCCGTCTCAAAAACAAAAACAAAAAACAAACAAAAATCAATTAGAATAACCCCTTGCTAATTTGCCCAGGCTGACCTCAAATTTATGATCCTCTTGCCCAGCTTCCCAGGTACATAGGATTACGGATATATGCCCCAAGTTCACTCTCTTAGAATCCCCAAACCCATAGGACAGGAGACCCTGGAAGCGTGCTGTGGCTGAGTCTGTTCACACAAAGGAGGGAAAATCTGTGGCTTCTGAAGCTGGGCTACAGAATGTCATTCATTGCAGAGGCAGCAGCATGGGGCATTAAATATAGGAAGATACGTATGGGGTCAATAAAAATCTAATTGGAAAATATGATTACAGTTGCTAACCACGTATGTGTCCATCCAGTTCTCTGGAAATGATTTCAGCACCAGGGGTACCTTCTCCCAGTGGTCAGCTTTTGCCTCAAATGTTCTTTCTAACAAGCCTATGTCCTCTGGCATCCTAGAGAAAGAGGCGTGGCCTTTCTTAGGGCTAAAGAAGCCCACAGGTGTGGGATGTTCTTGGTTCAGTGACCCACGCTACAATACCACCCTCAAGTATAGAAAATGAATTAGAGAAAAGGCCCAAACTAGAAACAAATAGGAACATTTTGTGAATCAGTCCCTGGGGATGTGTGTGTGCATTTTCAAAGAGCGGCCATTTACCATATACTACTGAAAAGTAGCTTATGAAACTATGAAGAAATGACAAAAATTACGAGATCAAAAGAGAAATGTTATTCTTGGAAAAGACAGCTAAAGCCAATGCTAAAAAAAAAAAAACAAAAACAAAAAACCACGTTTTAGATAGCTATGGTGTTACTGCCATCTGCTGTTTAAAATATAAATTGCAGATGTCTAATTGTTGTGAATGTTTAATATTCTTTTAAAACCTGACATTTCATGGCAAGGACCATGAGATTTATGTTGACTTCACCATTTCAAACTATCCAAATCTTCCTATGTATTAATGATAAGAGGGCTAAGGTCTTTCCATAGATCTTACATTGAATTATCACAACATTTCTAATAGGTAGTTTTTTTTTTTTTAATCTCTAGATGAATGGAGAAGAGTTTGAGAGCTGGTAAATAATTTAAAGCTGAGAATATGTAGATGTGAGAGCCAAGGCTAGTGCTCGGCTGTCTGATTAAGATCATCCTCACAGCCTAAATTGCACCCTGAGTGACCACCATGTTGTGCACTGCTGTCTCCCTTCTTGGAGACCTCTCAGAAGTCATCTGTGTCATCAGTTCAGCCTCAGCTTGCTGTCTTTGTAAGGACTCATCCCAGCCAGGTTCAGTGGCATGCACCTCTAGTCCTAGGACTCTGGGAGGCGGAGACAGGAGGATTGCAAATATGAGCCCAACTTGGGCAACTTAGTGACTTAACAAGACCCTGTTTCAAAATAAAACACAAAAAAGGGCGAGGGTGACAGCTCAGCACAGGATCCTTGAGTGCAGTACCTAGATGGGATCCATCTAGCGGAGTGGGTTAGGAAACACTGTTAGACCCAAGATGATCTGGAAGTTATTTGGGGTGTTTTTTCTGATTTTAGTATAAAATTCTTACCATGTTTCAGGCCTTTGTGTACCACTATGCTAATTTGCATGCTGATAGTAGGTTTACTTAAATATTTTCAGAGTACCTCTCTCTCTCTCTCTCTCCCCCCCCCCTCTCTCTCTCTTTCTTTTTGTGAGATAGGGTCTCACTCTGTAGTCTAAGGCTGGTAGGGACCTCACTGTGTAGCCCAGACTGGCCTTGAACTCATAGCAATGCCTCCTGAGTTCTGAGATTATAGGCATGTGCCGATATGTCCTTCTTATGTGGTGCCAGATAATCAAACCTAGGGCTGTGTGCTTGCTAGGCAACTACTTGAACTGCTGAGCTATGCCCTCAGCCCTCAAATGGTTTTCAAAGGTACTCCCTTAGACTGAAAATTATCTTACTAGTTTATCTCTTCTGGAAAGGATGAAAATGGCTTATTGTTCCTAATTTTTTTTGTTTACCTGGTTTGCTGTCTTAACTTTTTTCTTTCTTTCTTTCTTTCTTTCTTTCTTTCCTTTTTTCTTTTTTCTTTTTTCTTTCTTTCTTTCTTTTTTTGGAAATGGTTTTGCTCTGTAGCCCAGGCTTGTCCTTAACTCACTGTGCAGCCCAGGCTGGTCTTGGACTCATGGCAATCCTGTCTCAGCCTCCCAAGTGCTGGGATTACAGGTGTGTGCCACCACGCTTGGCTCATGTGGTGCTGGGGAATAAAAACTCGGGTACTTAGTGCTTGACTTAGCACTTGTTAGGCAAGTGCTTTAACTGTGGAGCCATTCCTCCAGCTCTGATTTGAAAACACACCACAGAGTAGATGAAGGGGTGGGAAAGTACAGATACAGAGCTGAAGGTACTGAGGCAGAGATGTAACCCGAAAAAGGAGACACAAACCAAGAGCCAAAAGGCAGTGTGGGGGACGGGGGGCAGGAAAGAGCAACCTTGGCCAGTTATTGGAAAAGCTGCCCTGAGCCTCCTGGGAGCTGTGCAGGCAGTTGGTCCTCTGGTGGCAAGGGCAGTTAGAGACCCTTGGTCAGGCACTCCGTGGCCTCATATGTTGCTAGGGGAACACCTCTGAGAACTAGTGAGTTAGCACCAGATGTTAGATTGAAGTCCAACCGATTCAACCGAATAGACTTATCCAGGTCTTTGATGTAAAAATCACCCACTGGGTGTATGCCACTGGACAATAATCTGCCTCAACTTATCTCCTCCACTTTCCTCTGGATTTGGCATTGACAGAACTTAATAAGGCCCTGAATAGTTGAAGACTTCATTTGCTGAACCCCAATCTGATCAAGCGTGTTGTATCCAATATATATAGTTGATTTACCCAGTGACAGCTTTAGATTGGTATCCAAAGTCATGCAATTGATTTTATTTATTTATTTATGAGACAGGAGGGTTTTACTCTGTAGCTGAAAAGTTGGACTGAAGGGTCCAACTTCTCACCTTCTCACAGGCTTGTTGAGTGTGTGTGTGTGTGTGTAATTTTTTTCCTTTCTAAAAACTGTGATAAATAAAACCATAACATTAAATTTACCATCTATTGCGGTTTGAATCTGGAATGTCCCCCCAAAGTCTCATGTATTTATATGTGATGGATTGTCTATGGAACCATGTGCTGTTGGAAGATTGGGGCCTGGTCTGGAGGGGTGGATTTCAGGCATGTGGATTAGATTACAGGCATGTGGTAGGAGCTTAAACCTGGAAGAGGTGGAACACTGAGGCTGGACCCAGAAGGGTTGAACCGCTGGGATGGGACATGCAAGGATGTAGATTGCTTTCTGCTTCCCTTCCCAGGGACTTGACTTGGCTTCCTGTTTGCAGTGCTGTGCGAAGCCACCTCTACCTCTGCCTCTGACAAGTGCTTTCACTCTTGCTGGCTACCTGAGAATGGACTGTGACCTCCTGAAACTGTGAGTTAAAATGAAATTTTTCCTCCTCTAAATTGTGCATGTCCAGTTTGAGTCACAGTAACAGAAAAGTAACCAAAATAGTAACCACCTCTCTACTTTCTGTTTCTATTATTTTGATTAGTTTAGGTATTTCATATGAGGGGAATTCTAAAAGATGTGGCCTTTTGTGACTGGCATATTTTTCTCAGCATAACATCCTGGTGTTTATCTGAGTCATACGTATGTTATAGGATTTTCTTCAATATTAAATTGGTTCAATATGCCATTGTATAGGTATACTACTTTTTGCTTACCCGTTCATCAGTTGGTGGATGTTTTTCTTGTTCTTCTTGGCCTATGTGAATAATGGTGAATTGTCCACGAGCGGCTGCTGCTTACTTTTTAAAAACCAAAACTGAGGCCTGGAGGAATTACACAGTGATTAAAGCACTTGCCTTGCAAGTGCAAGGCCCTGAGTTTGATTCTCTATTATTACATAAAGCTGGACATGGTGTAGCACGCCTGTAATACCAGTACTTGGGAGACCGAGGCAGAAGGATTGTCTTGAGTCCAAGGCCAGCCTGGGCGACAGAGCAAGACCCTGTCTCAAAAAACAACAAACAAACAAACAAACAAAAAACCAAAGTTGCCCCTGTGACTAGAGATGTAGCACACTAGAGAGTGTTGGTGGAAACTGAGGCAGAGAGTAGGCAAGTAGTGGGTTAAGTGTCTCAAGAAGTGGATTGCATGAGAGACTTCTTGGCTTACCTGACTCACAAAACAAAAAACAATTTTTCTTTTAGCACAGCCTTTTGTATTTTTATAGAAAAGCACTATCTATGTCTGGTCCTGCTGCTAAAATAATGGGGAATTGTAGCCAATAGAAATGCATTGCTCACTGTTCTGGAGGCTGCGAGCCCAGGTCAAGGGGGCAGCAGACTCAGCATCTCATGAGGGCTTCCTCTCTGGTTCCAAGATGGCGTCTCCTTGCCAGTGTTGTCACATGGTAGAAAGGGCCAGGAGTCCTCTAGACTCTGTTTCATAATGGTACAAACCCCATTCATGGAGGTGGAGGCCTCTGACTTAATCCATATCCAAAAGTTCCACCTCTTAATAGTATGACTTTGGGAATTAGACTCAGGCATCTGAGAAGAGGAGAGCTCGTGCCTTTGTGCGTGCATGCATGTGTATGCATGTGTGTGTGCATGTGAGTAACTTTCAACCTGTAGTAGGAAATCTTGCACCAAGAGTTAGATTTCTTCACTGATCCAACCACGTCAATAGCTCAGATCTGCAGTGTCTGCATACATCATCCAAAGATTTTGTTGGAATCATGATATCTCTTCTGCCATGGAAACAGGGCGTTCTGCACCGCACCCCAGCCCCGCCACCACCGCCATCACTAATGGGAGGTAAAGCACACACTTCAAGCTCTGGACTCTGAGGACTTTAGTCCTACCCCATGTTTTTAAACTTGAGTACATCACTGAAATTCTGTAAATCTCAGCTTTCATGTTCTAAATAAGGATGACAACACAGACTTTACAACTTTTTGGTGAGGCTTAATGAGAGGAATTGTAAATTTTAAGATAAATTTTAAGAAAGTGTGATATAAATATTGACTACATTAGTTTTAATGAATATCATAGAATAACATTTCTAGCAAAATTATGTCTCAATTTGCATTTTAGCAGCTTCCTTTCTCTTTATGACATGAGGGAAAGTAAATCCCCCCCCCCCCTTTTGTTTTTGGTCAGATCTCTTTAATGGACCTGAAGGACAGATTCTCCCCTGTCTCTCCAGTGTAACTATGCCCATGTCTTCCATGGGCTTTATAGCTATTATGAGTTGGTAATGGTCACTCTCTATTTATTAGCTAACTAATGAGAAGATTTGTGGTGTGTGTATTTTATGCCACTATACTATGCCATAGATCAACCATATAATACTAATCTGTTAAAAGGAACCTTCTTGTCCCTGTTGAGTCCATTTCTTGCTTGTACGAGTCCCTTTGATTAAAACTTTTTCCTAACACCAAGATGGGATGTTCTCCCTTAGGAATAAGTATTTCTTCCATTAACTACAATAGTGCAAAGTCTAATCATTCCAGTTTCTGATAGAACAATTCTCTTGGCTGGAAAAAAATGTGTCATTTCAGGAGTGTCATGGCTTGGGCAAGAGAAATGTTAATACTTAAGAGTCCCAGATTCATGCAGAACCTTTCAGGCAGTGCTGAGGGTTCTGGTGGAGGAAATCTGGAGAAAGAACCAAGGTGCACTCTGTTGGTCCCCCTGCTCCTACTGCATTTTACAGCTCCCTACTGGGTTTCTTACCTGCCCTAGACACCTCGTCCCCCTCTTCTTCCATGAGAGAAGGGGTATATTTCACTTGAGTTGCATCTGCGGTTTTCCTGAAGTAAGACTACCAAGCAAATAGTTGTGATAAAAAGTGAAGCGGTTGAGGGTGAAGAGTCCATTTATAAACTGTCACCAGTAACAGGAAGAGCTGTGGGGTCTTCTGAATCGTGAGGTGAGGTCAGTACAAGATAGTAGTGTGCTTAGAAGTTACCCTGCTGGCCACCTCTGCTAAAATCCGGCGATGGGGAAGAAAAGAGGGCCTCATCCCAGAGGAATGGTGGAGTGGAGCTCTGATCAAAGACGGGAAGCCACCTACCTGCTCGGCTGAACTGAGATACACTGCATGTCTCTGGTGCTGTTCTGTGACCTCTTACAATACCATGACAGGGATTCTTGGGATTCTGGGGATTCTTGAGTCATTTCAAGTATTGGCCAGGAAGGGATTAGATGGTGGTTAAGCTTCATTGTGTCAACCTGATTAGCTTGGGTGCTACCAAGGGGACTAGTAAAGGGGTGTATCTGAGTGGGCCACAAGGTGTGACCTTGGATACTCTATCTGGTCCCTTGCCCCTTCCTCTGTCACAGTGTTTCCCTGCTCTGCTTCCTGGTCCCCGTGAGCTAGGCAGCTTTGCCCTGCCATACCCTTCTTCCACAACAGTTCTGCCATGGAGCCAGCCTATCATGAGCTGCATGTCTGGAAACCACAAGCCAAATTAAACCTCTTTAAGTTATGGGTGTTGGGTATTGTGTCTCAGGGATGAGAAAGTGACTAATAAAAGCTAAAATGTGACTTGAGGAAGGGTTATTACAAATGGAGCAAGCCTGGCCTCACCCACCTCTCTCTGCTTCCTAATTTGAGATGTGGCACTTCCTCTTGCAAAGGCTATGCCATCTTTTGTGGGCCCTTGTCAAAACTTACACTGTACTGTTTGAACTCTGAGCCTCCAAAACTGAACTAAATAAAAACCTTTATAAATTTAGCCTATGTCAGGTCTTTCTGTAAAGAGGCAAAAAGCTAATATAGAAAGTTGGTACTAGCTATTGGGGCCATTACCATGACTACCTGAAAATGTGTATGTAGGGCTGGAGTAGGTTAATGGGAAGAAGTTGGGAGGGTTTGGAGCTGCTGTGTAAAAAAGCCTAGAACATTGTAAGTAGAATGTTGCAGACAATACTGGTTAAGGTGAAGAAATGAGGAACTAGTCTCAAATGAAAAGAAGGACTATATTGGAACTTGGACCAAAAGCAATGTCCCCTACACGTGACAAGTGTGCTGGATGCGTGTGTTCATGCCCCAGACTTGGTGGAAGGCTGAACTTAAGAATGAGAATCTAGGCATGGTGGTATTCACCTGTGATCCCAGAACTTCGGGAGATGAGGCAGGATCATTGCATGTTTCATATCAGCCTGGGCAAGGTAGTGAGACCCTGTGAATAAACAAGCAAACAAATGGTTGGGATGTGGCTAGGTGGTAGAGTGCTCCCAGGTTTGCTCTCCAGCACCACCAAATACCAATCAGTCAGTGATCAATAAGATGGGCTAGTGTATTTGGCAGAAGCAATTTCAAAACAAATGAGATTTCAGTTTGAAGCATGGGAATCATGCTTTTTAAGTCATATTTGTAGTGAGTTCAGAACCCTAAGAAAGTAGAGTGGAAAGATTTGGAAAATCTGCATCTAGATCAGGAAAGAGACAAAAAGCATGTCAGGATATGGTGGGGGCAGAGAGTGGTGGTACAGCTCCTGCTGAGAGTTGAGAGCAGACCAAAGAAGCCAACGTGCCAGTGCCAGGACAGTAAGAAAGAGGCCTCTCTTTAAGTTATGGCCATCTTTCCCATTGCAGCCCCAGAGGCCTCAAAGTACAGATTTGTTTCAGAAAGCTTCCGGGGTAGAAGTGTTTCATGAAAGAGCACTATGGTGCCCTGCATGCCCAGGGCACCTCGGGATTCTACTTGTAGGCAAAGTACTCCAAGGCTGCACTGAGGATGAAGCGAGCAGGCCCAGGGCAGCCCTTGCCAGCTGAAGACTTGATGCTGTTCACTTGATGCTGGTTTTGCAGGTGTGCAGATACAAGAATCGTGGAGTCATGGTGGCAGTAGAGGCCAGGAAATGTTCTGGAGGGTTGAAGCTCCTGTAGGGAACCCCAGAGCCCCATATCTGTGGCCTGAACTGCAGGGGAAAAAAGAAATCAGAGATGTACGGGAACCAGCAATATATGATGCCTGCCCAGGAAAGCCACCAATATATCAGCTCAAGTGCAGCCCATGGGAGTAAATTGTGGACCAGTAAAGCTGCGGGGGCAGGGCTGCCCAGGATGTTGGAAGCCCACCCTCCTCCACAGTGTGCCGTGGTGCTGGACTTGGAGTTGTGGGATTTAACATTTGTCCTGCCGGGTTTGAGTCTTGTGCTGGGATGAGTACACCTTCCTACTTGCTTATTCTTCCTGTTTGGAATAAGAATATCTGTGCTTGTTCCCCACTGCATCTTGGAAGTCTGCAACTTGTTTTTTATAGGGTGAATAGGTTTGCTTGAGTCTTAAAGAAGAGAGAGTGTGGATTTTTGAGTAATGCAGGGACATTTATGATGTTGGGATTATTAGAGATGAAATGAATGCATTTTACCTTGTGAAATGGATGTAAACCTTTTGGGCCAGGCTGGCATGCCATGGTGTGGACATAGTTTCACTATCTTCCAAAGGTCCTTGTGCTGGAGATGTGGTCCCCAGGGAGGCAGTATTAGGAGATGGTGGCAGCTTCACGAGGTGGGTATAGCCAGGAGTCACTGGGTGTCCTGCTTTCCAAAGGGATCAGGGTTGTTCTCTTGAGACGGTTATTGTAAAAGGAGGAAACCTAGTTCCACCCGATTCTGTCTGCTTTCTGCCTCACCATGGGGTTCTTTCTTTGTACATATACTCTCTGTCCATCCTGGGGCCTGTGCCAGAGCTGCCCAGTGCCTTTTAGATGACCAGATTCCAGTACTGTGAGATAAATAGACCTCTTTTCTTTACAAAATTAGTTGCCTCAGGTATTTCATTTTAATTTTGAAAAGCTGTCTAA
Organism: Ctenodactylus gundi; assembly: GCA_004027205.1. Taxonomy (NCBI): domain Eukaryota; kingdom Metazoa; phylum Chordata; class Mammalia; order Rodentia; family Ctenodactylidae; genus Ctenodactylus; species Ctenodactylus gundi. Next base: position 369,155 of record PVKB01001297.1, read on the forward strand.
ATTTAAAAATTTAAATGCACAGCACTGTATTTTCAGCTGTAGGCACAAGTTTGTACGGGAGCTCTCTAGTATCATGTGAAACTAACATTTTTCCCACTGAACAACTTCCTGTTACTTCTTGCCTCTATTCCCTGGTATGCACGACTCTATTTTCTGCCTCCATAGGTTCGACTGTTGAGTTCCCTTATATAAATGGAATCATGCAATGTTTGTTTCTCTGTGAAAAACTTACTTTGCTTAATATAGTCCATGTGAATTTATGTTGTTGCACAGGGCAAATGGCCTTCTTTAAAGGCTGAATAACATATGCTTGTATGTATATATCATCCTTTATTCTGCATTTCATCTATCAGGAGACATTGGAGCTGTTCCCATATCATGACTGTTGTGAATAGTGTTGCAATGAATGCAAATGTGCAGGCATCTCTTTGAGGCTCCGAGTTCAGTTCTTCTGGTTAAAGCTCCCGAACTGAGATGGCTGGATTGTCTAGGCTTATAGTTTAGATTAAACACACTCCCGCATCTCTGCCAAAGTCTCATGTGTTTGGAGGTGGGGCTTTTGGAAGGTGATTGGATCAGTAGATTACTGTACTGATGAGTTACTAGTTGGGTGTCCTTTTGGGAAGTGGAGCCTTATTGGAAGACATGGATCACTGGGGATGGACTTTAAGAAAAACAAAAGGTTTCTTCTTGTCCCCAGACTCTTCTCATCGTTCTGTGTCCTGGCTGCCACAGAGTGAGCAGCTTTCCCCTGCTGTGCCCTTCCACCATGACATTTTTGCCTTGGAGTCAACCAGCCATTGACTCAACCCACTAAAACCATGAGCCAAGCTAAGTCTCCCCTCATTTAAGTTGTGAGTATTATGTATTACTATTACATGTGGTAATGCAACTAGACAGACCTTCATGTTCTTAGATCCTCAACCACTTTACTTCATTTTTAAGCCCCTGCTGTCCTCTCCATTTGCATGCTGTATATTTCAAGAATGTTTTTCACTCCTGCTCCAGAGTGGTTTCATTATCTTTCTGTGTCCTTGAATATTATTAGTGCTCTATTGGTCTTACTTTCCTCTCGAGTGATATTATTTAGGGATTTACCCTCCTAATGGAAGATATTCCTCCTCTAAAAGGAATTCAGGACCTGTGCTAAAATTATGATCATTTTCCTTCACTCTGTTCTGAGTTAATGCATGGTGGAGAGAGACTGGAAGGAAAAACAATGTCTGTAAAATGCATGCAGTTGCATTACTAGATCATGAAATTTCATTTCTCTCCTTATAAATATTTATTAAAATGTATTTCTGCTATAATTAGAAAAACATAATAAAGAGCCATTTTTCCTAAAAATGGTGAATATGTTATATACATTAAATTCTCCTTTCCTTTCTAATTTTCTGTAGCTAAAAACCAGAAAAACAAAATAATAGTAGCTAACATTTACTCAGTGCTTACTACCTGCTAGGCAATTCACTAGACATATACATACATACAATAACTTAATCACTTCTGAAGACAACCCTATAGGCTAGGCACCAGTTTTATTATTTTTATTTTATAAGTAAGGAGACTAAAGCACAGCAAGCTTTAGGTATTTGTGTAGCCTCACCAATTAATAAGACAATAACCAGTTGGGGTGCTTGCAGAAGAATTACATGAGAGGAGAATAAAGAAAAAAAACCTGAAATCAACACTTACAGTAGTACTCACTGTTTCAAGTGCTCGCTAGATAGTAATATCATTTAATACTATTCAGTTCTCACCCGATCCCTGTGTCGCAGTTACTAACACAGTCCTTGTTTGTGGGTGAATAAAGGAAGGTTTAGTAACTTCCCAAAGTTCACGCGGGCACTAAGCAGCAAGGCTAGGATCTGCATCTCAGCAGCTGGGGTCTAGTTTGATTTTCCTAGACATTATACTCTTAAATAGTAACATATGGTTGAGAATGTGGCTTTGGGGTAGAACATTTGCCTATCATGTGCGTGAGGTCCTGGATCACATCCCTAGTGCACCCTGCCAATTAAACATTAACATGCATGACATGAGCTTAAATTGTAAAGTTACCAAGTTTGTCCTGTTGAGCTGGGGGTTCTGGCAAAGATGACCAGTATCAGGGACGGAGAGCCTGGTGAATATTCTGCATCTGCTTGGTCCTGATGTGTATTCGGGTGGTGGAATTGAGTTTCTATGGAATCTAGCTGGGCACATCCATTCACAGCAGGGCAGTAGGACTCCTAGGAAGGCAGGGGTTGAATTACAGCGACCTAAAATTAGAGTGAGACCCTTGCCTGGAAAGTAAACACCAGGATGCTTATTCAAAAAGCAAAGCCTGGATGTGTTAGGCTCTCCTGAGAGATGCCATCGTTATGAAAGGCCTGATCCCAGCTGGCTTCCTGTGCACCGCACAGCCTGATGATGTTGACAGGTCACATAAGTTTGCACTAATGGGCTCGTGTTTTATTTATTCAGGTGCTGATTTGACATCACCCAGCCCCAGTGAATCTATGTATTTGGAAATAACTGGGGCCCCTTCCTCTATACTGTGATATTATCTCCAAAAATGAAGGAAATGAAACACAGGAAGAGCCTGGAGTCCCTGCAGATAGTGTTCATAGTTTACAATAAAATTCAAATACTAGGAAAAGCATTAGGCAGCACTTAAAACTCAAATCAATGGTGTCTTAACATGATATACTGCAAGGGCATTTCTGGCACTGAAAGTTTCTCTTTAAGCAACACTTCCACATAGCACCATCTAAATAATGTAACAGCATATGGACTCTTTCTACATCAAGGATGAAATTATGTATTTCTCCCATGACACATAGGATACTAAAAAATCCCAACATTTTCTCAAGTAAAAAATGCAGGGTAAATTAAAATAGTGGCTAAGGAAAAGTCTCTTGTACTTTCTTTTCTTATTTTTTAAAGAAATAATTTTTATTATTGAAGTAAAACATACAAAGAAGAGTAAATAAAACAGGCACAGCACATTTCTGCACATCCGTGTAACTACCACGTAGACAGAACAAAGAAATCAGGATCCAACAATGTTCTCAAAACCTTCATGCCCCTTTTGTCAAAGTTAATCTTGATCTTGACTTAATTTAAAAAAATTTAAAATCCAGCATAGATCCCTAAACCACATAAAGTATATTTATATGATTTAAAATTATTACATAATTAACTCCAGATCACCCAGGTTGCCTTAGTGATTTGTTCACTGCAGGGACACCCGCAATTTAAGGGAGTTGTCTCAGTTACTTTCTCGTTGCTGTTGACAGAATCCCTGGCATCTACAACTTAAGGGAGGAAAGATTTATTTAGCTCACAGTTATAGAAGGTTTCACACAGTCCATTCATGGGGGCAGCTGGCAGTGGTGAAGGCACATGGCAGGAGCTGGAGAGCTGCTCATATGACTAGCCAGAAACCAAGTCAAGAGGGGCAAGAGGTGTCTGGAGACTCAGGCCAGGCCAGAGCCTTCCTGGGAAGAAGCTGGAACAATGTTTCTTCTTCCTTTCTTTACTCAGTTCAAGCTGCATTGGGCTCCCTACATCCAGAGGTAGGTGCCCCTCACTCACTTTCTGGCTTGCAGATTAACAACACACACCTGAAAGCTCTCCCTTGGGTCACCTGCATCCTCAACAAGTTGATACAGTCCTTTCAGGTCAAACCCCAGGCATCAGCCTCTTCCAGCCAGGCCCTATCTCTCAGTAGAAGGTTGCACAGTCATCTCACTACATCCAAATGCATGAGGCCTTTGGGGGACACTCCAGATCTGAAGCCATAGCAAGGAGGAAAGGTTTATTTTAGCTGACAGTGGTAAATGGCTTCTGTCCGTTCGTGTGCTGTTGGCAATGGTGGAAGCACATGGCAAGGGCTTAGCAGAGGAAAGCTGTTCGCAGCATGGCGACAGGAAACAGAGTGAGTGAGGAGCTAGCATATACTCTTCCTGGTCAAGCCTCAGTGATCTGTCTATTCTAGATCAAGACCCAGTTATTCATGGTCAAACCCAGGCATCCAACCATTCCTGGTCAAGCCTCACACATCGCCCTTTCCAGCCAGGGTTCACCTCTTAACGGCACATAGGATCCATAATTTTCCATGACATCCAAATACATGAGGCTTTTGGGTGACACTCCAGACCCAAACCGTAAAAGAAATCATGGGGTAAAACTGGACCAGCCATGGCGGTTATGGACTAAACTGCATCTCTCTCAGATCCATATGTTGAATGCCTAATTGGCAATAGCACTGCATTTGGAGATAGAGCCTTAAAAAAGGTGAGGATTAAACGAGGTTGTCAGGGTGAGGTCCTGACCCGTTGTGACTGGTGTTCCTATGTGAAGGGAGCATCATTTCCAGGAGACAGAGTGTGTGAAGAAGCAACCAGAAAGCGACAGTCCACAAGCCGCAGAGGGAGCCTTCAAGATATGTAGGTGCACAAAATGCTCAGCTTCATTGTAAACCTTAAATTTTGCACTTATACATATCAATAAAATGGGGGGGGGGGGAGGAATGTGCTCTGCTGATGCCTTCAAATGGGATTTCAAGCCTCCAGAATTGTACTGAAGGAAATATCTCTTGCAAAACCATCTAGTCTATGGTGCTTAGCCTGGCAGCCCTAGCAGGCAAACCCAACCTCTTAGAACTTGACCACATGCCCTATCTTAGCATGAAATCTCCCCCCACATCCCTCCATAGGTAATCTAAATCCACGTTATAGATAAGTGCTTTAACCACTGAGTTTGCATCACCCCTCAACCTAAATTCAGATTATATAAAAGCCATTGTCTCATTTTACTATATATAATTTCGCCACTAGCCTGTGTAATTTCTAACAGTAAAGTTTAGTTTCTGCCTGCTTTTTCCAAAATATGTTATTTCAGCCTCTTTGAAAGAGAAAGGTTTCATTTCTGGGAGTTATTATAGTTTATTTGAACATTGCATTGGTTAAAGAAACTGCATCTTTGTCCTGGGAATGCTTCCCACCAGGAAGTAATCCAGTCAAAAATTTTGAATTTACAGATTCAGGATTGAGTCAGAAAGTCAAGTCAATAGAACCAAATGCCTAATTTATAGGAAATTCAGAGGCTGGAGCACATTAGTTACCTATGCGACTGTGATTAGGGGTGGAGTGCTTAAAGTGTCATTCCCATCTTGCTGCTTCTGGGGTTGTTTTTGGAAATTTTTTGAGTTTTCAGAAGTTTGGGGTTGTTTGAGATGAGCTCAACTTGAATCTGTAGAATTTTCTTTTGCCAAATGTAGACATCGTCACTCATTATGTCTTTGAGTCTTTTTGTTTCCCGCTAGCCCTTTGGCTCCTCTGATTCTGTACTGAGGATTGAACCCAGGACTTTTGTACTAAGCGTCATCCTCAGCCTTTTTTAGAAAACATATATTTTATTTTGAGACAGAGTCTTGCTTCAAGATGGCCAGTCAGGACTTGCTATTTTTTGAGATGGTCTTTTTATGTAGTCCAGGCCAGCACCGAAGTCACTATGTAGCCTAATCCGAGCTAGAATTCACAACAATCCACCTACCTCAGCCTCTGAAGTGCTAGAATTACAGGCATGCACCACCACACCAACTTCATGTGGTCCTGGGGAATTGAACCCAGATCTTTGGCTTGCTAAGCAAGTGCTTTAACCACTGAGCTACACCCATAGCTATCTGCCTACCTCAGATTTACTGAGTGCTGGTATTACAGACATGTGTCTTTACACCCACTTTATTCTAGGATTCTACTGATGTGAATTGTTACATGTTTTGGCTTTTTTTCTCCAGATGCCTTAGTATCTGTTCTTCTTTTCCATTCTGTTGTCTCTTTGTTCCTCAAACTGAGGAATTTCTGTTGTTCCTGCTGCTCTGCCATTGATCCTTTACTTTGTTCCCTCCGTCCTAGAATTGAAACCATTCAGTGAATTCCTTATTTTGGTGGTTGTATGTTTCAGTTCTGAAATTTCCAGTTGAAAATTGAGGAAAGAAATATGTAGACGAACCTCTACAAATGGAAAAAAAAGTGAAGGTATTTCTGACTTGTGAATTTTCACCAAAAAGGTGACCTCAGCAGAGGAAGATTTCAGAGATCCAGAGAAATAGTATGTCAAGCCATTACAATTAAAATTTTTTGTTAATGAGATGTGTGATTTATATATACAAGCATGCACATGTCTGGGTAGATGAACATACTTGTGACTCTGTGTGTATTAGCATTCTCCAGAGAAACAGAGCCAATAGACTGATTATTGTAAGAAATTGGGTCACACAATTCTAAAAGCTGATAGGTCCCAAACCTGTGGTTAGCAAATTAGGGGCCCAGGAAAGCCAATGGTGTAGTGCCAATAAATAAGTCAGCAAACTCAAGACCTAGGAAGAGACTGTTTCAATTTCAATCCAAAGGCAGGAAGAAACCTGATGTCCTGTTACACAGAATAGAGAAGCGTTTCTTCTTATTCAGACGTTGTGTTCGTTCTTAGGCCTCCAACAAACTGGATGAAGCTGTCCCATTGCTTCGCTCAGTCCACTGATCTTAAGGTTCATTTCCTCCAGGAACACCCTCCAAGACACCCCCAGGAAATGTCCAGGCCCCACCTCTTAACAGCAAATGGTTCCATAAGCATTCTACAACATTCAAATACATGAGGCTTTAGGGAAACATTACAGATCCAAACCATAACATTCTGCCCCTGGCCTCCAAAAGATGAATTTCCACCTTATTATGCAAAAATGCATTTAGCCCTTCCCTAGGTATTGCCAAAGTCTTAACAGTTCCAGCTCTGATAAAAAGTACAAGTTCAGTGTCTCCTCTGAGATACAAGGCAAACTCTTAGTTGTAAGTCCTGATGAAAAGAAAATTTAAATATTTCCCAATGCGCAATGGCACAGAGTAAACATTCTTTGTTCCAAAAGAAAGGAATAGGAGGATAGAAAGCAATCAGACCAAAATAAGTCCTAAAACCAGTAGGGCAAGGATTAAATCCTGTAGTTCTGTGTCCAGCACCTGGGGCAAACTTCATGAGATGTGAGCTCCTAATGCTTTGGGAGACCCCTGCCCCTACAGTGTTGCCTCTGGCTATAGTCTCCTTGGCTACTGTTTTGAGCTACTCTACTCTTAACTTGTGGCCTTTTTCTGAAGACAACCTACATTCCTGGCTTCTCCAAATTTCTGAGGTTTCCACTGCACTTTGATAGCTCCATGCACTGCCGAGTCCCAGGGGTACATTGCTTGGCCTTCAAGTCTTCTTCTGAATTCTGGGTGGAGCTTCCCAATGTTAAAACTCTTGCATCTGCATGCCTGTAAATCCAGCACTATGTGGCTGATGCTGGGGTCTACCACTGGACTGAGCAGTATCCTGGCCCAGTTGGACAACTGCTGCCAAGGCTTCTGCATTCTTACGTGGCTGAACTCTAGGTAGTTGATTTCTGACAAACACTTCTCTCTTTGGCCCTAACATGATGCTCTGTGGTACTTTTCTCAGAGCAAAATCTTTTGCCTCTCCACCCTTTAATTGGTAAAGGGTCTTGCTGATTCCTAAGATACCCTCAAGACATCTTTTTTGTAGTTCTGATTCCAAGTACTTAGCTTCTTCTTAATGCTAATTTCTTTAACAACAATGTGGTCTTCTACCCTACTTTGGAGTCACATTGTTTCTGGTGAAACTGTAAACTTTTTACATCATTTTTCTCCGACTTTTTCCCCCTGATTTTATTGCAGAGGTGGCTAAAAGCAGTAAACAGTATCCACGTGACAACCTGAACATTGACCTTCCTGGAAATTTTCTCTGCCAGATTAAGGAGTCCACTACCCCCAATCTCAGTTTCAGAGAAAGTACCAGGGCAGGGGCAAAATGTTGACACACTTTTTGTCAGAGTGTAGCATGCATGCCTTCTAGACCAATTGCCAAGTAAGCCCTCCTTCCCATCTGGAACCTTTTGAACTTGGTCTTTATAATCTGCACATTCTAGTTTCTGAACTCTGATGAGAAATTTCCCATCAAGTTCAGCTCACAGCATTCTAGGGCTTCTGTGTCCTCTAAATTCAAACCTTTTCTTCTCTCTCCCATAAACCAGTTCTAAAGACTTCCAAACCACATTTCCAGGTAAAGTCACAGCACTGGCCACTCCTGATACCAGTTTCGGTCTTCATTACTTTCTTACTGCTGGGACAGAGTCTAGATGTAGCCTCTAGATGAGACCCATCCACATTATGGAAGACAATCTATTGATTCAAATGTTAATTTTATCCTTACACATCCTCACAAACACTTCCAGAAAAAATATTTGACCAGCTACCAGCTATCTGGGAATCTCCTGGTACAGTCACACACACAAATACACACACACACACACACACACACACATATTATATACACACTATATACACAATTTAATTGTATTTAAAAACTCATATACTATATACCATACATAAACATATATACCCATACGTGCATATATGTATATGTTATAATTGATACAAGCACCACCTGACTAGAATACTTTTATAGAACAGACTATTTGCTCTGCAAGAAAGGGCTTTCAGCACGAAGCAGAATGACATAGATGAATACCTTTATGTGTTCGTGTACAGGAAAGTGATGGTGCACATACGTCAACACTAGGTGGTTCTCAATTAATTGCTTTGTGTCTAATTATCTGATTAATTACAAAATGTACAACTCTAAATAATCAAAATCTCATTTCAGACACATTTACAAACAACAGTTTTTCCTTGGCATGGAGTTTGGGAATCAATGATGTGTCACAAAGTGGGTTTTCATTAAGAAATAAATGTTAGTCACTCTGGGAGCTGGGGGTATGCCCCATGGTGGACTTTAAAAGTCAGGATGTAATTTACTCAGTGAGAGCCATGTGGAAACTATAGTAGACCTCTAATAGAGAGATTATTCTTTCCATTTTATAGGTGGGAAATAAAGCTGTATGATTTTACCTGAGGGTATTCCACAAGGCAGTGGCAGAACTGAGGCTACAACTCAGCAGGCTAGGCAAACATTCCTCTGCAATTCATTAGACTTTCCTGGCTCTGATTTAATGACTTTAACCTAAAGTTCCATGAAAAATCTTGGCTTAGTGCAATCCCTACTGAGACCCTTTCGTAATGCCAATAGAGACGTTTTTCCTGGCCACCTTTTTGTTCTCCTTTCTCTCCTAATAAGCCTTCCTATATCAGTTGCCTTGAAGAGACTCCTCCAAGTTGGATGCAGGCGTTCCAGGTGTGACACAGCTGTTGAAACTCACTGGCTATGGGTTCATAGACCCAAACTTCGACTCCGGCTCCACTCCACTTAGAAAAGGCTGGAACCAGTGTGGCTGTATTTGGGGTATTTGTTAATAACAGTTTTTCTAATTATGAAAGGAATACATTCTCATTACAGGAAATGGGAGAAGCACAGAGAAGATAACAAGAATGACTTACACTCCTCAGACTAGTTCAGCTGTTGACATTTCCTGTTCTCATTTTCTGTGCTTATTTTAAGAATATATTGACAAAAATTAAATGTACAGGCATAATAAAAAATACAGTTAATGTTTAAATTCTTAAAAATATTACACTAAAAGACACATAGCCAAGAATGATGGGATAGATGTGCTTGAAGTGAGGGGAAGGATTTTGAAGAGGATTCATAGTAATATGCCTTTTACTATAATACATTCTTTAATTTAGACATTTACTGTATTTTTGACCTCTCTCTGTACACACAAGATAATGCATTCTTTATATTACATATAAGTGATTGTGATATAACAAGCCCTTTGCTAGACTGTCAGCTGCCCGAGGACGGAAACTTTTTCGTTTTACTCTTCATCATTCAGTTTATCCCACAGCACTGTCTGGCAGTTAGTAGGTGCCCAGGGCGTGTCTGCTGAATGAGCAAGTGAGTGAATAAAACTTCTCAAGAAAAAAATAAAATGTAGCATTTCCCATATTATTATATATTCTCTGGTGGCTTCTCTAAAAATGTTTCATGCAGTAAATTGTATATAAAGTTCCATCTCCATAAATGGCCACAGAGGTGTCCATCTATTGGTCTAACTCTAATCATGCTAAGAATTTCCTTGGGCTCCACCTCATTCAACATCCCCCATAGGTACCTTGATTTGGTCTTTTATGGACGTGAATTATTTTGGCTGTTTCAATTTTGGACGATAGAAAAAAATTATTTTCAAGATTCTGTTCTGAATCTGCCCTGCCCCCTTTCACCATCCCTGTTGCTGCATCCACATCATCCAGTGTTGCGGGATAATGGTTTGTCCCTCTTCGTTGTTGTTGTGTAGTGTTCTACTTCAGAAACAGTGCTGAGTTTCTTTGTTCTCTGTTGACAGCACTGGGATGTTTCCTTCTGGATAGCTGTTGTGATTTGAGCTACTGCGAAGGTTCTTGTATAAGTCTTCTTACGGGCGTATATTTTCATTTCTCTTGGGTACAACATATGTTTTCATTTCTCTTGGGTGCCTAAGAGCTGGATGTATGTTTAGCGTTTGTAGTCAAATTATCCTACAACATGGGTAAGGAAATTGATACTTTCCCAAGTGATGGATGAGAGTCACAGTTTTCTCATATCCTTTCCAAGATGTGATACGCTCAGTCTGTGTAATTGGAAGGGTAAGTGGTTGATATTGTGTTTTTTTGCAAGTTGGCATTTGATGAGGAATGACATTGGGCTCCCTTCATGGTGACTATCTGGATATCCTGTTCACTCTGAAATGCCATTTTCACGACATTACGCCTTTTGACAAATGGATGTTATTTAGTTACAATAAAAAATCTAATTGTCAATTCATTGTTCTTGTAGTTAGTTTTTAGTATTCTGCTTAAGAAAATTTTACCTAATTCCAGATCATATTTAATTCTAGAAGCTTGGTAATTTTACCTTGTTTTCTTTTAGGCTCATGATCCATCACAGCTTAATATTTGTGCGTAGGGTGAGCTAGAGGTCAGAAGTCCGTTTTTCCATGTAATATCCAGTTGCTCCCACTTCATTTGTTGAGAAGATTTTCGTTTTCCCACAGAATGGCCTTGGTGCCCCTGTTGTCTCAGGTGGCTGTATGTGTGCGGTTCTATTTCTGGACTCTTTTTTCCCCCTGTTCTGTTGGTCTGTGTCTATCTTCTAGGCCTTTCAGCATCATTTTTAATGATTGCAGATCTTACAATTTTCCTCAATTGTTAGATTTCTGATTGTATCCCAACTTTCCCTTTTGTGTGCATGACTATGTCTGGAAATAAGACTGTATACAAACCCATGGCTCTTCTCATGGAGTAAAAAACAGAACTATGATTCCTGAATCTGAGGAATGTACATATTTTAAATGTTTTCTATGTATTTTCAGATTATTATAGGAAACTATATCAAATTAAGCTCCTTTTAATTGGGCACCTTTTCATCAGTGTTTATACATTTCTTAAACATTTTATGCCAAGTTTTGATTGGGGTAGTGGCAAAATATTTCTCAAAGCTTTGTTTTTTGTTGGTTTATTTTTGCTTTTTGGCTTACTAATATGTCAAGGTTAGATTTAAAAATATGTATATAGTCAATTAGTCAGTTAGTTTCTACTTTTGTGAATTATAAACTCATGTACTTTCTGTTTTCTACTGAGGTATTTGTATGTGTTGGAAAGAACTCTCTCAAGATTTATGTATTAACTTTAGTTTGTCATATTTATGGAAAATTTTCTAGCTTGCCTTTTTATTTAAACTATTTTTGTATTCTAACTCTTCGGGTTATTTTTACTGTTTGTATTTTAAACCTGTTCTTTTCTGTGTTTTTTAAAAAATTATAAATTTAGTTAGGATTCTTAATTTTTTTTTTTTTTTGAGACAAGGTCTCATCTCTGTAGTCCAGGCTGGTCCTGAACTCACTGTTAAGCTGCAGGCTGATGTTGAACTCATGGCAATCCTCCTGCCTCAATCTCTCAAATGCTGAGTGTTGGGATTACAGATGTGTGCCACCATGCCCAGTTTTATGTGATACTGAGAAATCAGACTTATGGCCTTGTGCTTGCTAGGCATGTGCGGTTAACCACATTCCTCCAGCCTTAAGCCTAGGATTATGATTATAAAATCTCTTTTCATTGCAGGGTGATTAAACATATTCACATATACTTCCTTTTATTTTATTATAAGTTCTAAGAAATCGTAAATTTTGTCATCATTTAGTTTTATTATAATATAATTTTATACTATTATTTTGTACTTTAAAATGTCTATTTTATTTATATTTTTCCTTTATTCTCATTTCTAAGATGATCTTCCATCCTTTTTTCTAAGTCAGCCCTCAGTTTTTCTATTTGTTTTTAAAAAACCCAGATTTTCATGTATACCCTTTTTGTTGTTTAATTAACTTCTCTCATCTTTATTCATTTTCTCTTTATCTTAAGATTTACAGTGAAGACCTTTCGAAAATTTGGTGTCTAGCTCTTCCAGTCATTTTTCAGAACACTTACTTACCTCTAACATTTCTTAAACTTCATATCACAGATTTTATGTGTATTTTTATTTTTAAATTATCATTTTATGTCTTCAATTACTCATTCCTACTTCCCTGTGTGTCTTTTCTGTCCTCTTCTGTTTATTATTTATTTATTTATTTTTGAGGCAAGATCTCTCTCAGTAGTCTGAGCTGGTTCTGATTCACTGTGTAGCACAAGCTAACCTGAAACTCACCGCAATTCTCTTGCCTTAGCCTCCTGCGTGCTAGGGATTACAGGCATGCACCGCCACGCACAGTTTATGTGGTGCTGGGAAACCAAGCCCAGGGCTTTCTAGCCGCTGAGCTACCACCCAGCCCCTCTGCGCTGTTCTGTGAGATCAGCTTTTTTAACTTCCACAGATGAGTGAGGTCATGTGACATCTGGGTTTTTTTCCTCCTCCTGCTTTATTTTTCTTACAAGATGTCCTCCATCCAAGTTGCCACAAACGACAGGAGTGCATTGTGTAGCCAAGTGACACTGCATTCTGTGTATAAGTATCATGGGTTTCTTACCTCCCAGAGTGGCTGCACCTGAGCACATCACACAGCAGCACAGAAGCTCACTCATGGGGAGACTCACCCTGAGTCCAAGCCTTTTGCCCCCAGCCAGGGTAGGAGGCAAGAGGACTCTGAGACACAGTTTTCCTAAAGGTGTTTCATCATGTTGTATGTAGTGGCACATGCTTGTAACCCCAGCCACTGGAGAGGTTAGGCAGGAGGACTGCAAGTTTGAGGCCAACCTGGACAACTTGGGGAGGATATAATAAAAAGACTGGGTCTGTGACTCTTCGGTAGAGTGTATACCTAGCACGCGTAAGGTCTTGGGTTTTGTTCTGGTACTGAAAAAACAAACAAACGAAAAAAGATGTTTTACCAGCTACTTCTGAGCAGACACCAAATATGTGTCATATTGGGTCATTCCATGGTTCTGCTTCCTGGGAACCCAACTCTGCTTTCTTCAGAGCCCTTTGGACTGGCGCACCATCGGTGTGCATTAGACCTCATCCCCAGTCCTCTCCTAAGGCGATTATCCCTCTGAGGTCTGTTGGCCCCTGGAATGACAACAGCCCTTTCAGGTTATTACTCAGCATTCCCTTTGCTAAATGGCTTATAGGTGATGGCTTTGAGTAGCCTGATTAAGTGTGCCATTAGCAATTTCATAGTGCTTCAGTGCTGAAGGGATTTAGCCTGAAGGGATTTAGCCTCCGGGGGGGACTGTCTCTGCCTACACAGATCCGGCAGCTAAGGGGCAGTGCCAGGGAACATAGCATTTCTCTGTCAAAGTGCTGATATAGCCATTTTTTTCTCCTTCAAGCTTTTTGTCAGATTTACGGCAATTACTCTAAAGGTGTGCTCAAGGCACAAGTATTTTCGACGAATATTTTAACTTCATCACTGAAAATTTTTTGATATGCTCAAGAAGCGTGATTGGTTGGGAAAGCCCTTCTTGGAAGTCAGCAGAAATGTCTCTTCTATAGTATTGGGGCAGGAAGTGGAGTCAGGATATGAAAACACCAGGAAGCTGTTGGGGCAATAGAGGAACTAAACACAACAAAGATAGCTATGTCAAAGCACATTGGAAAACTAACAGATATGGGTCATATTGCTCCCCCAAAACCTCAGGCATGCACAAAAACAAAAGTACTTGGACCTCTATCATGTCCAGCCTCCTGTTGAGGTTTGGACCACCACCTCCCCCTCCCTGCCCTTGGGCTTTGAACTGCTAAACAACTTTTGTGGTCAGAAACTCCCCTGCCCAATGGCTGGGCTAAACCAAGTACTCTGTTGGGCCACGACTCCCATCAATCCCCTTCTGTGGCTCCTCCTGTAATCCCAGGACCTTAACAGACCCAGTGCCTGTTCCTGTGGGCATGAACTTTCCTCACTGGCCCACTCCCACCCTGTGGAGTATACTTTTGCTCTCAGTACATCTTCACTCTTGTTATTCTTTCTGAGAGACCTGCTTAATTCTTTGTTCAGGATACCAAGGGTCTGGATATGGGCCGCGTGACCCCCACCTGGTAACTGTATGGCCAACTTAATGCAATCCATTGAGACAGGGTTTGGCGCGAACCACATTACTGTGGACCCATCCCTGAGGAATCAGTGTTCATCTAAGGTCTTATGTGGTGTGACTCTATAGATCCTAAGGTACAGGTGAATGCTGTGTCACCACCGAATGTACAGTTACCACTCAAAAGGTAGCTGAAGTCATTGCAGGGAAAGGACAGACAGAGAGAGGACCTAACATTTGAGTCAGAAATGTTTTTAGCAATCAGGAAAGCAAGAAAGGTCCAGATTCTACAGTCAGAGAGAGGGGCAGATTAGGAACTGGGCAACTTGCTGATTAACATAAGGAGAACCTGGGTTCTGAGAAGCCCCATTAGGCACCTGTGCACAGGGGTGACCACGGAGCCTGAGGACAAAGGTGAAAGATGCTACAGGTGAGATGCTGAGGCTGTCACATCTTCCTGGGACATTGCTCCATTCTACCACGGATGTGACAAGTGTTTGAAATGCATATTAACCCTTCTCTTTGATTATATATATGTCACTTGAGTCCTGCTTCACCGTTTCCAGCATGGAGGCCTCCCTGCCATTTGACAGAGGTGGTTCAGAGCCACCTGTCATTATGAGTACTAAGATCAACACATACTCACCCCCCCCCAACCTTCCCTTGAACCTTTGAGAATACCATACTGTGTTCTTGACATTGACCAAGGCCAGTGACTCAGAGGAGCAAGGGCTGCAGATGATTACGGTGGTAGGAACAGTGACAGTACCACTGTGTCCCCAGAGTCATGGTGGCTGCAAGGCTGATGGTATTGCTGTATTCAGCACCATCCAGCTTCTTTGGCAGCAGCTAAATGGCACAACCTGTGGTCGGTACTGCTGGGGTCGTGAGGGCAGGTAGGAGAAGGCTGTCAGTTTGGAGTTGGGAGCCAGTTCTGTGTGGCACTTTAGGTGCTGTTCTGGTCTTGCTATCCAAATCTTTCAATTCTGTGAACTCCCCGTTAACTTACTACCCAGCTTTGCTTTCTGATGCTTGCTACTTAGAATCCCACCTGAAGTGTTATGTTCTAGGTAGCAAAAAAACTAAAGCAATTATGAGAAGCAGCTCACAGAAGGTCACCTGTCCAAACAAGGGTTGGGCGTGGGATGCACGGAGGACAGAAACACGAGGCCTTAATTATCGTTTTGCAAAAAGAAGTGACCTGTCCACGTGCAGGTAGAGAAAGCACATGTCAAATATGGTGGGTAGAGATTTTAAATCCGTAAATCACAAGTCCCTCCCTTTCCCTTGCCATTTTCTTATTGGCAGGATGCACCATCTTCCTGATAAGATGTAAGGTAATGGCTCAGGGTCAAGCTGGTCACTGTCGCATGACCTTTTTATCCTTCCACCTCTCTTCTTGCTCTTTGTCTAGTCACCTGGTCAGGTAAAAACGGGAAATCTAAAGATTTGCTATCTTCATCTGAAAAATGTGCCACTGCTACCACTAGGTGGCGCTTAAACAATGAAGCGAACAAATTGACCTCAACACCTAGCACGGATTTTCCTTGAGTGTTGCAGGTTTTACTCACGATCTTGCAACTCTGTGATGCTGTGAAAGTGATATGCATCCAGCAGAAACCGACTTCAGATCAGAAGTTTGGTCTTTTCTGAGGCAAGTGGTATGAAATATGACCTGCCCTCAAGACACTGGGTAGCAGCAGTGAACTGTAGTACCCAGCTAGCTGCAAGATCACTGAGGTAATTAATTGATCTCTGTAACGTGCTGTACTGCTATGCTCTATACTGTGCTGTGATATTTTGCTGGATAAATGCAGTAGATGCATTTTCAACTTACAGTGGATTTATTGAGACATAGCCTTCTTGTAAACATATGGACATCTATCTGTACCTGGAATGTCAAAATACAGCAACGACTTTTCACTGTCGAAAATATTTTCTTCTTACTGTGGTAAGATAAAAGGCTGTCCTTTAAAATGTTCTCCAAAAGTCTCATGTGATTGGATCGTGGAGACATTCTACATATCAGTGGGCTAATTCATTGATGATTTTATGTGTTGTTAAGAGGTGAGGCTTGGCTGGAGGGAGGGGTCATTGGGGGAATCACCTACGAGTGTTGTCTATTCTGTTCCCTGGCTCTCCCCACTCTCTGTCTTTGCTTCCTAACTGCCACGAGATGAGCAGTGTTCTCCTCTACTGCCATAAAGGCAGAGATGCCTTGATATTGGTGGACTATGTATGGACCGAGACCTCAAAATTGTAAGTTAAAATAACTTCTCCTTCAAGATGTGAGTGTTGGGTATAGAGTTGCAATGATGGGAAAATGACTAGGACAAATTGGTACCAGAGAAATGGTGTCATTACGGTATTTTACTTGACCATGTGTTTGGAAAGCCCTTGGAATTGATTTGTGGGAAGAGTTAGACAGTTTTGGAAATGCTGACTAGAGAAGCCCTTGAATGTTGTAAGCTGAGCTTGGTGGGTGATTCTGGTAGGAGCTCAGACGATCAGAATGCTGGCAGTAATATGTTCAATCAAAGCCAGGCTGAGGAGGTTTCAGTTGGGAACAAGCACTTCATTGGCAGTTGGACTAAAAATCATGTGTGTTAGGTTTTTCTCATGTCTTGAGATTTTTTTGTGGGAGATTGAAATTAAAGGCATTGCACTAATTAATCTGGCAGAGGAAAGTTCAGTATTCAGGCTAGATATTACTGTATTTACCCAGATCTACACTGAAAATCAGAAGAAAACAGCAGAACCAAAAGTCATAAACAGTTTTCAGTTCTGCCAGAAAGCATCTTCAAAGTTGGAGCAAAGGAAAAAGATGGTTGATGAAAATACTAGTGTTGAAAAGTGGCCAAGTTCTTTTTATCGGCACAATAAGAAAGATGCTTTAAGGGCACCTCAAGAGTCACCCAGATCCCACCCATCAGTAGCTCCTACAGGCAAGGCAAAGGACTTTGCTTTGAGGAGAGAACATTAGGGAGTCCAGCTCATCCAAGACTATCAAGGGAAGTATTCACCAGAGTTTGGCCAGCCAGAGATCAGCACTCCAGGCACTCAGAGGCTGTTGCATCTTTGTTCCATGGGGGCTTGCCTGCTTGAGCAGGCATCAGATGTTAGTGTTGCCCATGTGGTGCTGTTTTATAGGCCTTCAGAGTGAAGTAGTTGTGGAGTTATAGAAGTTTCCAATCCAGATTTCGGAGGAAGGCCTAGGATGCCAGGTAGTAGGCCCTGGGAGGGCAGTGCATGAAGCTGTGAGAATAAAGCCAAAAATGCAGTGGAGGCCCCAGGAATTCAGAAATTCCAGGAATATGGGATGTCTGCTGTGATTGGCCACACACAGTGAATGGAGTCACCCAAGAGAGGCCATGATGTTTGTATTTACAATGTCTTAAGGACAGAGCCACTCAAGCCTTTTGGAGTTAACATCTCACCATAAGCTGCTCTAGGTCCTGGACATGGGCCTACAGGATTTAATGTTTATCCTGCTGGGTTCTGGGTTTGCTTTGCTCTGATTTCTTTCTAGCCTCTTGTTCTTCCCTTTTTGGATGAGAATGTTTACCCTGTGCCATTGGATGTGTTAACTTTCTTTCTTTCTCCTCCTCCTCCTCCTCCTCCTCCTCCTCCTCTTCTTCTTCTTCTTCTTCTTCTTCTTCTTCTTCTTCTTCTTCTTCTTCTTTTTAGAGACAGGGTCTTTCTCTGTAGCTCAGACTGGTCCTGCATTCACTATGGAGTCCAGCCTGGCCTTGGACTCATACCAATCCTCCTGTCTCAGCCTCCCACATGCTGGGATTACAGGCATGCACCACCATTCCAGGCTTCTGTGGTGCTGGGAAATTGAACTTGGGTACATAGCACATGACTTCACACTTGCTAAGCAAGTGCTTCAACTGCTGAGCCATTCCTCCGGCCTCTCTTTTTTGATTTATACAGGGGCTCGCATTCCAGTGTTTGCCTTGAGTCTCACAAGAGATTTTGCACTTGAATAGAATTGTTTCAATGGCATTGATTCAGCCTGGATTTCTTATAATTTCTGCTTCCTACTTCCAAAGTTATACATCCCTTCCAACTGCCCCCTACTCTGTTTCATTCTAACTGGTCAGGTTTCTCAGCTATGGCTTGGGTCTGGGTTGCTGGGTGCACTCACTGGTTCCATCCTGAGATATCCCTGTTCCTGTCCTACCTGTTCTAGTGTACCACTAAAGCCCCCAGGAGAAGCTGCTGCTGCCTAGTCACATACCTTGTGCAGTGCCCAGTATGAGACAGAGTACAGCCATATTGGACCAAGTGGCTACCTTAAAACAAACCACGACTCAGCACGACTCAACCCTGCTGACATCTCATGCAAACAGCAGGTCTAGAGGATCATGTGGTGATCTCATGATCAGGGTTTGAGCAGACATGGGCCATTGACCACCTGTGCCAAAGCAAGCCTTTTACTCCTTCCAGTTCACATAAGAGCAGCACTATCCCTGCTGCTCAGTGCAGACTTTCCTTGTATCTTGCCTGCTGCTGTATTAAAATTTTCTTTGATTCTGTTTCATTGGTAAATTTTTCCATACCTCCATGACAGGCTTTGGCAACCCTGTTTCATGTAACAGCCCTCTAGAGGGAGGGGCTCTGATAAGCACCAAAGAGACTTGATTCTGAGGCCCAGTCCTGTCCTTTTCACTGCTTCTTGCTGTGCCAGATGTCCACTGTAAGTGGAAACCAAAGTCCAGGTTGAGAATGGACTTTCCTTAAAAAATAAATGGAGCCTCACGGTTTTGATTTCCTTCAGGTTACCAAATGGAAACCTTCTATTTATCAGATATTAGAAAAAGGAGATCAAAAAAGTGGAACAGAAATAGCAAAAAAAAAAAAAAAAGTCAGATCTAACAGGCAAACACACTTGATATCAAATAACCAACCTACTTTTGCCCTCAAGAAGTCTCCTTGAGAAGCTTACTCATTTTTAATTGTTATTACACAAAATAATGAATAGTAGAACCAAAATGAAAGGGAAACAGGTGTTATGTGGTCAGGTGGAATGAGACCTCTGACTTCATCATTTACGTTTCTAGTCAAGGTAGTCAATAGTTCTCCCTCCGTGATGAGCTTCCTACGTGTGGTGCAGCTCTCTTTACCTTTACCTTCGGGTCCCACCCTTTCACCTCATCAGTGGTTAAGTTAGGCAGGAAATACATGAATGTATTTCAACCAGTATTCACCATCCTGGCTAGAGGGAGAGGCCCCTTATGAAGTTGGCAATGACTCTAGCCGCAGATCCTGTGTTATTTTAATTGTGCTAACTGTAGGAGTCTCTGCATATGTTTAGCTCAGATGAAATCAGTCTAATGAGGTGAGACCCAAGAAGTTTTAATTAGTTTGTGTGAAAATGTAGCTCTTTCATGCTATTTTGTGTGGGTTTGTCTTTGAGAGAAAGAGGAATATATTCCTTTTTCCTTGGGTTTCATGATTATGCCACTCTTACCTACTATCAAATTTGAAAGAGACAGTTGGATGGTTTTGCCAGCAGGTATTGTAAAACTCTCAAAAGTAGGATAGCTGAAATTCAATGTGGTAGCTAATTAGGCCCTGTGGTGCCAGAAAGTTCTGAATGTTCCCCTAAAATTGTTCCCAAAATGTCTTTACTTTTTTGAATCCACCTAAGCCCATTTGTCCCTGACACACTGGATATGAATGAGACCCTTGGGCTTCTACTCCATGGAACACATCAGCCTGTGAATAAATTACTTCTCAAAACTTGGCCATGTTTTGCACTCTACAAGCACTCTGTAACAGTTTGGAAAAATTGCTTGGCTTTTGTGAAGTTGGCTTAAAGAACCAGCCATGCAAATCGAAAAGATATTCCTTTGTTAACCAGGAGGTGCAAATTTAGAGAGTTTTTCTTTGTCTGCCCTCAAAAAACTGTTGAAAAGTCCTCATGACCTTCACAAACCCTCTGGGACAAAATATAAAGAACTGATTGTTGATTATTTTACATTTCACACTCTGATTGCTTCCAAGTTAAGTTTGTGTCCAGAATTCTTACAGAATAATTGCCATTATCCTCAATTCATTCCTGTGGCTTAGACTTTCACTCCCTTCTCGGCTCTTAGAAGTGGAGGTGGTTTGCTGTTGATGCTTCTCAGCTATAGATAGGTCTCCTCTGGTTAGTTAAGCAGAGATGGAATTTGTGAAGATGGTGTCACACAACTAAAACATAAGTCGTATGGTAGCTGAGGTTGACCAAGGGGTCCGAATCCCACAGCTCACCACAGACAGAGGCTGGTTGGATCCTTCAGTGCTCCTGCTGAGAGGGGGCTGTGCTCAGCACTACAAGAGCCACAAGACACTAACTGCTATTTCAGGACCCTGCTGACACAGCAACCAAAGATGCTTCTCTGCATCCCCCTGATTCTGTGTGTCACTCAGTTCAGAGAGAAGTTCTGGTGGCCACCTGTGGCTGATCCTGGTTGCAGCAGGAAAAGAGCTGTCTACATGTGGGGTTTCCAGGGTGAGATGGCATTTATTATGGTTTGGATCTGAAACGTCCCCCAAATCCCTTGTGTTTGGAAGATGAGTCAATCATAGAGTTAATCCATTCATTTCCTGTGCTGTTAAGAGGTGTGGCCTGGTTGAAAGGAGCGGATCACTGGGGCTTGACCCAGAAGGGGTGGACCAATGAGCCATGTGTGACCTGGAAGAATATATGGTACCTCCACCGTTCTTTCACTCCACTTCCTATATGCTATGGGATGTATGGGATGTACAGCTTTTCTCCAGCTAGTCCTCTGCCAAGTGCTCCTGCTATTGCTGGCTACCCGTGAATGGACTGAGACCTTCTGAAACTGTGAGCTGCACATAAATCATTCCTCCTTTAAGTTGGGGGTGCCAGCTATTGTGTCCAAGCAATGAAAAAGACAGTATCTTCCCAATCACCGAGAGTCACGTATGAGAGATGCCTCAACCGTAGGAGCAGTGTTATATGATGAAGAGTTAACAATACCCCTCCACAGGAAGTAAAGATGACTACAGTGCAACCTGTATGTGTACCAGGTTTCCAAGATAAATGTAATTTGTATATATCACAGACATTACTAACAAAATAATTATAGGAAGTAATTCCCCAAAGGACAAATCGTCTCCAGGGTGATGAGGGAAGACAGTGGCCACAAGCTAAGCCAGGTCTCTAACACTGACCAAGAATCTGGAGGATTCAGGTAGTCAAAATACTCCCTATAAGCTATTTCCAAAGTAGGATTGGCTTTTGTAACATAACAGAAGGAGCATGAGGGAGACATGTATATGGAACAAGGTGGAGGATAACTCTTTGGGATTAGGGTGTAGAGATATGTTCAGCAGTCAAGAAGATGAGAGTCAGGAGACTGTGGGCAATAGGTCCAACCACAGTGGCAAGAAGTTGTCAGACTGTCCAGGGAAGAGTGGTGGTTGGAAGTGGTGTATGGTTGAACCTTGAGCTTGTCATTCTTAGAGGATTTTCTTTCTCACTGTTCTAAAGTTCTGAAGGTAGTGAGCTTGGGCTTAGTTGCCCATAGCTCTCCTGCTCGACATCTGTATACATTCTCCACTTTGTCCTCAGATTCTGATTTTTTTTTTTTAAATAGGGTCTCACTCGGTGGCCCAAGCTGGTCCTAAACTCACTGGTGTGGCCCAGGCTGGCCTTGGACTCATGACAATCCTCCTGCCTTAAGACTCCTGAGTGCTGGGATTACAGGTGTGCACCACCACATCCAGCTGCTGTGCTGCTAGGGAATTGAACCCAGGGCCTTGTGCTTGCTAGGCAAGCGCTTTAACCACTGTGACATTCTTCCAGCCCCCAGATTCTGATTTTGTTGTGATGTTCTTCCTCCAGTACGTTGGGGATAATTTCCAGGGAATCCTTTCCTTTGACAGTTTAATCTCACTGTTCTTTGACTTAACCTGTTTTGAACCTGGTGAACATGACTTTGGTGTTCAGAAGGAAGGCTGTTATACTCCCCCTGTTTGTGTTGCCCTAAAATTCACAGATTGAAATCCTGAATTCCAGTGTGGCTGTACATTTGTGTGATGCTTACCAATGAGGATGTATTCTGAGAAATGTGTCCCGAGGTGATTTTGTCATTGTGCAAATATCATAGAATGGATTTACAAAAGCTGTGATGCCTACATCACTAGGTGACAGGATCTTATGTAATCACTATCATATATACCGTAATGTCTTTGGCTGAGAAGTTATTTATAGCTTATGTTCCTAAGGGCTGGCGGGTGTGAAGGTGATAAAAGACATGTTAAAGATGAAAAAGGTCGTAAAGGTGGGGCCTTAGTCCACCAAAGCTCTGTACATGCGCAAGGAAGTACTAGCTTTCTCCGCACATGTGAAAGAAAATAGTTTCCATCTGTGGGCCAAGAGCCATAGCGTAGACCAAACTCTACTTGCACTTTAATCTTGGGCTTTCCAGCCTCCATAACCATGAGAACATAAATGTGTAAGCCAGGTAGTCTGTGGTATTTTATTGTGTACAAGTAAAAGACTAGAATGTATGCTATCATTATCCAATATTTAATTTTTAGGGAGCATTTTTCCTTTGCAGTCCACTGGTCTTTTTGTGGTTACTTGACTTGTTGAGAGATTATTCTGCCGCTATCTTTGATTGCATTCTAGTGTTTCTGTAACAATAACAAACATGTTTTTAAGTCTGTGGGCCCTTATTCATTAAGAATCTGCTGGAGTGTAACTGGATGAAATATAATCAAATCATTGGAAGAATCATCCTAGAAGAACATCTCATTTAATTAAGTAATAAAATCAAAATGTTGGCGATAATTCTTGAAATGTTTTTGCTCATAAAGACACAGCTGAAGTCTGCAGTATATGGAACACTGTGACCAATTGTTTTCTTTTTAGCAAGGAAACAGATTCTGAACATTCCAAGATGCAAAATACTTTGGAACTTTTATTGAAATTATCATCAGTAAGGAAGCCCATTTTAGGAGCATTCTCAATAGACATGCATTTATCTTTTTAAAGATAGCTATTACAAATTAGAAACACCAAAAAAAAAAAAATCTCTTAGAACCAAATCAAGTAACACACTGGGCGGTGTAAGTTATCTTTGAAGGTGAAAACAGGATTGAGAAAACAATTGGTTAAACTGATTTATTTGTGAGTCTCTTAAAGCAGTTAAAAACAGGATCGAGCATGCTGTCTTTATGCATCATTATGCTCACGTGATGGACGCTGTCACAGACAACGTGTGCATTCTCCCTCGCAGTGACTGTCTGAGAGAACAGTGTGTATTTACATTGTCATTCTGCTGTCAGTTCCTCGGAGCCTTTCCTGACCATTGGAGGATTTTTTTTTTCCTTTTATATTCTCATTTTCTTGAGTTACTAACAGCAGCCAAGAAGGCTTCTAAAATGCATAACCATCAGAGTGGCTGCTAATAAAGCTTTCCAAAAAAAGATACTGTAATTTATAAGGCTTTTCTGCTTAGCAAAATTGATGAACATTTCTCTCTTCCATGACCTCTCAAACTCAAGGAAGTAACTGTAAATACTGGAACTCAAGTGTTTAGCTACCTGAAAGTGTGGTGGAAAGTGGAGTGTGAGGAGCAGCTGGATTCTCCTGTGCCCAGGGGTGTGTCACTGCTCACCAAATCCAAAGAATCCTGTCAGAGCCCTAGGATCAGGAATTTTAAGGTTAAGTGACATTTTTTCGATTTAATGAAGGTGCTGAAATGAGGACAGTTTTGAGAGGCATTTTTGGTGAATCAAAGCAAAACTAACTAGACTTATACCTCTTGGACACAGTCTCTTTCCAATCCAAACAAATATTTACCATCTGGTTTTCATTTTTTCGTCATAGAAATGAACTCTTCTGAGATAAAGAAAAAAGAATGTGAATTTATCATGGATTTTCTCTTGTTTCAAAATATTTGTGTCAGAATGGTCTTTGAAATACAGGATTGCTGTTGAAAGATTTGCACATGTGTTAAATGAAGAATTGGATCAGAAACAGCATTATGTCTGATATCCTAACACAGTATCTGATATTCTAATACAGTAACTGTGTTACAAAAATTACATATTTTCCCTATATCTATTCAGTGCTGAAAAATTGCATATTTAGCCTCCTAGCCAGAAATAGTATTACATTACCATCACTAAGAAGGACTTGAGAAAATTGGCATCTAAACATATATATATATATGTGCAAATTATATTCTACTTTAAGTTAAAAAAATCATAGTGCTAAAACTGAAAAATGAAAGCCAGGAAGACTTAAATATGAACATTAAAACATATTTTTGGCCATCATTCTCTGTGGGTCTCCCCATCCAATATTTACAATCTGATCATCAAATCAATCACCATGAGTTGAGCCTCACTGCCTGTGAAGGCCATGCCGGGCATTCACGTGACATGAGATGTTCTGCTTGTTAAGGCCAGTGTTGTACAAGCTAGACGTTCTGATTCTCTTACATCCAAATGTCCTGCTGCCTGGTGACATGTAACCAAATGGAGCTCCAGTGGGGGACGCCCTGATTGTAGCTGCTGTCAGCCTCCCTCTAGCAACACACCAGCTTCTTTCAGCGCTTCCATAGCCTGCTGTGTGGTATCCACTGTTCCTTACGGAAATTGTGCAGAGTTACCCTTAGCCATTTAAGCACAGGGCAAACTAAACAGAAATGTAACCAACCATCCTCTGTGTTTCTAAGTCTTGGTATGCCTCTTCTCTTTTGTTTCAACACTAGGGATAGGGCTGCTTCTTGCAGTTACTAATACATGAGCTCTGTCAATCTTTCAACGCCTACGTATCCAATTTCCTGTGTTAAGTTTCCTTTTTAGAAAAGTCTGATGTGGTTTCTGTTTCCCACCCATCCCTGACACATACTCCTGGGCCTAACTAATACAGTATTGCTATATCTAGGTATAGGATTTGTCAAAGTTAGTATGGTTATGACTTCATTATATATTTGTAAACAAAAAGGAAAATACAATCTTCCTGCACTAATGATGTTAGGAGAGTAAGTATGATAAAAATGATTTGGTCTTGGATCCTGGCTTTCAGATCCCAGCACATAGCTCCCAAGTCCCTTTGAAATTCCTGGTAGATAATAAGTCTCTTGATAGTTTCAGAATGGGGGTTGGTTGCCAGAAAGGTCAGAGAACCATTAGCAGGCTCCAGGGAGAAGAGAGGGGCTAAAGATTGAGCTTATCACCCATAGCCAGTGGTTCACTCAGCCATGCCTCTGTGTGGAACTCCATATACCCTCAAATGATGGAATTGGAAAAGCTTTCAAGTCGGTGAATGTAGCCATATGCTGAAGAGGAGAGTGCATGCCGACTCCATGGGGACAGAAGCTCCTGTGCTCTAGACAGGACAGAAATGGAGATGGACACAAGGAGGGTCACGGAAACTGAGGGAGAGCGGAAGAAGAGAAAGATGCAGTCCATACCAGTGGGAATACTGTGATCTCTCAATGGGAAGTACCATGAACTGACAGAACAAGCTGTCTTTGATTTTTTAAATCAGAGATGAACAGTCTACAGATTCGTGTATTAGTTGTTTTCTCCTCAATGGGACAAATACTGGACAACCACAACTTAAAGAAGGAGAGGGTTATTTTGGCTGATAGTTTTCAGAGGATCCCTTCCAAAGGTGGCTGGCTTCAAGGCAGAAGCATAGGCCTGGCAGAGTGGCACAGGCTGAGAAGTGCTGCTCAGCTGAAGAACACACTCGTCCAGGTCACACTGTGGGGACACACCCCAACTGGCCTCCACGTTTTAACAGCACACCATCTACTGAAATCGTGAATAGGTATCAGTCCCCACTACTGAAGGGAGGAGAGGTCTCCTTTGGCTCGCATTTCGGGGACCTCAGTCTGTTGGTGGTTGGCTAGAAGTGGAGAAAAGCACGGCAGAGGAGCTAGAAGGAGGAGCTGTTTACCACACGAGGCGAGCCTCTGTGACCTAATTGCCTTCTAAAGACATGAGAGTTTTGGGGACAAAGTGGATCCAAACCATGATATTGGGTTAATCCACTTATGGTAAGTATGGCATTGCCATGAGCCAGTCACCTTCCAAATGCTTGACAAGGGGGCTTGGGTGGGGGCGGTAGGTTAGATTTAGACTATAACAACTATACACAGTGGAAACCATGTTCATCTGGAATATAGGGCTGGCAAAGATAGAGCCAGGAAGAAGGTTCTCCTTACACCTTAGATTCTCTCATAGATTCCAGTATCCTAGTTTGGGTGCACATGCGTGTATATGCACATACCTGGTCACATGTGCATGCTTTATTATGTGCACACCTGCCTGTGTGTGTACTTTCCCATGTGCATGTTTCTGTGTGTACATGTGTATGTGTGTACCTGCTGGTGGGTGCATAATATGTATGTAGGGATGTTAAGCTGGGAAAGTATGAGGATGGGGAAGTCCTGCATAGTTCCCTCAAAACACAAATGGAACTAGTTCTGGCCCTAGCAGTCATGGTCATCCTGCGGTGCTTTGCAAATCCCATGCTCAAGTCCTTGGACTCATACTGAAATAACACCTGTACTCATCTAGGTTCAGTAATATCAATTCCAGTTGTGAGCATTGGTAATTAAAACCAAGTGATAAGGTCAGGTCTGATCTGGTTTGTTAGCGGTTCTTCCTGTATCTCATAACTGAAATAACTGATGAGATGTAGCCTCCCTGCTGTTTTAATAATGGAGTTCCATTTGTTTGCAAAGATCATCTACTCCTTGCTTCTATATTCTTTCTCTGCGTATCATCCTAAATTAGCTGCTGTCAGAACCGTATTTCTAAACAGAGCTCTGATCATATTACTTGCCAACTCAAAAAAAATATTTGTGGTGAACAGTCTCCTCCTTCTTATTGAATAAAATCCAAATTTCATGGGGAGGCATTTGAGGACACATATGAACCAACTCCAGAGCACCTGTCCCAGTTCTTTTTGTTATCATGTTTTCAGAGATGATGTTTGAAATATGTAATGGTCAGTCAACTTTGGGCACCAATCCATCAAAACTGATGGGCTGTGGTACTGGAGGGGAGTCTTGTAGGTGCTGGACAGTGGGGGGATGCAGGAGGCAGATGAGTTGGTATTCTGAACACTCAGGAGCTGGGAACAGTGATTTTTAGTCTTTGTAACTAGTTCAGAGTACTCCATTCCCTGAGCGCTGTGCTTCGGCTTCCTGCATGCAGTCTGACTAGCAGCACAGCCACCCATGCTCTCCTGCCCTGCCTTGCTCCTGAGGCCTTGCATAGGCTCTGTATTCCTTGCCTCCTGCCTTTCTACATACTGTTACCCACATCCCACATAAAACTTATCTGTGCAGTTCCAAAGCCTGCAAGTCTTTCAAGTGTGAATTCAGTGCCACCTTTCCGCTAGAGATCTCCCTAATCCCTTTGGCTAAGAATAGCATTT
This sequence comes from Ctenodactylus gundi, assembly GCA_004027205.1. Taxonomy (NCBI): domain Eukaryota; kingdom Metazoa; phylum Chordata; class Mammalia; order Rodentia; family Ctenodactylidae; genus Ctenodactylus; species Ctenodactylus gundi. The sequence continues at coordinate 397,082 of PVKB01001297.1, forward strand.
CTTTCCCCTGAAATGCCATGGAGATTTTCCTACCTCTCCCATACAGTCACCAACAGAGACTAGCCAAATGCTCTCTATCTAAGCTCTTTCCTCTCCTTCCTGGACAAAAGCTGAATCACTTTTTTTCAGTCTCCACTATTTCAGTCTCCATGTAGCTGGCTTCAGGTAATAAAACGTGAGCTGGAAGGATGGATGTGAGTCCTAAGTCTGGCTTGTAAAACACCTTCGCCGATGCCGTCTTCCACTGTTCCCCCCAGTGCCAGCTGTGTGCTGAGGAGCCAGTGGTAGATCAAGAGGCTGTGGGAGATGGCAGAGCCACGAGCGATAGGACCTGCTCCTTAAACTGCCACCAAGGAAGTTGCTCTCCTGACACCTGCCTTGGACTGTTAAGAAAGTTATAAGTTACTCATTACCTTTGAACTTGACTGTTGCCATTTATGTAGTTCTTTTATTTCATCTCCTTGATTGTAGATTTTTCAACTTAGAGTACATATTTAACTCATTTTTTTACACTAAACGTATAACGGATAGTATAGCAGACATAATGCATCAGTTAATCCTCCTGAACAAATGCTACAATTAGTTGATAATTGCTTTAGCTTTTTTAAAGCAATAAAACGTTACAGACACAATTGGAGTCCTTATTCTCCCATTTTTACAGATCTCACAACTTGTAAGTAATAAGTGTTCACAAAATGCTTCATGAAGTCTGACAGTGAGCTATTTTCACCAGTGACTGTTGATCTAAGTGTGATGCCCTTTGTGATCGTATCTGTATTTCTGGACTCACATGCCAACATCTGTAGAATGGTTTGACACTGAAATTCAATGAAGTCAAATAATTCCAGTATGAATGGTGTTATGTTTTGGACCTGGAGTGTCTCTCAAAAGCCTCATGTGTTGTGAAATAGCTACAGAACACGTGAAATTGGGAGGTGGAGCCCGGTTGGAAGGGGTGGACCCCTGGGGCAGGACCTGGAGGGGTAGCGCTGCTCGTCCTCCTCTACGTGGCTTCGCGTCCACTCTGCCAAGAACAGCTCATCCCCTGCTCTTCCTCCTGCTATGTGCCATTGCAAGGGTCAGCCGCCCATGAATGGGCTGAGACATTCAGAAACTGTGAGCTAAAATAGGTTTTTCCTCCCCTGTGTTGTGGATGTTGAGTATTCTGTCACAGTAAGTAAGACAAATGGAAGCCCATCAGTTGTTTCTGCTGACATTGGAACCTCCTGTATTTTCTTTTTTCCCTGGTTTTCAGATAACAGTGATGCAATTCTGAAACACAGCCTTTGCTGACAGTGAGCCACAGATGTGTGATGAGAAGCTTCCCAGACACGGTTGTCTGTGCATAGAAGTGCCACTGTCTAGACTACATTTTTCTAACTTGCTGCTGACCACTAAAGTCACCTTGGGAAGCTTCTCAAGCTCTACTTCCCAGTCTGTGTGCCACACAGATTAAACCAGGATCTCTGGACACAGAAATCAGATTTCAGTATACTTTAAAATTTCAATGACTTTATCATGCAAATGTGAGAAAGAATAATTTCAAGTTTTTGATTTTCAGCTGTTCTTTATATCCACACACCCCAAAAGTGTCCATGGACTATCAGAATGAAATTGTTTCCTTTCTATTAGATAATCTTATGGATTGGTACATGTCAAAGGAGCCAGAGCATTATTCTGTTGTGATCCAACCTTCTCCACGGCAACATGTTTTGTCATTTGTGTGTAAATGGAATTTCATAATTCTCAGCCAACACACCAGTAAATTGCTTGGTAACCTTCTACTGACTAATAAGATTGTGAATAAAATCTTTATTATTACTATTGTCAGAAATTGCACATTGTAACGCTGGTTATTTTTCTTCCAGTTGTTGTTAAGAGATTAAAGTCACTTAAAACCTAATAATAGGACTACTTACTATTCATTTTATTTCCTTCTAGAAGAAAAAGTTCTCATTAATAATTTATTTCCCAGAGACCATCTTGCCCATCTCATTAAATGGTACTTTGTGGAATGTAAAAAAAAAAAAAAAAAAAAAAAAAAAAAAAAAAAAAAAAAAAAAAAAAAAAAAAAAAAAAAAAAAAAAAAAAAAAAAAAAAAAAAAAAAAAAAAAAAAAAAAAAAAAAAAAAAAGGAAGAAAGAAAGAAGAAAAATCTAACTCCAGAACAGAACAACAGAACAACTTATTTGTTTATTTATTTGACAGTTCCCTTCATACAAATGTCTTAAAAGTGCAAAAGCTCACTGAAAGGAGGCGTGTGTTTGTGGGATGATTTCCAGGACTGAGCAAGATGGACAAGAGTCAGAATGGCGATCCTCTGACACAAAAATGATACAGCAGTTAATACAATGCTATTTCTGCTTACTGTCCAAGTATTTGGGATGAATTTTTGACAATCCAGACATATTCTCATTGGACTGCATGTTTTACGGTTCCAAGGAATGCCATTCACTTTGTAGCTTTGTGAGGAGTTCCTGCTAGGTACTACGCCGTGGCCTGGTCTAGAGGCCCTGAGCTGTGTTCCCTGAGTGATCCCAAGTTCAGGAGCTGCTTCCTGATGTCCGGCTCACTTGACCTCTTCCCCTGAAGCTCGCTGGCTGGGGAAACTCGTTGAGACTGGGTGAAATCTGTATCTGGGAATTGTGTATCTGGGTGATCACTGTAGAGTCATGCTGTGGTTTCAGTATTAGGAAGAAGAGCTAGGTAGTGAGTGAATTTGAAAGAAATCCTCCAACTTTTTCCTTTTCACCAGTCTATTTTTCAGCAGGCTATTTAATCCTACACATTTCATCAAGTCTCCTTGATTGCATTTTAGGAGATTGCAAAAAGCAAGCCATGTGCTAAACTTTCCCCTAGCCCCTGCCACCAGTGCTACCCTTTGCCACTTAATCTTCTCTGTCTCCCCCTACCTAGCAATGCCCTAGCTGTCATACTGTGGCCTCAGATAAATGGACTTTTTTCTTGTGGCACCAAAGATTGCACCCAGGGCCTTCACACTGAGCTATATGTCTAGTCTATTTAAAGTATATATATTTTGAGCTGGGGTGTCACTGAGTTGCCCAGGCTGAGCTGGTTGGACTTGTGTTACTTTTTTGTTTTTGCATTAGGAAAATGGTGTGTGGAATATCTGAGTAAACCATGCCAATTCCTTCTGCATCTCCTAATGAAAGACAACTTTCAGTGCTCATCTAGGAAAAGCCCAACTAAGGACGCCCTTGAAAATGTCGAATGTATCTTACCAAAAATTCCCAACAGGTTGTAAAGCTCAGCCATGGAAAGAGTCCAGTAATGAAAATAAAACAGTGGAATCCAGTCACATACTGTGACTAACAGCTACTGCCATTGGTCGGCTTCCTCCATTGGGCAGAAATTATTAAAGGACCAGATCTTATTTTTATTAATTATCTTAGGCACAGTTTCCAGATTTTAGACAGCATTTAGTTCAAACTGACAATAAGCATTTGTGATTGCTCTTTTTCTCTTAAACACATCCAGAGTGATAGCCGAGGAGTGAGAGGGTAACTAATTGCTAATGAAAGGGAACTTGTGAGGGGAGGGAGTGGGAATCCGGACAGTCCAACAGGTCTTTTTTTTTTTTTTTGAAGAAAAGTTGATGAATTAATGAATTACTGGCAATTGATTTAGCTGAACAGAAGAAGCTGTGCCCCAACAGGCTTTTAGGAACGATTTTCTCTAGAGAATGGCAAGAAGTGTACAGAAGGCAGCAGTGAGGAGTGAGAGGAAGGGTTGAAACCAGTAGACTCAGCCAAAGGGCTGAGACAAAGTGACAGGAAGTTCAGGTATTTTGCTCCTGAGCTCGTTGCCGTCTGGTGAACTTGTCAGGCAAGAAAGAAGAGGTTCAGTCTGTACAGGAAGGGCCAGTAGATCCTTGGAGAATGGCCACATGAAGATGGGGCAGAAAGGGAACACGAAGTAGGTGGATGAAGTCAGGCAGGAGCCAACTGGCGAGAAGCGCTCCGCAGACTGCTCTCCTGTCCCACTGCGGGAAGGCCACAAGAAGGCGAGGTATAAGTTATTCCCCAGAGAACACGCACTTCCCCAGAGAAAAGACGTTAATATTTGGGTGCTTCCCCTCTGAACTACTTTGTAATTAAGGCCAGAAGTCAACAGCTGTTCTGGACAGGTTCTCATCACTTTCTCTGCCTCATTTGAATGGAGAGCTGAGGACTCCCTGCATACAGACACATTAGCAAACAGAGAAAAATGATCCTAAAAATTAGACATACTGCAGAGTGAGAGGTAGGATCCAACACTTCCTAATTAATATTTTCAAGGGGGGGGGGGAAAGCCCAAGACATGACAGGAATCAGAAAATAGAGCACTTTCCTAAGTTAAAAATATGCGTGTGAAATAAAAATAAATTTAGTAGATAGTATGGAACAAAGACATGGAAATTGGAGAATAATAGAGAACCATCTTTAGAAGATATACCCCAGGGATTTAGTTTCTGAGTAATAGAAGTTTTAGAAAGAAAAGTTGAAATATTATAGAGGAACATATTTTCAAAAAATAATAACAGAAGAACAAGAGGATCCACTCACCTCTCCATCCATCTGTGATCAATTGAACACCAGGACTATCCTCAGTTACAGGAGGTACAGGTGTGCACCAAACAAATGTGAAAGAAACTCTGCTCTTATGGAGTTTACATGCCGAGTAAGAGAGCCAGATAAAGATAAATAGGTAAAATGTGGAGAATACTAGGGAGAGATGCTATGGAAGAGAGCCACGCGTGGAAGGACGAAGGAAGCACCCAATGGTGATGATGGACAGAATGGCCACTGACTGTCTCATGGAGGAGAGGACAGTCCAGTCATCAGGGATAGAAAGGAGAAGTCTCTGTTGGGTCCTAGATGAAACAGCTCTCCCTACTTCCTGTGTTCTGTAACTCCCTTTTATTTCTCACAGTTCCTGTGCGCGCGCGTGTGTGTGTGTGTGTGTGTGTGTGTGTGTGTGTGTTTTAAACAGTTACATCTCTGACTCATACAAAGTTTATTCTGGTTTAGGGCATGAAACCCAGTCCAGTGTTATCATTTGCAAATGGTTACTCTGTCATCCTTACATCATGTAGTAACAAGGTCGTCGCTCTTCAGTGCTTTAAGGCATTGCCGTCATAAAATACTTAGTTTTCGCATGCATGTGGGACTCCTCAGAGATCGACTATTGCTGTGCTGTCCACATAGTTTAATTACAGGGATCTTATACGGTGTTCTACTCCTTGTAAGTGGGAATCCCGCTTGGCTTTTCTTTCTTTCTTTTTTTTTTTCTAAATTGTTTCCTGCTTCCCTCACCTGTTTATCTTTTCCTATGTGCTTTCCAGTGAACCTATCTAGAGAAAAGTTATTTTTACTGAGGATAATGTGAAATTTCATATGAACTGGCGATCTTGACTGGTATCGCTGTCCTAACAGAGAGCAAGGACTGCCTTTCTTCCTGCTTGAGTCCTCTTCTGTGTCTTTCAGGCATCTGTTGAAAGTTTTCTTTGTATTGCCTTTTGTAAATTATCATGTTCAATTTATTCCTAACCATTTGTTTTCAATTTTATTGCTACCAAAAATGTTTTTGCTTTCATTTTACCTTCTAATTTGTTATTGATTGCACATATGAAAGTTATTGTTTTTCCCATATTTATTTTATATCCAGTGACCTTATTGGATACTTGGGTAGTTTGCACCAGCTTTGTCATTGATTTCCTTGGCTCCCCCAGGTGGCCGATCTGCCAGTTCCTACACCCTGGTCACCTACTTCTTCAGTCTGGCCTGGGCTCAGCAGCTGTCCTGGTGGTGCTAGCTATTTGATTCCCTACATACATGAGATTTTTAATACCTTTTGTCTCCTGGTTTTGCTATAGACATTGATCCTAAGAGTTCTTCCATCTCTCCTGCCTCTACTTGCCTGGCTCCTGGAGGGTTTGTGGGGAGATTTAGGTTTAGATGGTTTCCATTTTTCCTATAGGAAATACACAGCCCTGATTATATTTATTAAGAACCAAGTCCAACAATCAGAAAGGCACCTATACTATAATATACAACAATGTAATAGTATAGTATAATAAACAACTACTATACTGAACTATAGTAAACAACAACTTACCCCGTACCAAGTTTCGTCTTTTTTTTTTTTAAACTTAATGGTTTTTTGGTTATATTTGCCTCAGATCATTTTTCTTTTAAGGAAGAAAAGCATGTCAGGTTCACCTGAGTCTCCTCCCTCCCTCTATTGTCTCACCAATCACCTTCTTCTCCTTTCCGAGCGGTGACAACCAGCCTGGTCTCAATACTTAAAATTATTGCACATACTTTCCTATTTTAGCTAACCATTTGATTTTTATAAACAATGTGGTACTGTTTTGAAAGTTTATAATTTTTTATAAGCAGTATTTATGAGGCACAACCTTCTGTGACTTGCATTTCTTGTGATTTATTCACTTTTAACCTCTAGACAGTATTCTGTTGTTTACCTACAACTGAATTTGTTTCTTTATTTCTGGGACATGTGGTCATGTCAGAGATTTGCTTGGGTTTCTATGTGAAGCTGCTGCAGGGAGGATCCTTGCACAGGGTCCTTGATGTCAGGTTGAAACTTTCTATGGGATGTGCCTCTGTAGGTAGAAATGCTGGGTCCTTTGGTGAAATTGTTTTCCAGCATGATTGTTCCTCCTATCATTGTCAAAACCTCAAAGAGCCACCACGTAAGTCAGGTAACTCAGATTTATACATTTTGAGGACCCTAGTGGGTTTTGAAATGTTCTTTGTTGTATGGCTTAATCATAAAAAAGTACAGAACTATTTTAAAATACTGAGCCCATATCTGCAGTGAAGATGATATTACTTGCAAATAGATTTACAATGAATTAACTCTAAAGGCAGTATCAATTTTCCATATTCTCTGAAAACCCTTAATTGGTGTATAAATAATACAAACATTGCTTGAATATCCACCCAAAATTTTATTTTAGCAACCTTAGTTTTCATAAGCATCCAGTGATGCAGAAATAAGTACATTTGCTTATCAAATGAGGAAAAATGTTCAGAGTTTTCAAGGAATCTGCTGAGTCACAGAGCCACTGGGAGGTGGTGGCAAGATTTGAGAGCAATTTTGGGACCAAGCTCACCTTCCCTGGGTGGGCATCTCATGCTGTCCTGCCTGTACCTCAGGGAGAGGTGGCACAAGTCCTGCCTCTTGTTTGGTAGCCTGCATGGCCTTTCAGCTTGTGTGCTGTCACTGATGTTTGTACTGGTGCCCAGGCATTAGCCATTGAGTTTTATTTTTCGCACCTTCCTCTTAGTGCCCCCTGCAGAGTGTCAGCTGCCTGCATCACTCAACTAGGAGGATGGGCTGGTCACAGCTCTCTGATCCCCCCTCCTCCTGCACTAGCTCAGCACCTTCTCTTTTGGTTGTGTTTATTCTCTCTGAATTGAATACTGTCCTGCAGTGCATTTAACCAGGCTTGCAGAAGGAGAGCCGAGGGGAATTACGAAACTGTCAAGTCTAAAAGCAAACCCAAACGGACCAGAGCAATAACCTAAAAATAAACATTGGGGCTAGAGATATAGTTCAATGAATGGTAGAGGACTTTTGTAGCACAGGGAGGCCCGAGGTTCCAACCCAGACTTCAAAAAACCTAGTAAAAACAAAACAAAAATCCCCAAACGGACATGATTGCTGATAGTGTTCCCAGGCCGTGCCTCTTTTGTGGGCTTCTGCTGGAGTGGCCGAGGAAATCCTGATAGGTTCAGTCCTGCAGTTGCCATGTTCCATGGCCAGTCCTTCTTCACAGTAGATCGTTCCTTGGCCAGACCTTCTCTTTAGGCTCATTTTCAGATGAAAAAAGTAGCACGTGCATGCGCACATACACACTCAGAAATGTCTTCCTATTTTTATTCTGAGGGCTTAGTCATTTTGGAACATGAGGGCTTCGAGTTGTGCTTTTCTCTTGACAGCAGTCATATTCTTGCTAATAAAGTTGTTCTCAGTTTGGAGGACAGAATTGAATCTGTTTTCCAATGTGTATTTTGTAACACAGTAAGTCTGTGGGATTTTTTTTCTTAAACAAAAGTCTTTACTAAAATAAGTTTGGGAATAGTGAATTCAACAAAGCTCACCTGCCTTCTTGGTCTATAGAACGAGAATGTACAAGAGAAGGGTGGAGTTACAATTCCAAAACTTACTTGATTCCAGCACCATTATTATTATTTTGCCTAATCTACCCCATGGTGCTCATGTTCCATAGCAGATGCTTTTGGTATGTTGGTATTGGGTATTTCCTGCTCATGTTTGGACCATGATTACCAGAAACTTCTCCTCCTACCAGGATTATGAATTGGTGCTTCATGTTAACTGAAGTCTTCATTTTTGAACAACAGATGTGGTAAGAAAGAACCAGCTGCTATTGTCTGGTGTCCACCGGCACTCTCTTCTCTCCACTCTCCCTATCTCCTCTTGACTGCAGAGGTCCTAAACTTTGACTGTGTGCACACCTACCCAGAATAACACCTGTCTTTCGTGCCTCCTTGTTACCAGGTAAAAACATCAGTTGAGTGCTGAGGGAATTGATGTGAAGAATCAACCATATTTTCAAAGATAGGAGCCAATTTTAATGCTCTGTCCTGTTGGTTGTGATGCAGTTGTGGTGGTAGGAGCCACAGCAACTCTACTGGGCCAGGAATGAAAACCTGAAGTTGAGGATGTTTGTTGTTCTGGATGATTATTATTATGGTGGAGTCTCTGTTGTGGTAGCGACATTGGTATCTTAATTAGTGCTAATCTTACCCATCAGACTGGACAAAGAGTAAGTGAGATGCATGACAAGCCTGGGTGCTGAATGCACCTTACACAGCCTTGGTTTCCTAGTTCAGGATCTGATTGGTTCTGTGGCTTTTGTACAGCCTTACTTCATAAAACAATGCGTGTTAGCTGTGACGTGCCTTCCTCTGAAGGCTGGTGTGAAACCCTACTGAATCAAGTTATTTACATTCTTTTCTTTAGCCGCTTATTTCTTTAGAGTTCAAAGTGGAAAATTTGACCTACCTTCTTAGGCAGCAAATTAATTCCCTATTTTCTTAGACCAATTTTCAGGAGAAATAAAGCAAGCTTAGGGCACACGAGAAACCCACGTTGCCGTTCCTGTCTCTCACCACCGATGGCAGGAGGAGACTGGATTCATCAGTCGTTTATTGGAAGCCTGCTCGGAGCCCAGCACGTGTCTGACTCAGGGAATAAAGTCTTTATTATCAAATGGACGGCAGATGCTGGTTCTTGTCTCACCTTCTAGTCCTTTCTTCTGCCCAGATAGGCTGCCTGTCCCCCCATCCCTGTGTGATGTTATCATTCGGGACTTAACCAAGGGACAAGAGCCAGACACCTGCTGCTACCTAGCCTGGCTTTAGGCATGTGGATTTATAGACACAGAAAACGGGATCCTTTAAGAATAGAGTAAAAGTCACATTTAACAATCAGCAGGGTCAACAAATGGTGCTGATATAATGGCTGCAGGCTCAAGATTGTGTAGCTGTCAAAACAATTGATTTCTTTAGAGGGGAAAAGGTCAGGGAGGGTCAGGCGTGGGAGGAGATGAAGTGAAGCCGTGGAAGGGGCCTCCCCTTCCCCTCCCTGGGGGCTTCTGTTCTCTTCCATCCCATTTGTCAGTTTCATCGCTTCGCAGGTCTGCAGAACAACTTGACTTGCGGTGTCAAAGAACAAGGTGGGAACATCAGAGGAGAAGGCAAGACAGCCAGCTTTGATGGGGATAAATGAGTCCTTTCCTAAGTAGACGCTGTGCCTGCAGCGGGGCCTCAGTGATTGATGGACATGCCGGCCCCCAGCGGAAGAGAGGACCGTGTGTCCTAGGTGAGGGGCGCCCATGGGAGGCTACGGCACCATCTAAGGCAGAGTGAGTCACGGCCTGTTCTCCACAGTCACTAGGCCTCCCACCCCTCGTGCCCAGGTGTCCCCTGCTTCCAAGGCAATTTTCCTCCCACCAGGCATGATGCACAGGCTCATTGCAAATGTGCGGAGTCCCAGCATTGTGACAGTCTGGGAACAAACGTGCCACTGCAGAAATTTTTGAGGGTGGAGTGACGTCTTGAGAACTGTCTTTTCTGGACTTAAACACGGTCTTAAGTGCGTTGGGCCCTTTAAAGTTTCTTGGAAACTTTTCAAACACAAGATGTGAATTTATACAAAGAAAACCCATACAGTGGCTGAAATAGAACTTCTGACAACCTCCTGGGTTGGCAGATCACACTGAATTATTAATTGATTAAGGGGGAAGATGTGATTTTGCTGGATCTCTGTAGTTCATGTGTTAGCCAGGCCTGGTGGTGCGAGTTCGTAACCCCGGCACACTGGGGGGCTGAGGCAGGAGGATCACAAGTTTGAGCTGAGCCTCAGCAACTAAGTGACTCAGTGAGACCTTGCCTCAAAAATCAAAAATACAAAAACAGGGAGGGGTACAGTAGCTGAGTATGAATGAGTATGAGGCCCTGGCTCCGATACCCAGTACTGCAGGAAAAAATCCTACGTGTCATACATTTTAAGTGACCCAATGAGTTGCAGTCATTCCCGGCGTTAACCCCATGTGGGCAGCAACCTCTTCGGGGACTGGCTGGTCTCTGCCTGCCAGCTCTAGATGTCACTCTAGGATCGCGCATGGGAAAGCACCCCAGCTCTGCAGAGGCTTGCTGCATTCCTCACTGCTGACTCATGGTGTGGTTCTCCACCTCCCTCTCCCCTGCGTTTCAGGCAGAGAATAAAACCTGCTCACCCGGAGATGAGGAAGTGGAGCATTTTAATGGAGATGTGCATATCAGAGCGGTTGCCTTTGACCTCTGCCCTGAGAGGTCAGTAGCATGCACAGCGTCAGGGATTTTACATCCTGCAGTAGTAAACTGGGACAGGGCAGGGCTTTCTTCCTGCAGACATTTCTTCAAGGAAGACAACCTCTTCTGAGAAAAAACTTTCCGTATTTCAGACTGTGTGGCGTCTCTGTGACTTCAGGGTCGGCACCATCTGGGTCTGGGAGGAAGTGCAGAAACCTTACAACCATGGGGTGAATGAAGCTTCCCGGGTCCTGGGTTTCAGGGATGGAGTCCTCTGTCAGGAACCTGGTGAAAGCAAGCTGCTTTTTGCCCCTGTAGCCAACAGTGCTGTGGAGAGGGAAGGGAGGCAGTAGAGGAGGGGGGGGGGGCATCCAGGTGGCCTCCTCTTCAGAGTCTTACAGGGTCTCGCTCTGTAGCCCAGGCTGGTCCTGAACTCACTGTGTAGCCCAGGCTGGCTTTGGACTTACGGTAGTCGTCCTGCGTCAGCCTACCACGTGCTGGGATTACAGGCATGTGCCACCATGTCCTGCCTATATGTGGTGCTGGGGAATCAACTCAGGTCCTTGTGCTTGTGAGGCAAGTGCTTTTACTGCTGTGTCATTCCTCTAGCCCCTCTTGCAAGTATTTTTATAATTGACATGCAAAATAAAACTGTAAAGGTTTTTCTTTTTCTTTTTCTTTTTTCGTTTGGAAATACGTGGCTTCTCTTCACTGCCTCAAGCCTAGGGCATTATGCTGCCAGCCCCTTCTCTCCTCAGCCCCAGTGCATGGACAGCAGGCAGTCAAAGTTCAGTTTTATTTTCAGGCCCAAAAGGGCCAGGTTAGGGTCAGGGAGGGGGAATCAAGCTGCTCGTGCCCACGAGCCTTCTTGTGGTCCTTCCCCTGTTTCTTACTGTAAGGGCCCCTGGCATACATGCACACAGGGAGACTGTGACCTGAGCAAATAGGCCTCTCATCTCCTAGCAGCTGGCTTCGACTAAATCTTCTTTCCTTTTTTTTTTTTTTAACCAAGATAAATGGCCTCCTTTGATTTGCTCAGCTGCAATGAAAGAGCCATATGGGCCTAAGTGACCAATAGCATTTGGAAGATGAGAAGCAAAGGATTTCTCTGTTACCCTTGGTGGTGGTTAGAACCCTCCCTCCACTTTTTGCCGTGAATGGCTGCCCTCAGAACGTTTTCTAGGGGCGTTTTCTAGGGAGATGAGAATGCCAACACCTGTTTACCAGATAGGGCCCAGAGTCCACCGGCGAGTCAGTGTGGTTACTTCTAGGAGCGTAATGAGGGCAGAAGTGAAGAGCTGTCTACAAAAGCAAGGGTGAGGATGTTAGAAACAGCTCGTAGGAAATTTTCCTGTCCAAACAGAGGATGGACATGGGAGGCATGAATAACGGAGTGTGAGGCTTTAATTTTCTTTTTGCAAAAAGGGTGACCTTCTCTCGTGCAAGTGGACAGAGGCGCATGGGAAACGTGGTCGGTACCGACTTAAATCCCTAGCTCACAGGTCCCTCCCGCTGCCTCTTCCTATTGGCAGGATGCACAATCTTCCTGAGAAGATCTAAGGCACTGGCTCAGGGCCAAACTCATCACAACTTCATTACCTTTATCCCCCCTTTCCCTTTTCGCCTTTGTCTGGTCACCTGGTCAGGTAAGGCACAAAAATGTAAAGATCCGCCACCTTGAACAATGTGCCACTCCTACCGCTAGGTGACGCTCACAGAGAGTCACTTATGGGCCTGTGGGTGGAAAATTTTCTGTTCTTTCCATTCTCAAATGGGGTGTTTTGAAGTTAGCACTGCAAATGTGTTCCAAAAGTATGCAGATTAGCACCTCAGTGATTGAATAGTTGGAAGCAATCTGAGAGTGTCAGTTTGCCTGGGCTTTAAAGTCATGCTAAGCACACTGGTGACCACTGGACTAGACTAGACCACATCCAGGCAGGTGTTGGGGGTTAGAGATGGAGTGTGGCAGCTGTGAAGGGAGATAAGGATGTTGAGTCAGTTTTTGAACAATTTAAACTCTTATAGTCTCACCAACACTGTTCTATCCATATGAAACAAGAAATCTTAAATGAGGTCAAAACCAGAGACATTTTTATTTGGGCATAGAATAGACTTGCAAATCAGGAAACACAGATTAAGTTAGAGAACAGATGTTTCCTTTGAGCGAACTTAGGGTTGGGCTTTTGAACACAAGCCAGCCCGTGTAGCTTTGCTGTTTTCGGGGAGACAAGCAGGACTCAGATGAGGCAGGTCCAGAGGTTGCTGATGGGCACAAACTGACATGGCTGTAAATTTTGTTACATTCATTGGAATGTCCAGGTCAGGAGTACAAACTAGTCACTGGCATTTCCCAAACCTTGCAAAAAGTTGTTAGATTTCAGGAATTTTCTCCCTCTGACAGATCTGTTTTCTGACATGGTGTCTGTGTGGGGATTTACCTCCTTCTGTAAATCTCTAAGGCTCAGAGAAAAGTGAGGTAATTATAGTATGGACAAGGAATAATGCTCAGGAACTGAAAAGATGCTTACTAAAGCTCAGCAGAATCCTCAAAATAGTCTGTGGAATCTTTTTTTTTTCCCCCTTTTGATGACAAATCTATTCCAAGCAGGCTCCCCTTCCAACAGCACATTGAGCTAAAACTCATCCATGGCCAGTCTTCAGGTGAATGTGGTGCTTGGCAATCCAGTTGCCCTTCTAAATGCCCACTTCTGAACATAAGAGACTCTGGGGGATATTTTGGATCTACACTATAACAGGTAGTCTTGAGTTCTCGTGCTCACAGCGTGGATCACTTAGTACAAGGGCAGCCCGCTGCCAAGCAAGGCCACTCCTGTTCTGTGCCTGCTTCGTGTGTCCCTGTGTCCTGCTTTCTGCTGTGAGTTGATGCAGCATGAGGCCCCCATCGAAAGCAAAGCAGATGCTGGCATCTTGCACTCAGGCTTCCCAGGCTCAGGAAAATAAGCCACAAACCAACTTTTGTAAATTACCAGTTCCAGGTATTTTGTTACAGCAACATTTACAATGGGAAGTTTCCCCTTAAACATTTCCTTCTCATTACATCCTAAACAGGGTCTGGATTCTCTTTCCTTTTGTTCCCCATTTCTGACAGCAGAGCATAAGACAGTCAGATGTGAAATAATTTTATTATCTTTGACTCATTACTTTATTGTTCATAGTCAACCTCTGAGCCCTGCTAATTTACCCCCAGAATGCTTCTACACATCTTCTTCCTCGTATTTCACCAGTCAGCCTGGATTTTATCTTGAAGTCCTTGAACTTTATTTTACCCATAAGCCTCTTTAAGTATTTATTGAAATGAATAAATGAATATTTACAAATCCTTTCCCCCTAGAAATATTGTAATTGTATACACACATGCATTTTGAGGATGATATCAGATAGTCACACTCTAAAGTCCAAGTTCGCCCTATCATTTCTGTCTGTCTGTGATGTCAAACTTCCATTGTATCCACTTAGCAATCATGTCACTCTTTCTAGAGTTGCTCCCCTATAAAAGACAAGTAATGGCTTCTTAATAAACCTGGGGTGTAGCCGAATATTTCCCAAAGTCTTTCTCAATCTGTGAAAGTGACTTCAGCTGCCCTTTTAGTTTTACTCCTTCAAAGATGGATGTAAAATAAGCCTTGTAAAGATAATAGTAACAATAATGGGCCCATGAGAATCGAGCACTGGCCTTGTACAAAGGCTCTGTCTCGGGTGTCAAGGCTTTAGAGACGCTCCCCTGCCCGTGCCTCAGCGTTAAGTCCCCCTCTGCTTTATTTTGCACTAGCTCATCTCTTTGTGTGCCTGGCACAGGAGAGTCAGGTGGCTTTGGATTAGGCAGGTTTGAGTTTGAAACCTCTGTTTGTACTCTCTCAATCTGAGCTCCAACCCTCACTTCTGGGAATGGTGATACATATAAAAACTAATTGCAGACCAGTGGAGAAGCTGCTAGAATGGTAATACAGTAACTGATTGCTCGTGGAGAAGCTTCTAGAGAACAGAGTGCCTAGAGGAAAACTTGATGCCTGAGGGCTGCCAGGCATCTCTTTTTGAGCTCAGTGTATATATAACTCAAATGTCTTCTAATCTGAGAAATCTTTGCTGAGGTTTTCCATCAGAGGAGCCTTTCTGGTGAAGCAGTGATCCTCTCCCCCCACCCCCCCCCCATTGGCTGGCCCAAATTGCTGAAGACCTTCAAAAGAGAAGTCTGTATCTGTATATTTATTAGGCATTCTCAGGCTGGGTCATCTGCAACAGAGGGGAAATACACCGAGAGGTCTCAAACCCTCTTGGTGTATGACCTCTCTCAATATTGAGCACAGTGTACAATATGCTATAGTGGGTTCTGGGCAGAGCCCCTGAGCTGCAAAGGCATTTCCTGGAAAATGCTAATGTGCGGCCAGGAGCCACTGCTTTGCTCCCACCGCAGAGCGCCCAGTGGTGACACTTGTGGATGTTATTCATGTTCAGTGATCTAACAAAAGGTTTGAATTTTATTTTCCTCAATGGCAATGTGTAGTAAATGATGAGAAACTGGCGTGTTGTGATACCCTTTAAAATGTATGAGTTTAAAACTACTTATGGAAGAACATATTGTGAATGAGCCTGAAAACTGTGCTAGGCACTGTTTTGGGGGGAGAGGGTCAGAAGGACTCTTAGAAAGGAAAATTTTAGGCGAAAACAAAACAAGGAATGTTTAGTTGATTTAATAATATGATCATAGGAAGGGGACAATTTGTTTCTGAATTTGTTGGACCATGATTATATTATAGATCAAAGATTCTTAGAAGAGATTTTAATGTGATTGGCTTCTTATTATTTTTATGAAACTGGGAACTTTATTTTGAGAGGGGGTTCCACTGGAGCATCAAGAAAGGAGAAAAATAAATAAACAGAGGTTAAGAACTGAGTCAGGACTGTACACATTCCTTCACTTGGTTTCAGGTGGCTGGTCCCTTGGGGAATCCTTTCCTGCTCCTCCTAAGCATGGTGGTAAAAAGTTCTTTCCCTCCCTCCTTTCAGTCTAGGACCAGCTCATCTTTAATCTTCTTCCTGGTCTTAGTTACTTTCTCATTGCTGGGACAGAATGCCTAACATTCGCGACTTAAGGGAGGAAAGGTTTATTTTAGCTCACAGTTTCAGAAGGTCTCAGTCCATTCATGGTGGCCAGCGATGGGGGAAGCACATGGCAGAGGCCTGTCCGTACACAAGCTGTTCACAGCATTGCAACAGAAAGCAGAATGAGCTAGAAAGGGTGGGGCTCACATATATTCTTCCAGGTCAAGGTCCAGTGATCCTCCCCTTCCAGTCAGACCCTATCTCTTAATATCACGTGGAAACCATAGATACTCCACAACTCCACAATACATGAAGCTTTTAGGGGGCATTCTACATCCAAACCATAACATTCCCATTGGTTTCTGAGACTGATACCCCAACCTGAGCCCAACGTGATTCGCTCTGAGCCACTCTCAGCCTTGAATATGAAGCTGCAGGGGGAGTTGTAAGTTGAGTCTCTTCCTCAGATAGTCAGAGGCCCACAGCTGAGACTAGAGATGGAGGCTCTGGGGCAGCAGAACAAAGGGAAACAGAAAAGAAAGGGAAAGGCAGGTGTGAGTTTGAGACCTCTGTTTGTATTCTCTGCAATGGCTGGCCAAGGATTCCTGAGGGTGAAGGTTTTCTGCTGCCTCTGCCTCCTTCCCTTCCTTTTTCACTAGCAGGGAGGAAATAGAACAGCGCCCTGCCTAATCTCTAATCACTGCACAATTGAAAAGAGCTTTCTCTCTGGTTAGCAGGAGAGTGCCTGTTCTTATCCATCACAACCTTCAGATCACCTGATTCATGCCCTACAACAGGGTCATCTTGTTCAGTGGCAAATAGATTTCAGTTGTCATTGACCTGAGCTGCATTTTGAGATGCAATTCAGGTGAGCAGACCACCTGTCCCACATCCCTCAGTAGAACCACTTAGCAAGGTCAAGGACACTGTGCTTAAATAGAAAGATCAAAATAGAAGGTGAACACTTAAAAATAAATATTACAGTAAAAAGCACATTACCGTGAATCCTCCTCAAAATTCTTGCCTTTGCTTCCAGCACACCTATCTCATCATTCTTGCCATTTTCTGATCTTCTCTTTTGTGTTGTAATGAGATATAATTTTTAAAAATTACCATGAATGCTGCTGCCATGTGCCATCCAGCCGAATGGCTGGCTCCTAGAAACGTGACCGTGTGTCCTCATTTATCGGATCTGGCACTGTACAACTTCTGGCTCTTCCACAGAGTCAAATTGTCCGTGATAAGTGAATATTTTGAATCACTTGTGGGCACTGAGGCAGTCACAGCAGTGCAACTGAAGATACTTAACAAAACAAGACTTCCAGAGCTGTTCCAAAAGAGGCAAGAACAGGGGGATAAATGTATTTGAAGCAAGGGGAAAATTCTGGAGATTCATGACCATGTATCTTTTACTATAACACATTTTTAAAATCTAAACATTCACTATATTCTTTGATCACATTTATGCATCATCCTTGCTGTGGAGGGAGCATCCTCTGGTTGAGTTTGCTCTCTTTCTTGTGGGCTGTTGTCTGTTTTGACCAGGATCAAGTGAGCTATGATTGTGACATGATGTGGGAGGTGATGCTCTTCTGGAGTGACTCAGGCTGAGCTGACTTCCTGAGAGATCTCAACATATTGAAAACAAAGTGTTCCCACTTGCTGTGATTGTCCTGGGGGTGACAGTGTCTAGAAGGCTAGGTGAAGTCTAAGTCTCCTCTGTACTTAGTCCCACAAGGATTATCATCCCAAAGTCCTCTCCAGTCAGATTCAGAGAGAGGCATTCACTGTCCTCGTGTGGCCTCCCCCCTCCACCCTGCCCCAGAGGTATGACATATGATGAGCATGTAGAAATCTGCAGACATCCTTGGGGAGCTGAGCTGCATGTCCTGAGCACTTTAATGCCAGGTGCTTTATAACTTCTCAGATTGCATGAGTGCTGCCTATCAAGGCTGATCATTGGAGGACAATTAAAATCTCACGAGCACAGCTCACTGTATCTGTGAACTGGTCTGTCATTCAGCTCTTTCAGTCGTTGAGTGTGCTGTTAATTTCAGTGAGCTGACCTCTTCGAGTGTCCACGTTCCCTTCTATAAAAACAGCAGCATTTGTACACCTGAAATTACCCTCACAGTGTCCTAGACTGGAAGGCACAGCCAGCATTCTGATCATATGGTCCATTAGGATTAGGGAGAGTGGGTAGCAAAGACGAGCCTATGCTGTGCTTCAGAAGACAGCAAAAGAAACAACACGAGCAACCTTGGCTCCAAAGACAATAGAAAATAAACTGGACAGTTCTTACTTTGGGTATTTGCTATCTTTATAGCAACAAGTAAATTATATTTAGATATGAATTTTTAATATGCATGTTATAATCATTTCTGGCCCTGCAATATTGTACATAAGATGTACAGTGGTCTCTGAGTTAGAATAGACCATGGCTTTAACAAGCTGTCTGTGTGAATCACTTTTTTGTTGCTGGGACACAATGCCTGACAAC
Source organism: Ctenodactylus gundi (assembly GCA_004027205.1). Lineage (NCBI taxonomy): Eukaryota > Metazoa > Chordata > Mammalia > Rodentia > Ctenodactylidae > Ctenodactylus > Ctenodactylus gundi. The sequence continues at coordinate 415,486 of PVKB01001297.1, forward strand.
CACAACTTATAGGAGGAAGGGTTTATTTCAACTCACATTTTAAGAGCTCTTAGTACATTCCTGAGTGCCTAGCAATGGGAGAGTTTGTTGGAGAACGGCTAGTCAGGGTACCGCAAGAGGAAGGATCAAGGCTTGGGGAGGAGCTGGAGCACTGTCACTAATCCAACACTCCTGACCAGGCCCCACCTTCTAACATGAAATCCATAGATAATCCACAATGCCCTAATACATGAGGCTTTTAGGGGGACATTCAAGATTTCAACCATCACATTGTCCAGTTTGTGAGTCCAGGACATCCTGGTGTCAGCCAAGACTTTAACATCTCCACTCTTTTCTTGCATAGCTTTCTGAGGTGTCATACTATACAGGAGCCCCCAGCAGCCCACCATTATTTTTGTTTCCAGCTTAGAAGGAGCTGTGACATCATATTGGTTTGCTCACTGTCTTTGTCACCTATGTGAACCATTGTGGTTAGACTTCTCAACATCTGGTTAATACAAAACCCAAGTCAAACTTTCCTCAGTGATAGGAAATGTCAATGACACACCCTCCACAGGCTTAGAAAATATCTTACACAAGAGTGACCTTGGTGTAGAAGAATATGAATGCATCTTGGGTCTAAGAAAGAACTCTATCTGGTTGTGCAAAACTTAGAGGTGCCCTGCCTTGAGCTTTGCAGTGGCTTTATTTGGCCATGAGGTGGCAGGCGCCTCCAGAAAGAAAATTGAAGTTGTAGCACTTTCATGACATTTGTACAAATATCGTGTACAGGTGCAATTGTATCAAGTTGACTCATATTTTTGGCCCTATTTTGAAGGCACTGTATTTGGCTATTGTAGAAAGCATCCTGTACAAAGGCTCCAAAGAAGCAATGATCTGTGAAACTCTTACCCTTCTCGCCTGCTTAAAGCTTTGTTCCCCTCATGAAGAAATAATTGGGAGAGAAATCTATGTGAGAGCATTCCACATTGGGCTGGAGCACTCAGCTCTCCTAGGACGAGGTCACTTGACAAGCTCAACCGTGATCCAACAGGGACGGGGACATATTAATATCCTCATCTCCTTTCTGGGACATTTCTCTCAGGGTATAAGATGGGGTAAATTCATACAGAGCGGCCTACGTGGCACTATCCTGGAGAGCTGCTATTTAAAATGATCTAATTGGATTTCTCATCTTCGTTAGCTGGAAGGTGTGGGAAGTTGAAAGAGGCGAGGAAAGGCATCTCATTGGTGCTATGTTCTGTGTTCTTTATGTAACAGCGTCTCTCAGAAAAGGAGGAAATCTTATGTAAAGAATGGAAGGAAGGAAGACCAACCAAGGCAGGCCAGTCCTCCGAGGGCGCACAGTTGTGTGAGGACCTCATGTGGCAGTGACCAGTGGCTACAAAATTCTGAGTCTGTAAAGCTCACATGTCTTCCAGTTTCAATGAAAGTCACATTGCTTACACTTGGGAAGATTTGCTATAGCACAGTTAGGTAAATCCTTATAGAACAGCAAAAGCGGAGCAGAAAATCTTGCCGAAGTGTGAAAGCAGAAAAAAATATTTAAAAAGCAACCTATTTGTATTCAGGGCTTATGCTTGAACATGGTGTAAAGGCGCAATGTTGTGCATATCTGAAAGCATCTTTGACCTGAGCTTTAGAAATCACTTGTTCCCCATTAAGCACTTTGCCTCTGATGAATTATTTAATCTTTGGAGCCTTGTTTAAGAGATGCAGGCTTTGTGCTATTTCTCCTCTATGTATTTATCAAGCTGAAAATGCCAGGAGCTCATAGCATGGCCAAAGCGAAGGGGTCTGTGGTGGCCCTGCTGGCTGCTCACTGAAAAGGTGGCACCTCAGGGCCCTGAGTTCAGGTGAGGTCCTGGGACAGCCTTGGCTCTGTGCTGGCTAGAGCTTGCTGCAGTGGAGACTGCAGCAAGCCGGCTGGCACGCCCTGTTAAAGTCATAGCAGCCCCGCTTCGTCTGCGGCTGCACCTGGGAAGATCCAGGCGCCAGCTGACAAAGGGCAGGTTTTCTGTAGAGAGCCCAACCTCAGGGCTATGGTCTGTGTAGGGGGCACAGGTGTGATTTGCAGGCTACATTTCTTCCTAGATGTCTTATATCTGGCCTGACTGCAGAAAGCTCTGTCTCATTTTGAGACTAAAACGCCTTCCATATTTCTACCTATGTATTTAGACCCATTTTAACCTTTCTGGGAACCTTACAAAAGGACCAATTACTCTGGCCTAGTGACCACTAGGTCACAGTAAAGTTGTCTGTACAGAAGGAAATAAAGCCTTGGCATTCCCTGAAAGCCTGCCTGAGCATGTTTACCATCAGCGTGAGACTCCATCTCACCTGGGAGCCCTGCACCCTCACTTCACTTGCTGCCTGCCTTGGAAATGTTTGTAGACCTGTTTGTTCACTCTGCACAAAATGCTGGAAACAGGGGGCTGTTCTTCTGGGTGGTCTCTTATTGTAAATGACACAGAGGCCTGGAAATCATTTTTATTTTCCTGTAGGGATTAGTTAAATAAATGATAGCATACAAAATGTGATGAAAAAATACGGTGAATGTTTAAATAAAAAAATTGTCATAGTAAAAAAAAATATGTCAGAAGCCTATAAACTTCTGGTGAAGATGGTGGCTGAGTAACAGAGCTATGAAATGTCTCCTCATGGACTCACTTAACAAGTTGAAATCATAATTTACAACTAGGAGAGGAAGGAGTGCCGCAGCTACAGTGGAAAGGAGGAGATCAGAAATCCTGAAGACACATCAAAAGCAGAGGAAAGCAGCAGCCCAGGAAGCTGCCCCAGGCTAAGAGTGGCCCTGAGCTACTGCCCTCCGCAGATGGAGGAAAACCTGCCCTCCCCCGGAACATCAGGTAAATGTGGATCCTGGAGAAGTGGAAAAGCAGTTGGTAGCCTTAGCCTCCTAAAGTGAGCCTGCGGGAAGTGCATGCAGCAAACACAATGCAAGCTTCTCCTAGAAAAGGCCTCCTGGAACCTACTTCAGAAGCAGCACTTGGCAGCCATAACAGGCAGTGACGTAAGCAGGAGCCATTTTGAAAAAAAGAGGCTGAGAGTGAACCATTTAGAGTAAAAGAAGGCTCAGAAGAGCACACCAGGGTTTTGGGGGGTCACTCTTAAACAATTTCTAAGAAGAAACTGTCACAATAGACAGTCGTGGAGAGTAGAGAAAGGCTGCTGATGCCTGAATAGTTCTGGAGGTAGTGGGAGCACCTCTGAGGTTGAAGAGCCCTGCTCCAGTGGAAGGAAGCCAGGACAGGTAGGAGAGCTTTGCTGAGGGGTCTGAGGGTGAACAAGACATCTCAGAGGCTATTGGACTATTAGTTCTTCCCTCACAGACTACTCCCAGCACAGAACACAGAGGAATTTCAGCTCTCCACTCCTCCACACACCCTCATAGCCCTTCAAAGAAACCTCTGAGCTAGTGAAGTCCCTTAACTAGTCCCTTAGAAACATGGAAAGAAGACAAAACTATAGGACATCCACAGAAATGCCTGAGAAACTATAAATTAATATCATGGGCCCTGAAGTAGTGGAACTCATAGGGAAGGAAGTTAAAAAAAAACAAAAAAAACAAAACAAATCAGTGAGTCAAACAGCCATTTCAAACAAGATACCCTCAAAGAAATACAAGCAATGATCAGTGGGCTTAAAGATAAATTTACTAAACAAGTAGTGGTCCTAATGGAGACAAAGCTTACTGAGCATATAGAAAACACAAATAAAAAGTTGGCTGAGGTTAATAAGGACATGTGAGATATGAAGGAACATTTTGATAGAAAAGTGGAAATTTTGAAATGTGGCTTAAATTGAGGATATGAAAAATATATTTGAAAGTATATCTGAACACTGTGAGGACAGAATTTCAGACCTTGAAGATAAGGCTGAGGAAACAAATGCTATTACTAGGTATGCCTCCAAAATTAGAAATGAGCAAAGTAACTGGATACAATAGCTGATGGATGATTCAAAGAGAACTAATCTCAGAATTATGGGTGTGAGAGAAAGAGCAGAAGATAGCACCGAAGGCACAGAAAATGTATTCTCTGAAATCATGTAAAAATTTTCCCAAAGCTAGGAAAAGAAATTAATTTTCAGGTACAAGAAGCGTATAGAACACCAGATAACTTCAATCAGCAGTGAGACTCTCCACAAGATATCATAATCAGAACCTCAGAAATACAACATAAAAAGAGAATAGCTGAAGGAGTGGCTCAGCAGTTAAAGCGCTTGCCTAGCAAGCACTAAGATAAATGTTAAGTACCCGAGTTAGATTCCCCAGCACCCCATAAGCCAGGTGTGGTGGCGCATGCCTGTAATCCCAGCACTCAGGAGGCTGAGGTAGGAGGATTGCCGTGAATCCAAGGCCAGCCTGAGTGAGACCCTGTCTCAAAAATATATATATATATATATTTAAAAAACAGCAAGAGAAAATTAGACATTATTCTACCAAGGCAAACCCATTTGAATTACCACAGATTTCTCAATGCAAACTTTAAAGGCCAGGAGAGCCTGGAGCAAAATTTTTTAAGCTTTAAATGATAGCAGGTATCAACCCACGTTGTTGTATCCAGCAAAATCATCCCTGAAAGTTGAAGGGGAAGTAAAAATTTTTTGTGACCTGCATGTGACCCACTAACCTGCTTTCTCTAACTTAGTCCCTTCTTGGTCCTGCTGCCTCCCAATAACATCATCAAAATATGAATCTGTAAATTGATCAGGTTAAATCTGTGAAGGATGAGGTAAGAGCCCTCGTGATCTAATCACCTCTCTGAAAGCCTCACCTGTGATCCCTGCTTCCTAGGGGACCAAACCTGGAATGTATGAGGGTTTAGGGATCCAACCAGATCCAACCATAACACACACTAATCCCTATGGCATCCTCTGATGGTACCATGCAAGTCAGATTTGTTTGCTATGGAAGTTTTAGTTTTTTCTATTCCAATTTTATCTCACTCATTCATTTATTCAACCATAAAATAACCTTTTGCCTCTTACCACATGCCAAGCATCCTCCTGAATGCTAGCAATCAACTTACATTCATTCTTCTCTTTAAATAGTAATAAATACTTCGGTGCCCAACTCTTTACTTGATGAGTATAGATAGAGATTTTTCTGTCCCCTGCCCTCACAAAAAGCATTAGAAATGACAGGGACCATATATTTTAGAAGTGTGTATTGAAAGGCAACTTCCACCCAATCCGTGTTAGAAAGTAGCAACGCTCTTGTTTCAGGTAGCTACAAACCTTGCTGGGAGTGATACAATTTTCACGTAGGTGATGAATGAAAACCCCTACATGCCATATGCTTTTTACTCATAAATTGAATATATGCATTATATACTACCAGATATGTGGGCCAAAGGTACCAGTATATGATTACATAAAATCCTTGCGTGTTATGTCATAGATGGGGCCACTTGCAGAATAAGAGATTAAAGAGACAAGTTTCAGCAGAACTGGATGTGAGGACCCAGGAATGCTCCTAAGATGGAAGAGTGAGGGAAGAATTTGAATCTACAGACGAGGGCCAAGAGCAAAAAAGTGAGAATTTGCAGGGCAGGGATGGACAAAAGTGGTGAAAAGATGGGAACGTTGGAAGCAAGATTCTGTGTTGTTACAAGGTCACAGAGGACCCTGCATAGCAGAATGAGGATTTTTATACTTCCCTTCACTATGTCCTTAAGCCAAGAGGGTGACATAATAGAAATCTTGCTTTTAAGATAATTAATCTGGCTCTGTAACACAGGACTGATTTAAGAGAAAGAGACACAATGAGTTAGAAAATTATTGCAGTGGTCTAGACGTGAGGTATGCAAGTTCTAAAATATGACTGTGTTTGTGTTCAATAACAGGACACTGTCTGACCATCACTCTGTTGTCAGAATCATAGTAGGTGCTTTTATAGAGTAACCTTTTTAAGTGTTAGCAGGCTGCATGAATGGAACTTTATCCCTCTTTTGCAGATGAAGAAATACTGGGTTTGGGGATGTAGTGGAATAAAAGAGCATTTGCCTGGCATATGGGCGTTGGGTCCAACCTCTTCTGGCCCCATACCTCACACACACAAAATTCAGGCTCAGAGAGTGTCTTAGTTGTTTTCTGATTGCTGAGCTATGACATCTGATGCATCAGTTAAAGGAGGAAAGGTTCATTTTGTCTTCCGGTTTCAGGAGGATCAGTCCATGACAAGTTGGCACCAAGGCAGGAGTCTCACGGTGGAACAGCATGACGGAGGAAAGCAGTTCAGCACATGGTAGCCAGAAAGGAGGGGGAGGGAAGGAGCTGGAGGCAAGGGTCCACCCTCTAAGTCATACCCCTGGTGACCCACTTCTTTCTGACCCGAGCCCACACCCAAACGTCAGATTTTTAGGGCATTATTTTAGAGCAAAACTATCAATAGAGAAATAATACAACTTTTTTTTTTTTACAAGTGAGAGGCTGGATTTTGGATTCTTTCATTTCCAGTGTACATTGTCTGTGTTATATAATAGTTGACTTATGTTAGAGGATGCTGTTGCAGGAGACAGAGGGATGGAGGACTCATTAAAAAAAATCAAGTACATTATCATTGTGAAGATTTGGGGAGAGTAACAGAAACCTAATATCAGATTTACCTAGGAGAGGCAAACATTTCTACTGCCAAGGAAATGAAAGTGATTTGAAAAGTAGTTTTAACTGAATACAGTTGACTTGGGAAATTCAATGGGAAAAGTGGATGGAAAGAAGGCCTTTTGCTTCAAAGCATCCATAAGAAGATGACTCAGAGATAACCGTTTGAGAAAAAACTAGAAACTTTTGAAGTAACCCATTGAAATTGAGTTCTTAAAGAAAGAATAACAGTTAAAAGATAAGGGATGAATCTAAATTGTGTTTGCATAATAGCATTATAATAATGGAGGTTTGAACATTTTAAGGAAATTTGAGGAACAGTGACCGCCTACCACAGAAAAAAGTGTCTAGTAACAAGCTTCCTCATGAGGAAATGAGATGCTCAGAAGTGATAGGGAAGAATAGCAATGACAAAATTTTGGGAAAATACCATATGATATTGACTAATTTTTCTTCTCAGACAAAAATTAAGCATAAATACTTTTTCATCACTTAAAATCCCCAACAGTGTACCTACAATAGGGTTTAAGGTTTTTACTTTATGATATAAAATATGAATAACCTTCAAATCCTGTTTCTTCATAATTTAAATGTGTTAGGATGTAAATAAATTCTTTGGAATTCAAAAAAAAATTTTATTTTGGGCTCAAAGCACTGAAAGAAAGATTGATGCTGACAGAGCAATTGAAATGTTGTCCTGTCTCATCAGAGTATAGGATCTTGTGTCACATGGGATGACAAATGACATTGATGGAGTCTGGAAGCTGAGGGATCAACTTGCAGTATTTCATTTTTGGGGCCAATTGAAAACCAGACTTTTCTGATATTTTTGGACTCATATAAGACCCTTTGCTTTTCCCCCAAATAATTGATTTCACAAATATGTTTTTATTGAGTCTTCTGTAAGTATGTTAGATTTAAGTACAATGCGTGATAATTCCAAGTGTCTTAGTTACTTTTTCATTGCTGGGGACAGAATACCCGACATCACAGCTTAAGGGAGGAAAGATTTATTTTAGCTCAGAGTTTCAGAAGGTCTCACACAAGTGAAGGTGGAAGCACGTGGTGAAGGTAAGCTGGAGGGGAGCTCTTCACAGCATGGTATATGGAAGCCAAGTCAGAGAGGATGGGTGTTTACCTTCCAGGTAGAGTCTGCCCCTTCTGGGTCAAGCCCCTGTGTTCTGACCCCCTCAAGCAGGCCCCACCATCATACCGCACATGTATCCACAGGTAATCCACAATATCCAAATACCTGAGGCTTTTGGTGGTGCTACAGATCCAAATAATAACACCAAGATTGGTAATTAGAGTGTCCCCAAGTGCCAGTAAAATGTCAGATGATGGAGAAAGAAGCTCTGAGGTCTGGATCCCACCCCCAGTTCACATAGGTTTCCTCTATATTTACAATCTTGGAAAAGCAGTTTTTGATTTGCATGAATAAAGTTGAAACTTTCCAAGAAGGCATGCACAATACCAGATAACATGATCATTATGTTTTAAAAAGTCAACACACAATCCAGTTGTCCTCCTCCCCCCGTCATCTAACTAATAGCTCATTGTTCAGCCATTCAGGTCTCACTTCCAGTGCTGCTGTCTGGCTGGAAGGTGCCATACATGGACCCAGTCTTGGGGGACAGGTTAGGGACCCAGCTCCCCAGGTGCTGCTTGCTGGCACAGTTTTCCTGTTGGTGGTGCTCTGCTTTCTTGTGTACCAGCTGTGATCCCACCACATAAGCTGTGAGATGACTTGAAAGGGTCAAGATCAGAGGGTACCCAGAAGGGATGGAACAAGAGGGAGTTTGTACCTGGTGCTCTACCTGCTCTTTCTAGGCACAAGAGAAGGCAGGTTCAGAGCATCTTCTGGAATCAAGATGGCTAAGGAAACTGGAGGGGGCATGACTTGACAGTCACCGCCATTAGTGGGCATTTCTTACACATGGGGCTCATCCCAGCACATTCCCTCTGGTGTGGTTTGAACCTTACAATGTTCCTAGGTAAGTAGTTCACTTGGTCTGTCTGTGCCCCAATTACTGATACTCAGAGAAGACTCAAGAAATACTTGTTGAATGAAAGTGAATGTGAATACTGGAAGTTGGTTTTTATCCCAATATTTATAGATTTAAAAAAACTGAGATTCAAAGAAGGTCAAGATTAAGAACTTTCTGATGGTGCCTTGCCCACAGTGGCCTCTTGGCTGCTGCCCACTCACCTACTGCCTTCCTTCTGTGATGAAATGAATTTTCATGTTATTAATGAGAAGTTGAAACTTATTTCCCCATTGAATTAACTTGTAAGAGTTGGGCCAAACTTTGGAGCACCAGGGCAGCCCTATTTTAGGAAGAAGATGGGAGGCAAATGTAATTGTAAACTGGAATTTGGAAATCAAAATACATTACAGTGTAGAACTGAAAAATCAGAGTGAACTTAGAGAAAACTAAGCGTTACTAATTGCAAAGACACAATGTTTCAGATGCTCTGAGATCATTTTGCACAGACATTCTTTGGGATTCCTGACAGCTATGGTGGAAGCAGGAAGTTCACCTCCACTTCAGTGGAGACACCTTGCAGATAAATAACTCACCCAAAGTCTCACAGCTACTAAGTGACAGAATTGGAACTTAAACCCCAGCCTGTCTGACTCTCAGAACTGTCCTATTCCTAATACAATAAGGTAATGCTAAGGCAGCACTTACTGATGGGCCCCATCTAACTGAACCTGGAGATACTGATTGAATATCCAGTGGGCTGTGGGTTAGACAGGTAGGAAACACAGAAGTGTACCTGCTTTCAGGGAAGTTATAATGCAGTGATGTTTTAATGTCTGATACATAGTAACTATTCAATAAATATTTACTTGACAAAGAAATGATTTGTACCATGGGATGACTGCTATGTAGAAGAAATTCTATTAGAAAATCGAAGATCACAGTTTACAAGAGGAAATACATTGTAGCTCTAAAATCTTTTATCTAAGCAGGATACCAAACAAAAATCAATCAGTCTTACATTTTACTTGTTAGATGAAGAAACTGAGACCAACAGAGGTGAACTCTTTTGCCCAAGGTCATAGAGCCTGCTAGAGGCGGAGTGTGGACTGAAAAATCTTCAGATGAAGTCAGTGCTTAGGCTTTGTTTTTCCTTTTGTTTCTCCACATTTGCAAGGCCAAAATCCTGTTTCTGTCTCTCTCTGCATGCAGTCTTGAAAAGGTTATTGCTATGTCTCTCCTCTGACAGAGTCTCCTTATCCTCTCCAACTGAGGGGAATATACACATACCTTGACAGGAATTGAGTACTTATCAATCAAAAGAGAAGTTTCTTTTGAAAGAGATGAGTCATTGTGGGGATTGAACTTTTAGTACACAAGGCTCATTGATTGTTGTTATGATTCTCCTGAGAGATCCGAATGCTTGTGTTCCCATGTGCAAATATGCACACACACACACACACACACACACACACACACACACACACACCCTACCTAACAGTGCGTCTGTATCGTATGTGTCTGAGAGCCAGGGGTGTTGGGATGCCACTGCAGGATGCAGTGCAGGATGCAGGGTGCAGGATGCCACTGCAGCAGCTTGGGTGAAGCAGCTGACTGGTGCGAGGAGTCTCTCGCTCTCCACTGCCTTTCTTTGCCTCCCTCTGTTGCTTTTTGCTTCATTTCCCCTTAGATGATTCTCTCTCCAAGGCTAGTGCTTTCCTTCCGTGCTAATTCAGATTCTATCCCAGGACTGGGCAGGGGTAACTTTTAATACCAACACAGTCACCAGTGATTTTTTATTTCTGTAACTTGGCAGCATAGACACTCAGTATAACAGTGTGATCCACACTAAATATTTTCCTCAGGTACACTGCTGATTCCTTAAGTGAGCTCCATCCCTGCTCATCATAGCGTCTATAAATCCTCTTCCTAAGATGGAAAGACTGAAGAGCAAATACAGTCAAGCCTGTATGGAAATATTAGACATTCCAAATGACCTAGTCCTAACAGCTGATGGAAAAAGCAAATGCAGGCACAGTGAAGTTGTCATAGAATCACATTTTTATTCCAATTCTCCATCAGCCAGCACTCTAAAGACAGGTTGTTTCTACATTATACATATATGACACTTGGCCATTATTTACCAATAGACTGTGGACATGGTTTTGAAGTGCCAGCACTCATCTGGAACTCTAATTGCCCATGTAATGACATTGAGAGGTAGTAGCACCTTTGAGAGGTAATTAAGTTATGGGGGATCTACCTGTATGAAATTAATGGAGCTCCTGGAAGAGTGTAGTAGTTACCTCAGGAACAGGCTGTTACAAAGTGGGTCAGCCCCTTTGCCCCCTCCCTCTCTTCCTTATGCATTTACATACATACCGAGTGCACAGGGCCCTCACCACAAGCCAAGCAGATGCCACCACCTTCCCAGCCTCCAGACCTACGCACCCAGGTAGACCTCTTTCCCTATACATTTCCCAGTCTTAGGTGGTTTGTTATAGTGACAGAAAACAGACTGAGATACCTGTCTTGTGGTTTGCGATCTTATATCTAATCAAGAGGAGATTTAGAAGATTTTAATATCATGGCTTAGATTCTTGGCTACCATCTTATCTTGCATGCTTCTCCAAGCAGCCAGGCAGATGGGGATGTGGGGACTTTGCAGAGCTGTGGCCCCTCCATGGGAATAGCCACCTCCATGCGTGGCAGCTGAGAGATGCATGGGGGGCTGGAGTCACCTCTCTGCCCTTTGGGAAGGAGTGAGTGTCAACCTCCTCACTACTCTAGGAGTGAGAAGATAAGCCCTGAATCTGCTGTGTCACCTTCAGATTCCACAGTCATAAAATGGGAACCGATTTCTTTGTCCCATCTGGCTCCAAACAAACAAAAGGAGATCACAAGAATTCCTACCACCAGGCACGATTCTCTGGACTTGTCCCTTCCAGCTTTGTGGTTCACACCTGCACCACCCACACCTTTTTGTGTAGGTTACTCTAGTCTGCAAAAAAGCTGTGTGAGGAAAAACTATGTGATCCTTCCTCAGAGGCTGACATGGGAGCGAGTGCTGGTGTCCAGTCGAAGGCCTGGCTGTCAGCTCTGCACCTCTGGTAGCTAAACTCTCTGGGCTGGTTTTCTTTTTTTAAAAATAAAGGATCCAGCCTGGAAGATTGAATGTTTTCTTTTAACCCTTGGCAGCTATTGATTTTAGGATGTTATTGACTTGGAGAGGAGACAGATTATAACTCATGGGATACCACTGGGACAGTGACATCAGAGGAGAGATCCCAGAGTGGTTGTGAAAAGAGAACTCAGTTGGGAGTCAAATAATGCGGCTCTCAGAGGAGTCCACATGGAGCGCAGCTGCTGGGTGTTTGCAGGAGCTGTATTCATGATTGGCAGAACCTGGAAGCACCCAAGGTGTCCTTCAGTATGTGAATAAACACACGGTACATTCAGACACTGGAATATTACTCAGTATGAAAAATAAATGGACTATGGGAGAGAATGATTAAAGTATGTTGTGTTTTGTGCACTTAAGAATCTGTCAAAATGAAACCCATTCATCCACTTAGAAATCTGCACTAACAAAGAATGTAAAAGAAAGAAAGAAAGAAAGAAATGAGCTCTTAAGCCAAGAAAAGACATGAAGGAAACCGATGCCAGGGAATCTAATCTAAAAAGGCTATAAACTGGGTGATTCCCACTGAATGAGATTTTAGAACAGGCAAAATCAGGTGGACAGGAGAAATTTTCTTCCAGGCTTTATTGGGGAAGGAGGGATCAACAGGCTGAATACAGTGGATGTTTAGGGCAGTAAAATGACTGTGTAATGCTCAAAGCCTGAATGCAGGTCATTATGTTTGTCCCAGCCCATAGAATGGACAACACCTAGAGAGACTCTCCTGCAGACCAGGGATCTGGGTGACAAAGACATGTCTGTACAGGCTCATCAGTTGTAGTGAATGTCTTGCTCAGGTGCGGGATACTGTGCCTGGGTTGGGCTGGAGGTGGGAGAGAAATCTCTGTGTTGTTGGCTCAGTGTAGCTGTGAACCTAAAACTGCTCTAAAAGTAAAATTCATTAAAGAAATAATGCAGAGTCTAGTCCTTGATTCTGCTACCCATACTTGATTTCCTGATTGTCACAAGAACCTAGACACCTGAGACTGTGATTTCTTGATTGGCATACGAGTTCAGTCAACCGAGACTCTGGGCTTCTGCTGCCTCTCATCTGCCTCAGCTCCATGTCCCAGCCTCCTTCAATCTCGGAGGCCTGTTGAGAGTTTTTACTACAACAAAGCTCCTCGTTACCAGGGCATCCCCTCATCTTTGTGAGCTCAAAGTTTCCAGGCTAGTGCTGCCCAACATTTTGGCAGCAGGAACTTGTTTTGTGGAAGACATTTTTTTTCACAGATGGGAGTGAGCAGGGTAGTGTTAGCATTAGTGCCCAAGCTGCATCTGTGATCATCAGGTATCAGGTTCTCACATGGAGGGTGAACCTACATCTCCCAAATGTGCAGTTTGCAGTAGGGTTTACGAATCTAATGCTGCTGTCAGAATACCCATCCTACTAAAACTGATGTACAGATTGAATGCAGTTTCAATCAAAATAAAAATTCTAATTTATATGCAACCAGAAAATACCCAGAATAGCCAAAGCAATCCTGGAGGCATCACAACCCCAGATATCAGGTTATATTACAAAGCAACAGTGATACAACCCACATGGTACTGGCACAAAAACAGACAGAACAGTGGGACAGAAATGAGAATGCAGAGACAACCCTAGAGATCTGTGGCCATCTAAGCTTCATCAAAGCACAAGCTGGAGAAAAGATAACCTCTTTAACAAATGGTGCTGGGAAAACTAGTCCATCACATGCACGAGAATGAATCTAAACCTTCATCTTTCACCCTGTAGTAAAGTCAGATCAAAATGTATCAAAGACCAAATACAAACGCAGAAACACTGAATATTCTGAAAGATAAATTAGGCAGAACCCTTGAAAACATCGGCACCTGCAAAGACTTTCTTAACAGAGCACCTAAGACATGACATCAAGTATCAACAAATGGAGGGTGAAATTGTGTCCGATTAGAACGTTTCTGCACAGCAAAGGAAACAATCAGCAGCGCAGAAGAACGAATGGGAAAAGTTTCTGCTAGTTACTCTTTGGACAGAGTATGAACACCTAGCATATAGAAAGAACTGAAAAAAAATTATACTCTCTGAAATAAATGACCCAATAAAAATGGGTAATTGAAATGATAGGCACTTCTCAGAAGAAGAAATATAAATGGAAGTAAACACATGAGATGTTCACTGTGTTTTGCTACTACCGAACTGCAAATCCAAACAGGCTGAGATTCCGTATTACTCTAGTAAAAATGGCTGTTATTAAGAAGTTAAAAAAAACCCAACAAATACTGGCAAGGTTTGGGGGAAAAATGAACCCTTCTACGCTGTTGTTGGCAGGACTATAAACTGTTACAACCACTATGGAAACTGGTGTGGTGATTCCTCAAAAAACTAACAAACGAAATTCCAGTTGACTCAGCTGTCCCTCTCCTAGGATTTACTTTTAAAAAGCTAACGACATCATATCACAGTGAGAATTGCATACCATGTTTATAGCAGCAGGACTTGTAACAGCTAAATCATAGGAGCTGCCAGTGTGTCCTTCAACAGACCAATGATACAGGAAGTATGGTATTCAGACACAATGGAGTACGACTCTGCCATGAAGAAAGATGTTTGAGTTATTTGTAGAAAGATGGATGCATTTTGAGACCAGTATGCCTAGTGAAATGAATCGGTCACAGAAGGTTAATAAATATCACATGGTTTCTCTAATATGAAAAGCAAAAGGTATAAACAAGTTTTAAAAAAAGCAAAATAGATTGTGGAGATGGGGTGTGTGCAGAGTAGACTGGGACGTGGGGAGAGGAAGGGGTCAGGGGCAGGGGAAAGGGAAGCAGGAGTGAGTAAGATGCGATACGTGTGTGTGTGTCCATCCCCCAGGCTTATTTAATTGTCGCGTATTGCAGACACATACTAATAGAAAGAATAGTTTTGAGGAAAAAAGAAAAACGCTGCTCTGATCTGGCAGGAAGCGGAGCTCAGGCAGGGAGTGAGTGCTGAGGAACAGGTGGCCAGGCGACTAGGCTCGGCTTGCTGGTGCCACTTACCACCTGCTGGGCGGCCTCCCACTCCCCACAGATCGTGAACCTGTCCGAGTGCATGGCCTGCAGGTTGGGACCACTGTTCTCATAATGCGAAGTCACCTCAGCATCCAGAGAAGGTGCTGGGGATTTCCACAGCTAACTCCTGTGCATAATCTGTCATGAACACACATTGTTGCGGTTTAGATGTTCAGTCAACTTTGATCTGCTTTCCAAAAATAGTCATTCTGGGCACTGCCCAGAGCTGCAAGATGGATGGGGCCACTGGCCATCTTGGGAGCCCCTGATGTCTCCTCATGGGGCGTCCTCGGTGCCACTGGACTGCATGACTCAATCTGAGAGGATGCTCAGGTCAGGAGGAGAACTTTACAAGCAAGTGGGGGTGGACGGGCAGGGGGAGGGAGGCTGTGCTTCAGGATGATGGAGGGAATTGATTTGTTCATGTCCATTAGCCCAATTCTTCCCTGAGATATTGACTGCCTGAGAATGGCAACCAGTCACGGAAGATGTTTCATTACCATCACTCAGAATGGTCAGAAATAGGAATGAAAAGATGAGCTCACAGAGAAATGGTGATCAGAGGTGCTGGACACAAGAAGTGGTCTGTGTTTTAAGCTGAGCCGGCCGATGCCAGCTCCTCCAATGGAGGCTGCAGTTTACCATATTCAGAGCACAGAGGCTTTGGGAAGCCTCGGTAAAGAAGATAGCTTGATGGCCCCTTGCAGAAGGCTCCCTTGTGCGTGGCCTCCAATGCCCTGGGGCCAGAGCCTGCCCTCTCTAGAGACCCTTACACATCCATCAGGCTTACTCCTGCAAAAAAAGCTAATCTAACAACCTGTCTCCTGTTACACCACCCCTACCCCCATATTGTTAATCAAATGCGGGGAGGTGACCAAATTGTCTGGATTAACATAATTAATGTTTAAATCATACATATTCAAAAAGCTCTGAGAAGGCATCTGGGTATTTTTTTAAAAAAATATTAGAGAGAATCGAATTAAGACCAGCATAAGGAATTAGACCTGATGCTGCTTGCCAAAGTGATGTTTACAGAAGACAGAAAAGACAGGAAATCCCATTAGATCTACAAGAAATAATGCTTTCTTTGGTGGCAGGAGTTGTCAAAAATAGCGTATTTGCTGGAGATTAGAGTCTCTTGCTGGGGTTTTCAGATTTAGCTGAGTGCAGGAAGACTCCACCTGCATTTGTAACTGGTCAACCTTCCAAGGAGAGCTTGTGCACCACCATGGTGGGCGGCAGATGCGTAAGTCACAGATGCCCATATTTGAATGTTCACTTTCCCAGGAAGCTCAGGGGCTCATCAACTTATCTAGATTCACTTGGCTTCGTGCTGTTTGGACCCAGGCTTATTAATATCAAAGATACTTTCCTCAATTCTGCTTTATAAACATCTACAAAAGGGGGCTTTATTATTGATCATAAAGCTTAAGCTTGTCGGAACCCAAGCGGCAGACCCAGGGTAGGCTTAGAGCCCTAATCCCGGGCCTTGTGGACTTGCAGCCTTTTATCCACCCTCGCAGCGGGGGTCTTTGAAGAGAAGGATGAGCAGGAACCTGCCACAAACATTCACCTTATTTTCATTACTTATGATCTGTACAAGACACTGGGTGATCTGTGCTGTTCACTAAAACCTAACGTGGTCCATCACGTTCTTCAAGCCAACGTCAATTCCTCTTAACAAACTGGAGTTTCAGAGCAGCCATTGCTGTGCGTGAGAGCCAGCCTGCGGGAGCTGGATGCAGAGTGCTAAGGGCTGTGCTGCAGCCGCTGCAGCAGGGCGAGGCTGGTGGGAGCAGGGGGAAGAGGCAAGGCTTGTGACAATGGCTTTGTTCAGTGTCGGCAGTTCAGAGGAGCCCTGGCTTGGCAGTTCACCCATCTAGACATCAAAGTAGTTCATTTCTATATTAAGCAGCACTTTCCCCAGGTTGCTATTTACAGAGAATTTTTAAGTCTGTGAGAAACTGTTAAATAAAGCATAGTCCCATTTATCTTTTATACACAATGCCTGTGCATTTTAAACAGATTGTGCGTGGGTATGGAATCATAAGTCTCATTTTACCTGGACAAGGTGACTTTTAAATTACTTTTAAATCTTTCAGACAAACCTAAAGGTCCCTCTAGGCAAAGATCTTCAATTCAGAAAGCTGGCAGGGACCTATGACAGGCTCTGATCCCCTGGAATAACAGACAAGAGAGGACTGAGGCCAATCTGGTTAAATCTGTAGCCTAAAGTTACAGAGTTCGTTGTTCCAAGTGTCTCAGTCTTGCGGCTCCAGTGCAGGATTCCTCCTGCTTTCCTGACAGCGAGAGAGTGCAGTCTCTGGTCTGTCTGGCTTTACGCCTTAGCTGCCTGGTAGAGTAGTAGCATGCCTGTGCAGACACATGGGAATAAAAGGATTTGCACCAAATGAAGTGTGGTGTGTGGGTGGAAGTGATTTTAAACCACCTTTTGTGCTACTCTGAAGTTTCTAAGTTTTGATATCATTTTGAGAACTGCAAAGAAAACATCACATCACATTATATTAAAATCAAGATTCATGTCAGGCTTTCTTCCCCCATCGGAGCAGGATGCCCATGCGTAGGGCTCCTGTGGTACCCTGACTATTACCACAGTGTTTCATAATGCCCCCCGACTCTTTTACTCACTCAGAGTGGGGCCGTATCTCTTTTGCATCTTCCTAGAAATGTCTGTGATACTGGAGGCCAAAGAGGGATGTTTGTTGAGTGAGTCAGGAAAGGAATTCATGAGCAAATATGAGACAAAAGACAAATGCCCTCACAGTAGCCTTGTGTTGGGGATCCCCCTTTAGAGGGATCAATGATCCCTTACGGAGTTTGCTGTGAATAGCATGGAACCCATTACCACTTGTCATTTCTTTTCTAGAGAGGATCTTTGTCCCCAAATTCTTATTAGCTAAGGTGAACTCTTTGTTTAGCCCTGCTTTTATAAAGGTGACATTCCTGAGGGCATTTGGGTCAATCTCAGAGAGGATCTTAAATTCAGATTCAGGATCCCAGAAAAAAATGAATATAGCCACAGAGGAAAAGTCTTATATGCAAGTTAATCCAGGCCCTGACCATCTATAATCAATATTTAATATATCCTAAAGCCTGCAGGACGTTTTCAGTCCTGCTGGGCTTGCCTGGAGGATGACACATGCCAAGGAGACTAAATCCTAGAGATAGCAAGGCTTTGCCCAAGTGGCAAAGCCACACTTGAAAGGCCCACGGCATCTTGTGGGGAGAAGCCACCCTTGGGGACATCTTGTTCTGATGCCACTTAGCAGCATCATTTGCCCACGGAATAGCCGAGCTGCTTTTGCCTGCTGCGAACTAATTAGGACACCCATTCCTGGATAGTGCCTGGGCACTTCGCAGGAAATACCAGGCGTGAGTAGCCAGTCTGTGGTTTGAAAACAAGAACGGTGGAAAGCAATCTATACTGTGCCTTTTCACTTCTGCTCTGTGGATACCTTCTGTTCTCGGCACAGCTCTGCAAAGGAAGCTGCTGACTCACTCACTTCTCCTTCTCCCTGTCGCCAGGATGAAAGAGTATAAATAATTTACATGAAGATAGCAAGACAAGCTGTGGTTTTAAATTTGTGGCGTTTCTAGTCTGAACTGGTCTTGTGACACTGATTTAAACTAAGAGGGCCACCCAGGACTGCTGTAAGCTTTCAGTCTGGTCCAAGCTCACTCATTTGCTGCAGGGTCTTAGGCTTGAAGGTTAAAGACACTTGCAAGGACCCGAGCCAAATGAGAGGGCTGAGGTATCTTCAAGGAGCCAGCCTGAAAAGAAGATGGAGATGCTGGACTGATTTTGAATAAGCCCAGGTGGGCACAGGGGACGGTGAACATGGTGAAGCTGATGGCTTCTGTGCAGTCTAGGAAAGAGACACGCTTAGACATTGAAGGTCCAGGTGGAGTTTTGTCATTGACCAGTGGGTTCTTCCTTCATGTAGTTCTCTGTCAGAGACTTGAGACATTCTTCTAAATTGTGAAATGAATCATCATTGGAATTTAGGCAGACTGTGGACCCCAGACGGCCGAAGCCAGCATGGGAACAGAAGAGTACTAGGAGAAGATGTAGTAGGGAAGAAAAAGTACGGACACTCATTTCCTGTTTCTTTTTTCTCCTCTTTGTCTCCTCTCTCTTTCTTGGTCAGTTTCTCCCTCTCTCTCTCTCAAATCCATCCCTGTCACTCTTCTCAGTTTCACTTCTAGACATTTTCCTATGCATTGCCTGTCCTCTACCATTACGCTCTGTTGCATTTATAGCATAGGTTATTTATTTATTTATTTATTTATTTATTTATTTATTTGTTTATCTATTGGCCTCAACTAAACTATGTGTAAAAAGGATTAAGAGAAAAACATTAAAGTGAGATAGTTCTGGGGGTTTTCTACAGAGAGAGGAAATCATCTCAAAGGGAAATAGACGTTGGGAGGTTGGCTGGTGCCTCGGTTCCAGTAACACCCAGCACAAAGTTGCCCGCTGGAAGGTGTCCTTCCCCGAATACCCCCAGAATCCTTCTCTTCTTAATCCCTCACGATCGGCGGCCTCCATCAGGCTTGATACCTGAGATGAAGCCACTTTGTTAACCTTAATTAAGTAATTTCTGTAAAACTGCAAGGGTTGATTTCAAGTGTTGGCTCTCGAACCACTCAGGGTTATCACTCATTGCTTGCTTTAGGGCAGAAGGTTGGGAAATAAGTTGTGCCAGCATATCACAGACTCACATGGTGATAATTGTTTTGAGTGAGTTCTGTGCTTCATGGAGATAATCAGGCTTAATTGTTGGAACTTGCAAACTGTTTCAGAAACAACTTAGAGGCGTTTGTTCAAGTTTTGCAGTTCTGGTTATTGGTCCCTATAGCCCCCCTTGGGAGGCTGACTTTTGTGTGTTGGACAGTTGGTACCCCCACTGCAGTCACCACATCTTCCAATCCAGGTAGCGACAGTCCCTCTTTGTGGGGACAAACAACGGGAAGCACCATTTCTCCACAAAGATGTTGTAACAAAAATACATTAAATTGGGTGGCTTATAACAAGCAAATTTATTACTCATTCATAGTTCTAGAGTCTGTCCACAATCAAAGTACCCAGCAGATCCAGTGTCTAGGGAGGAACAGTGCCTTCTTGGTGCCTCCTCACATGGTAAAGGGAGAAAAGTAGTTCCCTCAGGTTTTCATAGGGGCATTAATCACATTCACAAGGGCTTCATCTTCACATCCTAATTGTCTTCTGCAGGTCCCACTTCTTAATGTTGTTGGACTGATTAGGTGTCAACATAAGAACTTTCAGGGGACACAAACATCCAGATCAGAGCACGGTCCTCTGGGCTCCCATTCCCAGTCTCTACTTGATTGCCAGCATGAATGCTGATACACCCGGTTCTCTATTCCTGCCTCAGGCTTGGCCTTTCACCCTTGGCGTCTGGGTTTCATTTCTGACACGCTTTCAAAGCAGCTCACTTGGAGGACACCCGATACTCTGTAAGTCACAGGAACCATTCTTGGGTCACTTTTGGCTGAATCCGACCCTGTTGACATGCTGTCCCCTCTCACGTCCCTCCCACACTCAGTGGCTCACTGTGTCTGCCAAACGCTACCTCCCTTTGGCTCTCATTGCATTTCAGTCTCTGGTTCTACTATGACTATTGTCCTAAGCTGATTCTCTTATTTTTGGCCGAGAATGCTTGTTCCATTATCAAGACTGCAGTTGTTGTCATCACTTCGTTGATCCTCAAACATAGCGACACAGAAACTGCATTTCCAATGTACACATATGCACTGTGGTCAAAAAATATGGCAAATGTTTAATATTAAAAATTATTACAGTAAAAGTTGCATAGTTGTTAATCCCCCTCACAATACTCCCTATTTCTTCATTCATGCTTTTCCTGTCACTCCTGCCACTTTCTAGGAGAGTTTTGGTAATCCTTTTTTTGTTTTTTTTCCTCCCAATTTTATTGATATATGTACATATATATGTGTGTGTGTGTGTGTACAATACATAATATTTACATTGATATTGAATATTCTGTGCACCTATATATTGTAATAAAATTACAGATTATTCCCCTCTCCCTTTTTGACTCTCCCATACCCTCTCTCTCCCCACTAGTTCCCATTATTCCCACCATTTAGTTCTATGAAATTACTGTGATCTGTATTTTCATATTAGAGAAATCATTTGATATTTGACCATCTGCGCCTGACTCACTTCACTGAGCAAGATGGTCTCAAGTTGTAACCATTTATCTACAAAAACCTCAAGTCTGTCCATCTTTATAGAAGAGTAGTATTCCATTGTGTCCAAATGCCATACTTTATGTATCCCTTGGTGTATTGGTGAGTATTTTGGTGTCTTCCACCTTTTAGCTATTGTTACTTGTGGTGCTATGAACATGGGTATACATGTATCTCTGCTATATGATTTTTTAAAAAACTCTTCTGGAAAAATTCCCAGAAAAGATATTGCTGGATCACAAGGGACATTTATTTCCAATCTTTTGTGGAACTTCCATACTGCTTTCCATAGTGGTTGTACCAGTTTACATTCCCACCAGCAGCGTGAGAGGGTTCCTTTTTCTCCACAGCATTGCCAGCACTTATTGATGTTTGAGCTCTTGATATGCGCCATTCTCTCTGGCGTTAGATGGTACCTTAGTGATGTTTTTGATTTGCATTTCTGTGATGGCTAAGGATTTGAACATTTCTTTTTTTCATGTATTTACTCGACATTTGAACTGTGTATTCATTTCCATTGCCCATTTTTCAATCAGATCTTTGATTTTGAAGGCCTTTTATTTCAGTTCCTTGTATATTCTAGTTATGAGTTTCCTTCTTGAGGCATAAGTAGTGAATATTTTTTTCCCATTCTGTTGATTCTCCCTTTACTCTGCTGATAACTTCCTTTGCTGTGAAGGAGATTTTTTAATTTGAAATAATCCCTTTTGTTAATTCTGGGGGATATTTCTTTTGCTTTTGGTATCTTATTAAGAAAGTCTTTTCTTTGTGTCCATATTTGCACTATGTGTCTGCCTCATGGTCATTCTGACTTGGAGAAAGAAACAGAAACAGTATGGTGCTAGATATGGTGGGTAAAGTGGGTGAAGACATGCTAAAGTTTTTGCTATAAATGTTTGACCAACGAGGAGCCATTGAAAGATAGGGTGAATACTTTAAAAAAGAAACATTATTACAGTAAAAGACATGTTGCCATTATTAAATATTCAGAATACTCTCACTCACTGAAGAACATACTTATCCCATCATTCTTGGCAGTGTGTCTTTTTACTTTATACTTGTAAAAAATTTAAATAATCGTTGTACTTTTGGATCAGCCCTTTGTATATCAATTCCCATAAAAATAACGCATTTGTTTGAGCTCAGCTTGGGCAATTTAGTGACTTAGAGATATTTTGTCTTAAAATTAAAAAATAAAAAGTGCTGGGTGTAGCTCAATACAAAGGCCCTGGGTTCAATCCCCAGTACTGCAAAATGCAGACAGATATGCAGAGGCAAAACAAGAAACAAAAATAAAACATACTGAATACCTGGTCTTGGAAGGCCCTGTGTGAAATGTTTATGTCTCCAACTCAGTTTTCTTAACCAAATCCTCGTTCTCTATCTCTAAGAGCTCTAACTTGTTCCACGTCAAGTACAAAACTGATCCTGATCACACCTTTCTACACTCGTTGCCTTCTGCCTCCAAAGATCCAGGCTCTTCCTCCTTCCCTGATTAGCAGCATTGCCCTGTGGTGTGTAGTGCTTCAAGTTCAAAGGCCTAGAACTTCCTGTGGTACAATCTTATTTTTCCTTAGAGATACGTTGTATCCACCCCATTTCCACCATCCCACCCTAGATCCCAGCTTCCATCCCACTTGCCAGGTTGCTGTCCTTTTTCCTGCTGACTCAGCAGACACCTTCCTCTTCCTGTTATTAGATCCCAAGTATATTTGGTGTTTCCCTGACAAAGGAGTCTGACGATCCATCCATATTGCTATTTCCTTGCTTCCTATCAAAGTTTCTCTGTGGTGTTTGAGACCATGGGTCACATTTCCCACCTGACTGGCCATTGTCTCTCAACACCCACTGTCCTCTGAGTTAGTGAGGTGATCTGGCTCCCCATTTCTGTCTCTGGGTGTGTGATGACCTTGATCTTTTCTAGACTGTCTGGCTCACTGTTGTTCATCCACAGCCAAATTCTAATCACTATCTATGATTCTGCTCACATATTGTATCATCTATAAAAACTTTATTGGTTACTTAATTTGTCATTGCTGCCATGCAATTGATTATTATTTGGCTTCTGTTTCCAAATGTTATCTCTCTTTATTTCTTTTTAAATGTCTTATCACAGAAGGCCTTCATCCAATTCTTGCATTTTCCCAAGAGCTGAGCATAGTCATGGCAAATAGCAGCTGCTCAATGAATCCTCACTGATTTACTATTGTTTAATTCAAGAAACTGATTTATTTACCGAATGAATTGTTGGGTGCATAAATCAAAAAATTAACACATTGATTGATTCTATTGGTTCAGCTCAATACTGTGCTCAGTTCTTTGCATGCTAATTTAAGAGGTGAGGAACACCAATATTTTATTCCTTCCACCTCCAAACAATTCCTGGAATAGTTTCCCATAAATAAGTGGTTGGGATCAAACTATGTCCTCAATCACTTCTAGGTGCAATTATGGTGAACAGAACTTTAGGATCTGCATGTTAATGACAGAGTTAAGGCTGCCCAATGAGCTTTGCTTTAAAAACATCCAAGAGATGGCATCAATCTCAATGAAGAGGTGAGCTAGATTTTGGCTCTCTTCCTAGAAGTGATACATTAAACACCAAATCATTTTTCTCTTTAAATTAGGAGAAGGATAATATTTCAAAAACCAGAACAAGAGGTGCTCTACTTAGTGCAAAATGTCTTTTAAGGATTAAATGAAAAATAGCACTGTTGTTCTTCTTGAGGATCTTAGTGTCTTTCAAATAATATCGCTCCTCACTCAGTAAAGTCTGCACTTGGCTGAAACGTCTCATTTTATTCAACCTCTCACACTCCAATATAACCATTATGATGAGCTGAATTCTGTTCCTAGTTTCATATAGCAAAGGCTTCTCTCTCAGCGCACCTCACAATATGACTGGATTGGGGATGGGGCCTGTAAAGATGTGATTAAATTAAAATTGTTATTCCTAGTTGAATCTGAATGCTGTCCTTATAAGAAAAGGAAATTTCTAAAGGCAGGATCTAATACTGTAGTCCAGGTTGATCCTTAACTCACTATGTGTAGCTCAGGCCTTGAACTCATTGCAATCCTCCTGCCTCAGCCTCCTGAATGCTGGGATTGGAGGCATGCACCACTGTGTCTGGCTTATGTAGTGCTGGGAAATTGAACTCAGGGCCTTGATCTTGCTAAGCGAATGCTGTAACCATTGTGCTATTTATCCAACCCACGGAGAGGAAATCTGGACACACAGAAGCTTCAGGAATGTGTACACAGAGAAATGACCACAGGAGACCCAAGGAGAATGGAACCATCTGCCAGTTGGAGAGAGAAACCCCCCAAAACCAGCGCTGTAGCACACTGGCCTTGGGCATCCAGCCTCTGAACTGTGGTGCATAAAGTTTTGTTTTTGAAACTTCGCATGGTGGGCGAGACTTGCTGTGGCTGCTCAAATGAACTCACATAAACAGGTGTCCATCTGTCTCCCCTCTGGTTAATTTTCACTGCCTGTATTCAACTTTATACTGAAAAACCTCACTAGTAGAAAAGCTCTCCTCAGGCAACTAAAAGCAAGAAGTTAAAAGGAAGATGTAAAATGACCTCAAATCAGAACTGCTGTGACTCTTGTTTGGAAATCCCAGAGAACCTAGAAACTAATTGAGACACTAAGTAAACTCAGCAGTGTCTACGGAGAGATCACTCATATTTAAAAATCTAGTATGGTTTCTGTGTGCTAGCAGTAAAGAGTTGGGAAATGAAACTGAAAATAATACCATATCCAACAGCTTAAAAATCTCTGCTAGCATTTGGAAAAAACCTATTGAAAGATGTGTAAGACTTACATTGAAAAAGTACAAAATATTGTGAGAGATACCAAGGAAAATAAAACAAATGAGGAGATATATCATTATCAGTGACTGCAGAGCTCAAATTATTAAGATGTCAGCTCTTATCAAATTGATTTATAGATGCAATGCTATCTCAATTAAAATACCCATCGGCTCCTACTTTTTAGAGGTAGATAAGCTGAATCTAAAATACATAGGGAATATAATGAATCTGGAACAGTCAGAACAAGCAGAAGAAATCCTAAAGAGTATATATAGTTGAGGACATATGTACCAAATTTCATGACTATTCCATCAACTGACTTTTCTAAGGTCATGAAAATGGGTAAGAGAAAGTTTTTCAATAAATGACATTGGAATTGATAATCATACAAATTATCTTGACTCAACCTCAACACAACACATGAAAATTCATTCAACATGGTTCCTGGGCCTAATAGTAAAAATTATAAAGTTTTTAGAAGAGAACTTAGAGGAATATTGTCATGATCTCTGGGTATCAAAGACTATTCAAGACTCAAAGAGGAAACAAAAAATTGAACGAACCTCATCAAAACTTTTGCTGGTCAAAAGGCAATGCCAACATAGTCCAGTGGCAAGCCACGAACAGGGAGAAAGTATCGGAGTGCATGTTTTTGACAGAGAACTTACATGAGGAATGTGTAACGGATTCCTAAGAGTAAAAAGACAAACATGCCATCAAAGAAGTGGTCAAAGGCTTGAAAAGATGCTCAACAAATAAAGATGTTCAGGGCATAATGATTACACCAAAGAGTGTTAATTATTTAAAATCAGGTCTGTGTCAGAAAAAGCCACAGTAAGATTCCTTGAACAGTTTCAGAATAACTAAAATTGAAGAGGCTGACAATGTAAAGGTGGGTGAAAAAAATGATAAGCCATGGCAAGACTTAACATTTTATAAGGTGAGTATATATGAGTACAACCACTGGAAAAAGGACAGTTTCTAATAAAGTTAACTATACACCTATGCATACATACCTACTGCCCAGCAATGCCCAGATAGCCATGTTCACAAAAGTGGCTTGCACAAATAGTTAGATTGAAAACTGGCAATGCACAGGTACCCATCAATAGGAAAACAATCAAATTATGGTATATTTCTACATGGATTAGTACTCAGCAATAAATGGGAACATACCACTGACATATACTACCACATGGATGCATCTGAAAAACATCACATTGAGTGAGAGAAGCCAGGCCCCAAAGAGCACGGACACTTCATGACTCTATTTCCAACATATGAATTCACTGATAGGGAGTTGAGAATGCAAAATAAATACAGGGTGATGGAATAAAAATAATGAGGAGTTGCCTTGAAGTAGGAGGTAGGGAAAGAAAATTATTAGTCATGGAAATATTGATTGGAAAAATGGTCACACATCTGTTAAAATTTGTGAAGTTAAACGCTTAAGCTTTGTGAGGTTTACTGTATGTAATTATTCATCGTTAAGGCAAAGAGCCAATGTGAATGCGGCAAAGACAGTGCTGATCCACGCTGCAGAGAGTAAGTGGGAGAAGGATTCAAGGGGAAGAACCATGAGTGACCCTTCCAGGGGCAGGTGGGAAAGGGGCTGAACCCTGCAGGATGACTGGAATTCGCCAGGGAAGGCTTGTGGTGGGCGGCTTTGCCTAGAGCGGCCAAGGCAAACAGCTTCTAGTAAGTCCAATTTCAGGAGCTCACAGCAGCACCTGACTCACCGTCAGCGTGAATCTCTCGACTGAGCTGTGATGGGGATCTCTACTGTGCAGCAGACTCAAAGATGGAGAAATAGTGTCTTATAAACTTTGAGTCAGTGAAATAACGAGTATAACTAGTATTCTCAACTGCCATGCTTACCATGGCAGAAAGTCTTAGCTTTTTTGAAAGTGTCTTTCTGCTACATGTAGAGTACCTTGAGTAATGGGTCATAGAAACTGGAGATTACCTCCAAAGCTTTTTTTTTTTTTGGGAAGTAAATGAAATATCAATTATCAATAAATTGAAAAAGTACACATCTTGGGGTTTAGCTTCCTCCTTTTAGTGAGATCTGACTTTATTAACTTGAATCTTCTTTCACTGCCAACAGCACTGGAACTCAAGGTATTATTTGCTAATTCGTTTTCACACTTTGATGTAACAGGTCTCCAGTTAGCTTGTCCCAGGTTCTCTTATCACTTAACTCCTGCTTGGTTCCCGTTCCCGAATGGCCACACCCCCACCCAAACCTATAGCTTTCCTGAGATTTCCTTGCCCCCCATCTTTCTTGATGGAAAGTTCCCCCCGCCCCTCTAAAATGCTTTAGTCACATGCTCTGTCCACCAAATTGGACTCACCCATGGGCCTTCAGTAAGCGCTCCCGTACCTTCCCTGCACCCCTACAGTATTTGGGTTGATTATCATGAATTTGGCAAGGACCGTGTGCCACCTCGTGCCAGCAGGTACTCTTTGGTGATCCGTGTTCTCTCCTCCAGCATAAGTGAAGAGCATAATGAAGGCAAAACTTGGAGTGCACACTGTGTCCCCCGACTTCCTGCTGCTTTTAATTGGCTTATTTTTAATAGGTGTTTGATAAATGAAGGATATTTTACTGAAGGGTTCATCCACAAACCCACAGCTATTGCCCACTTTTGGAATTCTATTATTATTATTATTATTATTATTATTATTTGCAAAAAGGGGCTCAAATATGTACCAGTGCAGTCCCCAGAGGTAGTCCCATCTGCTGGAAGGAAGTGTTCCCACGTGAAGTCCGAGAGTGGCAGTAGCCGTGGCCCAGAAGCAGGGGTCTCGGATTCACAGTGATGTTGATGGATTGGAGCATGTTATTAGCAAAGGCAGACCGGCTATATCGCAGGCTGAGGAGCGTAATGTGTTTTGGCATCTAGTATGCTTTGCTAAATTAAAATTTAAAAAGAAAAGACATGAATAAGTGAAGCGGCTAGTTGAAGGCCAGTCGATTAAACGAAAGTGACTCCACGCGTGCTGCAGAACACGTGTTAAGCCACTTCGGATGCCACTCAGTCATGAGAACTAAAAATGTCCTCCAGGTGCTCCGCTCGCTTGTGAGTTTGCTGATAGAAGAATTAGTACCTGGATTCAAAGATGATTGGAACCTCTTCCTCACCCGACACAAGCATTGATTATGATGGTGTGGGAGTAGCCACTCTGACAATGTCAGTTCTCTGCTTATAACATTTCAGTGACTTTCCACAGTACTTACCAAAACATTCAGAATGTTTCACAGACCTGCCTGATGTCCCTTTGCCTGCTTCTGCAATCTCTCTCTTTTTTTTTTACCACCTTTCTCCTGTGATTCACCCCCGCCTCTCTGCACATACGTACTACGCATTGCTTCCTGCCTCGGGACCTCAGATGTGCTTTCTCCTTACCCGCATCTGTCTGTGCTCTTTGACCCAGGTGTGTCCTGTGCATTCCCGGTGCTTTCTGGGAAAGCCATGAAAAATTTTCTTATTGCATATTCTTGTAGCACCCTGTGCTTCCTGTGCTTCTATTTCACAGAGCTGTAATCAGAATAAATTGGACACACTTAGAGCTTTTTCTTTAACATCTCCCCCCTAGATTTGCTCAGGGGGCATACCCTTTTTTCTATGTCCTCCCATTCCCAGTGCAGTTGCTTCTCCTAGAGGAATGCTTGTCCTCTCTCTGCCTTTTCAGACAGTGCTTCGCCATGTTGGGATGCTGAGGACACGTGTGACTCAGGCCTTTGAGGACTTGTTTTTGCTGTAGCGGTTGGTTGGCAGGAACAGTGCCCTGGACTACTGTGCATCCTGGGAAAGGGGCATAGCCCAGAAGGTGGGAAGGAAGGCCCACACCTGACCAGTGGGTCCATGACCGAGGTGGGCACCCATGAGGATTGGCAGTTGCCGACGTTTTGATCTTTGTTCCAGTGTGTGCTGTTTTACTTCATTCACACTTAGCACAAAGCTCACAAGGAGAGGAAAAAAGATGTCTGCGTCCCACTGGATGGTGAACTTGTCTCCTTCCTCACCAACCAGCAGCTGACCCCAGTGCTGCAGCTGGCGAATGCTCCATAAATATTTATTAAACACATGAATTATTTAACATTCCCTTTTAGCTTCCTTAAATGTAAAGTGGCGATAGAGCCTACCCATCTGCGCTGTCTCCTGAGTACCTAAGATACTGTGTTCAAGTGCTCGGTGCAGGCCCCGGGCTGCGGCCAAGTGGCTGAACACGCAGCAGCTGTCCTTATCTGCCCAACCAGCCGACCAATTCCTGTCCAGGGCCATTTGCTCCCACCAGGTGTCAGGTAATGAGCAGTCGCCACTTGTGTCTGCCTGATTTGTTCTGAAACCTTTGTTAAGAATAACAACCCCTTCCCAACCTAATACTGCGGAACCCAGAAAGATCATCTACGAGCTAGCATAAAATATAAATAATCCAGCCAATGTACACATACAAACTTACAGGAAATAACCAGAAACACGTAGGAATGTCTGATTACAGTGGTTCTGTTGTCTGTTACCGATCTTTCCATACTAAGTTATTGGGAAAGTACTTCCAGTGGCTTGTCAAGCCACTGCGTCTTCTGGACTGGGTTTAAATCTACTTTTTGTGTATTGCTGCGTGAAGCGCTGGCTGCGTTCCTAGCCCTGAATGTTCCCAACCCAGTCCCTGCCTCCCAGCTCCCTGCATTCAGTTGTGCAGTAAAGGAAGTCATGTGCCTCAGGGAGGGGATCACAAAGGAGCAGGAGGCACCTGCAACAGACACAGAGGCTGGTGGGGTGAGGGGAAACTGACTATCTGGAACTGGGGCCATCATCACTCAGTGGTTAGAGAACTTGCCTAGCAGCCACAAGGCCCAGGGTTCCATTCCTCAGCACCATGTCTGCCAGGTAGGGTCGTGAACGTCGCAATCCCAGTGTGAGGGAGGCTGAGGCAAGAGGATTGCTGTGAGTTTGAGGCCAGCCAGCGATTTTAGGACCAGGCTGGACTAGCGGGCAAGGCCTCGCCAGAGAAATCAAAACAACAGCAAAAAGAAACCACCACCAACAAAAAAAATCCTGCGTGTCAGTTAAAAATCTTATTGGAGTAAATGTGAAGAGTCTTCAACTTCTTATGTGACATATTTACAATTTTATCTCTTAAAGATTGAAGGGAGGCAGCTTCTAGTTAGGGTGAAGGATGAGAGGATGTGAAAAGTCTTCACTCCTGATGGAGCAAGAAGAGAGAGAGAGAGAGAGAGAGAGAGAGAGAGAGAATTTCTAGTTTTCGATGGGCCTAATGAGAGCAGAGGATGCGAGGAAGCCCGGAGAAATTGGTGTCCAGAGAACCTGGCGCCCTCTTGAGTGGGTGGAGTCGCGGGTGACTCTCCTCTTGGGAGTGGGTGTCTGGCTGGCAGAGATGGTAGCAAAGGAGTGCGTTCCATCTGGATGGGGAGCGGGGAGCGTCTGGACGAGGACAGACAGACACAAGCCTTGAACAGGAGGGAAGGCTGATCGAGTGGGTGGGTCTGTGGAGGAGCCCTGTTTGCGTGCACGCGCCCACACCCACCCACATCCTGAACCTGGCCCAGAAAGCAGTAGTGGCCAGGTGCCGAGGCGCAGAAAGGCTCAAAGAGAGGTTCCGAAGTGTGGTCACCACAAGGAACCCCTGAATGCCTGAGGCGATAGATAGGTAAACCCTGAGGATTGATGGCTGTTGATCAGCTGTGATCACTGCCAAGATATTGCATTGTACTCTATAAACATACGGAAAAAAACTTACAAAACAAAAGCTCAAGGAAAGAGAAAAAGGAAAAGCTAGGAGTGGTAGGGTCGAGGGAAAATAAGCCACACGGTTCCCTGGGCCTGTTTGTTCCTCGCAAAGTGAGCAAGTTGGGTTTGACTTGCTG